>OX459039.1:17516622-17847916 GCA_949775005.1 Orthosia gothica
AAATCAAATGGTAATAATCAGATTAACTTTATGTAAGGCTTTTTTTTAATAAATTGTAAAATATTGCAGACTAGGGTGGTGCTGCATAAGCGTATTTATTTGAATGTTGAACAACTTGAGAGAGTGTATGACGTCAGTGAGTTACCCTGGCATATCTGAACTAATTCGGGCGCAGACTCTTGGTACCTATTTCTAAGTTTATTTTTTTAATTAATGATTTCAATGACGTAAAATTTGTAAATATAATTTTAATAGGCAAAGGATGCCATATTCTGTTTCGCATGCATGTCAGAGTTAGTCAAGGGAGTGTAAATGATAATATTTATAAGCGGTTAGATAGTAAGACTTTCATATGAAGCATTAAATGCTTTGGGAGACTTGTTCAATAACACCTAACAAGGGGACGTTAGGGCGGGTGGTACATTAATTTATTAATAACTAAATATTTTGTCAATTTAGTTTTATTACCTACATTTACGAGATTATTTCAAAATTTCTCTTTAATCGGAAAAGACTGTCTGCGAAAAGTACGTTTAGCTTTCGAAGATGAATGATACGTATTAAAATTATAATTTAATTTATTTTACTCGATTGGTATGATTATATAATCTAACTATTTAATATAGTCAATATATTCCAATATAATCAAGATAGTAATCAAAACAATTTATAACTATTACGATCCACATTAGCGCAATCATAGCGTTTACAATTGAATAATCTCTTTATGTATAAGGAACAGTAATCTTTGTATTACTTGGTACTACAATATTTATTTGTGTAAAAGCGGAAAAATTTCCGTGTCACGTAGTAAATCTTACTTCGTGGTGTCTTCAATTGCAAAACCAAATGAAAATTTAAATAAATATTAAAATATCAAAGTGTTGTTTATTTTTCTCCTAAATTTTCCACCCATTTTCTAAGTTTTACTGTATCGATAGCGGAAGAATCAACTAACGTAACTTTTTGTTATTTTGTGTTTTCTCTTACGTTCATTGATACTTCCGGCATCCGATAAACAGGAGCGTGGCTCGGGGCGGGCGGCATATATTTGCGAGTTTTGCGAGGCCTTTGTACTTTTTGCAATGTATGTAAAGAGTGATGACGAGAAATGCAAAACTGGGTACTAATGGATACTTTATTATGAAATACTGAACCATTCCTATTTTATTGGATAACTTGCCTGCTAAGGATAAAACAAATAGTATCATTTGAAAGTTTTTGGGTTGTTGCGCGAGGCCCCTGCAAGAGCGAGGCCCCCCGCGATTGCCCTGATCGTCACCCCCTAAGGCCGCTACTGTCGATATATTTCCAAAGATATTATAACTATACCTATTACGAATGGTAGCATAGTCAAAAAGTACATTATAAACATACGTCAGGTACATACCTAGACATATTTATATCTATATGGTTCATCCAAGTTCAAATCGAGTAATTTTATAAATGGATACTGAATTATTTATTCGAAAGTCTGGTCATTAAAAATATTGCTACTAATTTGTCAGCACTTATAATCTAAGTGCTTACGTAAGAACTTCCTAAATGTGAAAATCTAGTGGCGTTTTCCTCTAGAGTATGACGGAATCAAACATTTTCTGAAGGTCCTTAAGTACTGGTTCTCCAACCTCCGTCAGGAGTTCGGCCGTTATTCCGTCATCAGCCAGTGCCTTGTAGTTTTTAAATCATAGATTTAGATTTTTTTTTGCTACGAATTACCTGAATGAAAATAACATGGCTTCTGTCTGTGTTTTTGCGTCAAGACGAAGCAGAGACTGTAGACTAAGTGTCATTCTGTCAACGAAAATTCTATGGTATTGTCAAACGCTATCGAAATGTCACGTGACGGAGGAGCACGTGGCTAAATAATAACAGCCGCACGGGTCGATCTTCAAGGTTAAGCAACGCTTGCCGAGGTTGGTCCGTGGAGCGGTGACCATTTTTACATAGCAACTTTCTTCCGTGCCTCGGCAAGCACGTTTAGCCGTTGGTCTTTGACAGTCGTTACGAGTAGTCAGAAGACTGATATCTGACACCAGTCTAGACAAGGAGTATTGTGTTACTTATTTATGCTGTTAAAAGCGCATGCAGTAGCAAATATTGATGCTATAATTAGAACTTTTTAAGTCAGAATAGCCTTAGAAAGTAAACGTTCCCGGATAATTTTGATTGTTATGTAGGTAATACAATACCCATTGGCAAAACTTTATCAATTTTTTATCTTCTGTATCAATTTTCAAAGATCTACAAATAACAGCCTGGACTAACAGCTTAACGTGCTTGCTGAGGCTCGAAGGAGTCTCGGTATGTTATTGAAGGTCAGTGGTCACCCATCCACGGAACAAATTAGGCAAGCGTAGCTTAGTCTTGAAAATCGATTTGTGCGTGTGTTATTATTTACGAACTTACTTTCGTTTGCCAGAAATTTAAGGCATCAACGCGGTTCATGTTAAATCCATTCCTGTGCATTCAAAGTGCCCGTGTGTTCATTTTCCGAGAATGGTTGATGCACTCTGTGGCACCTAATCTATTCCAAAAATGTGGCCAGAACTGCTGACACTTTGAGCCTAGTAGGTAGATATCCTAACTACCTATGTATATGTCATGGAACAAGTGATTACTCAGGGCAATATGTATAATGCCCGGGTAATATGAATCTAGTCAAGTCAAATCGGGCAATGTATTGAATGCTGATTTAATCTTCTATATTTATCACATTGTCTGGTCATTATGAATATTGCTACGTAACGGTTGAGCAATTCGATCATTTTGGTTAGCGAATAAGTGCAAGATTGAGATTGAGCGAAGCGAGCTCGGAAGCTTAGGGCACCTCGACACGGATAGGTTAGGTTCGAAGATGACGGGTGCTGAAGTGAGCAAGCAAAGCGATTGAACTCAGTTCCCGTCATCTTCTTCAAAAATCTTCTTCATGTTAGGTTACTTTAGATCCTGATGACAGAAATAGAAGCCTCGCGCAGACGGGCTCGTACTTACCAATTATACGTATATATCCTAACCAATGTCAACATTAAAATAATTAAAAAACACATATTTTTATTACTTGGCCATTATTTAGAAAGCCCGGTCAATTTAATTATTTCAATAGTTTTTATCATATATTGGCTACTCATATTGGGCATTTTTAAAATTGCCCGGGCAATTTATGAATAATGCCGTATCTATTAATCACTTAGTCCATAGCATATACAATGCAGCAATAAGTTTGTAATGATTGCTGGTTTTCACAAATACTATATCGGTTTTGTGTATAGCAAGCTAGTAGTAGCGGATGTGTATAATCACTTAGTCCATAACATATACAATGCAGCAATACGTTTGTAATGATTGCTGGTTTTCACAAATACTACATCGGTTTTGTGTATAGCAAGCTAGTAGTAGCGGATGTGTATAATCACTTAGTCCATAACATATACAATGCAGCAATAAGTTTGTAATGACTGCTGGTTTTCACAAATACTATATCGGTTTTGTATATAGCAAGCTAGTAGTAGCGGATGTGTATAATCACTTAGTCCATAACATATAAAATGCAGCAATAAGTTTGTAATGATTGCTGGTTTTCACAAATACTATATCGGTTTTGTGTATAGCAAGCTAGTAGTAGCGGATGTGTATAATCACTTAGTCCATAACATATACAATGCAGCAATAAGTTTGTAATGATTGCTGGTTTTCACAAATACTATATCGGTTTTGTGTATAGCAAGCTAGTAGTAGCGGATGTGTATAATCACTTAGTCCATAACATATACAATGCAGCAATAAGTTTGTAATGATTGCTGGTTTTCACAAATACTATATCGGTTTTGTGTATAGCAAGCTAGTAGTAGCGGATGTGTATAATAATCACTTAGTCCATAACATATACAATGCAGCAATAAGTTTGTAATGATTGCTGGTTTTCACAAATACTACATCGGTTTTGTGTGTAGCAAGCTAGTATTAGCGGATGTGTATAATCACTTAGTCCATAACATATACAATGCAGCAATAAGTTTGTAATTATTGCTGGTTTTCACAAATACTATATCGGTTTTGTGTATAGCAAGCTAGTAGTAGCGGATGTGTATAATCACTTAGTCCATAACATATACAATGCAGCAATAAGTTTGTAATGATTGCTGGTTTTCACAAATACTATATCGGTTTTGTGTATAGCAAGCTAGTAGTAGCGGATGTGTATAATCACTTAGTCCATAACATATACAATGCAGCAATAAGTTTGTAATGATTGCTGGTTTTCAGAAATACTATATCGGTTTTGTGTATAGCAAGCTAGTAGTAGCGGATGTGTATAATCACTTAGTTCATAACATATACAATGCAGCAATAAGTTTGTAATGATTGCTGGTTTTCACAAATACTACATCGGTTTTGTGTATAGCAAGCTAGTAGTAGCGGATGTGTATAATCACTTAGTCCATAACATATACAATGCAGCAATAAGTTTGTAATGATTGCTGGTTTTCACAAATACTACATCGGTTTAGTGTATAGCAAGCTAGTAGTAGCGGATCTGTATAATCACTTAGTCCATAACATATACAATGCAGCAATAAGTTTGTAATGATTGCTGGTTTTCACAAATACTATATCGGTTTTGTGTATAGCAAGCTAGTAGTTGCGGATGTGTATAATCACTTAGTCCATAACATATACAATGCAGCAATAAGCTCGTAATGATTACTGGTTTTCACAAATACTATATCGATTTTGTGTATAGCAAGCTAGTAGTAGCGAATGTGTATAATCACTTAGTCCATAACATATACAATGCAGCAATAAGTTTGTAATGATTGCTGGTTTTCACAAATACTATATCGGTTTTGTGTATAGCAAGCTAGTAGTTGCGGATGTGTATAATCACTTAGTCCATAACATATACAATGCAGCAAAAAGTTTGTAATGATTGCTGGTTTTCACAAATACTACATCGGTTTAGTGTATAGCAAGCTAGTAGTAGCGGATGTGTATAATCACTTAGTCCATAACATATACAATGCAGCAATAAGTTTGTAATGATTGCTGGTTTTCACAAATACTACATCGGTTTAGTGTATAGCAAGCTAGTAGTAGCGGATCTGTATAATCACTTAGTCCATAACATATACAATGCAGCAATAAGTTTGTAATGATTGCTGGTTTTCACAAATACTATATCGGTTTTGTGTATAGCAAGCTAGTAGTTGCGGATGTGTATAATCACTTAGTCCATAACATATACAATGCAGCAATAAGCTCGTAATGATTACTGGTTTTCACAAATACTATATCGATTTTGTGTATAGCAAGCTAGTAGTAGCGAATGTGTATAATCACTTAGTCCATAACATATACAATGCAGCAATAAGTTTGTAATGATTGCTGGTTTTCACAAATACTATATCGGTTTTGTGTATAGCAAGCTAGTAGTTGCGGATGTGTATAATCACTTAGTCCATAACATATACAATGCAGCAATAAGTTTGTAATGATTGCTGGTTTTCACAAATACTATATCGGTTTTGTGTATAGCAAGCTAGTAGTTGCGGATGTGTATAATCACTTAGTCCATAACATATACAATGCAGCAATAAGCTCGTAATGATTACTGGTTTTCACAAATACTATATCGATTTTGTGTATAGCAAGCTAGTAGTAGCGAATGTGTATAATCACTTAGTCCATAACATATACAATGCAGCAATAAGTTTGTAATGATTGCTGGTTTTCACAAATACTATATCGGTTTTGTGTATAGCAAGCTAGTAGTTGCGGATGTGTATAATCACTTAGTCCATAACATATACAATGCAGCAATAAGTTTGTAATGATTACTGGTTTTCACAAATACTATATCGGTTTTGTGTATAGCAAGCTAGTAGTAGCGGATGTGTATAATCACTTAGTCCATAACATATACAATGCAGCAATAAGTTTGTAATGATTACTGGTTTTCACAAATACTCTATCAGTTTTGTGTATAGCAAGCTAGTAGTAGCGGATGTGTATAATCACTTAGTCCATAACATATACAATGCAGCAAAAAGTTTGTAATGATTGCTGGTTTTCACAAATACTACATCGGTTTAGTGTATAGCAAGCTAGTAGTAGCGGATCTGTATAATCACTTAGTCCATAACATATACAATGCAGCAATAAGTTTGTGATGATTGCTGGTTTTCACAAATACTATATCGGTTTTGTGTATAGCAAGCTAGTAGTTGCGGATGTGTATAATCACTTAGTCCATAACATATACAATGCAGCAATAAGCTCGTAATGATTACTGGTTTTCACAAATACTATATCGGTTTTGTGTACAGCAAGCTAGTAGTAGTGGATGTGTATAATCACTTAGTCCATAACATATACAATGCAGCAAAAAGTTTGTAATTATTGCTGGTTTTCACAAATACTATATCGATTTTGTGTATAGCAAGCTAGTAGTAGCGAATGTGTATAATCACTTAGTCCATAACATATACAATGCAGCAATAAGTTTGTAATGATTGCTGGTTTTCACAAATACTATATCGGTTTTGTGTATAGCAAGCTAGTAGTTGCGGATGTGTATAATCACTTAGTCCATAACATATAAAATGCAGCAATAAGTTTGTAATGATTACTGGTTTTCACAAATACTATATCAGTTTTGTGTATAGCAAGCTAGTAGTAGCGGATGTGTATAATCACTTAGTCCATAACATATACAATGCAGCAATAAGTTTGTAATGATTGCTGGTTTTCACAAATACTCTATCAGTTTTGTGTATAGCAAGCTAGTAGTAGCGGATGTGTATAATCACTTAGTCCATAACATATACAATGCAGCAAAAAGTTTGTAATGATTGCTGGTTTTCACAAATACTACATCGGTTTAGTGTATAGCAAGCTAGTAGTAGCGGATCTGTATAATCACTTAGTCCATAACATATACAATGCAGCAATAAGTTTGTAATGATTGCTGGTTTTCACAAATACTATATCGGTTTTGTGTATAGCAAGCTAGTAGTTGCGGATGTGTATAATCACTTAGTCCATAACATATACAATGCAGCAATAAGCTCGTAATGATTACTGGTTTTCACAAATACTATATCGGTTTTGTGTACAGCAAGCTAGTAGTAGCGGATGTGTATAATCACTTAGTCCATAACATATACAATGCAGCAAAAAGTTTGTAATTATTGCTGGTTTTCACAAATACTACATCGGTTTTGTGTATAGCAAGCTAGTAGTAGCGGATGTGTATAATCACTTAGTCCATAACATATACAATGCAGCAAAAAGTTTGTAATGATTGCTGGTTTTCACAAATACTACATCGGTTTAGTGTAAAGCAAGCTAGTAGTAGCGGATGTGTATAATCACTTAGTCCATAACATATACAATGCAGCAAAAAGTTTGTAATGATTGCTGGTTTTCACAAATACTACATCGGTTTAGTGTATAGCAAGCTAGTAGTAGCGGATGTGTATAATCACTTAGTCCATAACATATACAATGCAGCAATAAGCTCGTAATGATTACTGGTTTTCACAAATACTATATCGGTTTTGTGTACAGCAAGCTAGTAGTAGTGGATGTGTATAATCACTTAGTCCATAACATATACAATGCAGCAAAAAGTTTGTTATTATTGCTGGTTTTCACAAATACTACATCGGTTTTGTGTATAGCAAGCTAGTAGTAGCGGATGTGTATAATCACTTAGTCCATAACATATACAATGCAGCAAAAAGTTTGTAATGATTGCTGGTTTTCACAAATACTACATCGGTTTTGTGTATAGCAAGCTAGTAGTAGCGGATGTGTATAATCACTTAGTCCATAACATATAAAATGCAGCAATAAGTTTGTAATGATTACTGGTTTTCACAAATACTATATCAGTTTTGTGTATAGCAAGCTAGTAGTAGCGGATGTGTATAATCACTTAGTCCATAACATATACAATGCAGCAATAAGTTTGTAATGATTGCTGGTTTTCACAAATACTATATCGATTTTGTGTATAGCAAGCTAGTAGTAGCGAATGTGTATAATCACTTAGTCCATAACATATACAATGCAGCAATAAGTTTGTAATGATTGCTGGTTTTCACAAATACTATATCGGTTTTGTGTATAGCAAGCTAGTAGTTGCGGATGTGTATAATCACTTAGTCCATAACATATAAAATGCAGCAATAAGTTTGTAATGATTACTGGTTTTCACAAATACTATATCAGTTTTGTGTATAGCAAGCTAGTAGTAGCGGATGTGTATAATCACTTAGTCCATAACATATACAATGCAGCAATAAGTTTGTAATGATTACTGGTTTTCACAAATACTCTATCAGTTTTGTGTATAGCAAGCTAGTAGTAGCGGATGTGTATAATCACTTAGTCCATAACATATACAATGCAGCAAAAAGTTTGTAATGATTGCTGGTTTTCACAAATACTACATCGGTTTAGTGTATAGCAAGCTAGTAGTAGCGGATCTGTATAATCACTTAGTCCATAACATATACAATGCAGCAATAAGTTTGTAATGATTGCTGGTTTTCACAAATACTATATCGGTTTTGTGTATAGCAAGCTAGTAGTTGCGGATGTGTATAATCACTTAGTCCATAACATATAAAATGCAGCAATAAGTTTGTAATGCTTACTGGTTTTCACAAATACTATATCAGTTTTGTGTATAGCAAGCTAGTAGTAGCGGATGTGTATAATCACTTAGTCCATAACATATACAATGCAGCAATAAGTTTGTAATGATTGCTGGTTTTCACAAATACTATATCGGTTTTGTGTATAGCAAGCTAGTAGTTGCGGATGTGTATAATCACTTAGTCCATAACATATACAATGCAGCAATAAGCTCGTAATGATTACTGGTTTTCACAAATACTATATCGGTTTTGTGTACAGCAAGCTAGTAGTAGCGGATGTGTATAATCACTTAGTCCATAACATATACAATGCAGCAAAAAGTTTGTAATTATTGCTGGTTTTCACAAATACTATATCGGTTTTGTGTATAGCAAGCTAGTAGTTGCGGATGTGTATAATCACTTAGTCCATAACATATACAATGCAGCAATAAGCTCGTAATGATTACTGGTTTTCACAAATACTATATCGGTTTTGTGTACAGCAAGCTAGTAGTAGCGGATGTGTATAATCACTTAGTCCATAACATATACAATGCAGCAAAAAGTTTGTAATTATTGCTGGTTTTCACAAATACTACATCGGTTTTGTGTATAGCAAGCTAGTAGTAGCGGATGTGTATAATCACTTAGTCCATAACATATACAATGCAGCAAAAAGTTTGTAATGATTGCTGGTTTTCACAAATACTATATCGGTTTAGTGTATAGCAAGCTAGTAGTAGCGGATGTGTATAATCACTTAGTCCATAACATATACAATGCAGCAAAAAGTTTGTAATGATTGCTGGTTTTCACAAATACTACATCGGTTTAGTGTATAGCAAGCTAGTAGTAGCGGATGTGTATAATCACTTAGTCCATAACATATACAATGCAGCAATAAGCTCGTAATGATTACTGGTTTTCACAAATACTATATCGGTTTTGTGTACAGCAAGCTAGTAGTAGTGGATGTGTATAATCACTTAGTCCATAACATATACAATGCAGCAAAAAGTTTGTTATTATTGCTGGTTTTCACAAATACTACATCGGTTTTGTGTATAGCAAGCTAGTAGTAGCGGATGTGTATAATCACTTAGTCCATAACATATACAATGCAGCAAAAAGTTTGTAATGATTGCTGGTTTTCACAAATACTACATCGGTTTTGTGTATAGCAAGCTAGTAGTAGCGGATGTGTATAATCACTTAGTCCATAACATATAAAATGCAGCAATAAGTTTGTAATGATTACTGGTTTTCACAAATACTATATCAGTTTTGTGTATAGCAAGCTAGTAGTAGCGGATGTGTATAATCACTTAGTCCATAACATATACAATGCAGCAATAAGTTTGTAATGATTGCTGGTTTTCACAAATACTATATCTATTTTGTGTATAGCAAGCTAGTAGTAGCGAATGTGTATAATCACTTAGTCCATAACATATACAATGCAGCAATAAGTTTGTAATGATTGCTGGTTTTCACAAATACTATATCGGTTTTGTGTATAGCAAGCTAGTAGTTGCGGATGTGTATAATCACTTAGTCCATAACATATAAAATGCAGCAATAAGTTTGTAATGATTACTGGTTTTCACAAATACTATATCAGTTTTGTGTATAGCAAGCTAGTAGTAGCGGATGTGTATAATCACTTAGTCCATAACATATACAATGCAGCAATAAGTTTGTAATGATTACTGGTTTTCACAAATACTCTATCAGTTTTGTGTATAGCAAGCTAGTAGTAGCGGATGTGTATAATCACTTAGTCCATAACATATACAATGCAGCAAAAAGTTTGTAATGATTGCTGGTTTTCACAAATACTACATCGGTTTAGTGTATAGCAAGCTAGTAGTAGCGGATCTGTATAATCACTTAGTCCATAACATATACAATGCAGCAATAAGTTTGTAATGATTGCTGGTTTTCACAAATACTATATCGGTTTTGTGTATAGCAAGCTAGTAGTTGCGGATGTGTATAATCACTTAGTCCATAACATATACAATGCAGCAATAAGCTCGTAATGATTACTGGTTTTCACAAATACTATATCGGTTTTGTGTACAGCAAGCTAGTAGTAGCGGATGTGTATAATCACTTAGTCCATAACATATATAATGCAGCAAAAAGTTTGTAATTATTGCTGGTTTTCACAAATACTACATCGGTTTTGTGTATAGCAAGCTAGTAGTAGCGGATGTGTATAATCACTTAGTCCATAACATATACAATGCAGCAAAAAGTTTGTAATGATTGCTGGTTTTCACAAATACTACATCGGTTTAGTGTATAGCAAGCTAGTAGTAGCGGATGTGTATAATCACTTAGTCCATAACATATACAATGCAGCAAAAAGTTTGTAATGATTGCTGGTTTTCACAAATACTACATCGGTTTAGTGTATAGCAAGCTAGTAGTAGCGGATGTGTATAATCACTTAGTCCATAACATATACAATGCAGCAATAAGCTCGTAATGATTACTGGTTTTCACAAATACTATATCGGTTTTGTGTACAGCAAGCTAGTAGTAGTGGATGTGCATAATCACTTAGTCCATAACATATACAATGCAGCAAAAAGTTTGTTATTATTGCTGGTTTTCACAAATACTACATCGGTTTTGTGTATAGCAAGCTAGTAGTAGCGGATGTGTATAATCACTTAGTCCATAACATATAAAATGCAGCAATAAGTTTGTAATGATTACTGGTTTTCACAAATACTATATCAGTTTTGTGTATAGCAAGCTAGTAGTAGCGGATGTGTATAATCACTTAGTCCATAACATATACAATGCAGCAATAAGTTTGTAATGATTGCTGGTTTTCACAAATACTATATCGATTTTGTGTATAGCAAGCTAGTAGTAGCGAATGTGTATAATCACTTAGTCCATAACATATACAATGCAGCAATAAGTTTGTAATGATTGCTGGTTTTCACAAATACTATATCGGTTTTGTGTATAGCAAGCTAGTAGTTGCGGATGTGTATAATCACTTAGTCCATAACATATAAAATGCAGCAATAAGTTTGTAATGATTACTGGTTTTCACAAATACTATATCAGTTTTGTGTATAGCAAGCTAGTAGTAGCGGATGTGTATAATCACTTAGTCCATAACATATACAATGCAGCAATAAGTTTGTAATGATTACTGGTTTTCACAAATACTCTATCAGTTTTGTGTATAGCAAGCTAGTAGTAGCGGATGTGTATAATCACTTAGTCCATAACATATACAATGCAGCAAAAAGTTTGTAATGATTGCTGGTTTTCACAAATACTACATCGGTTTAGTGTATAGCAAGCTAGTAGTAGCGGATCTGTATAATCACTTAGTCCATAACATATACAATGCAGCAATAAGTTTGTAATGATTGCTGGTTTTCACAAATACTATATCGGTTTTGTGTATAGCAAGCTAGTAGTTGCGGATGTGTATAATCACTTAGTCCATAACATATACAATGCAGCAATAAGCTCGTAATGATTACTGGTTTTCACAAATACTATATCGGTTTTGTGTACAGCAAGCTAGTAGTAGCGGATGTGTATAATCACTTAGTCCATAACATATACAATGCAGCAAAAAGTTTGTAATTATTGCTGGTTTTCACAAATAACATCGGTTTTGTGTATAGCAAGCTAGTAGTAGCGGATGTGTATAATCACTTAGTCCATAACATATACAATGCAGCAAAAAGTTTGTAATGATTGCTGGTTTTCACAAATACTACATCGGTTTAGTGTATAGCAAGCTAGTAGTAGCGGATGTGTATAATCACTTAGTCCATAACATATACAATGCAGCAAAAAGTTTGTAATGATTGCTGGTTTTCACAAATACTACATCGGTTTAGTGTATAGCAAGCTAGTAGTAGCGGATGTGTATAATCACTTAGTCCATAACATATACAATGCAGCAATAAGTTTGTAATGATTGCTGGTTTTCACAAATACTACATCGGTTTTGTGTATAGCAAGCTAGTAGTAGCGGATGTGTATAATCATTTAGTCTATAACTTAAACAATGCAGAAATAAGTTTGTAATGATTGATGGTTTTCACAAATACTACATCGGTTTTGTGTATAGCAAGCTAGTAGTAGCGGATTTGTAGTGTCATATAGAATAGAATAGAACAGAAAACATTTATTCGACAAAGACACAACACAACAACAATAATAAAGTAACAAAGAAGAATAGAATATAGTTTCACCATAAAACGTAAATTGCGTTTAACATAAAGAAGATAAGTTTATGAGAAAAATATAAGATAGCTTGTATGTGAAAACCAGCCAAGTCAAATCCAGAGCTTCAATTTATCCTAATTTATCTGCTTTATGTAAATAATTCGACATTTTAAATTTAAGAAGTTATATTTTAAAATAGCAATTATTGTTGTAGCAGTAAAAGCAAAAAATTGTGTTTTTAAATTTATTTTTGAATGTTTTATGATCTTTAATTTGATAATTATGGTTGTGATATTTATGGTCTAAGTGTTACTCGGCACTCTAAGGATTATTGATGCAAAATTTGATCAGAACCTGTTCAGTATTTTTACGCCAATTCATTAGTAACATACATAATAAAATACCAACAGACAAAAAATCTAATAACTATATTTTAGGCTATAGAATATTATAGTTCACATATCCAGCAATTGATAACTTTTTCAGTAATATTCAATGTACTTTTTGGCTTTGCTACGATGAGACCACGTCGAGAGTATATACCCTTTCAAAAAAAAAAGGATTTTTAAAGTAGATCTATAATTGACGGAGTAATCAATAAAAATTAAAAACAAACATACAGCCGAACATAGAACCTCCACATTTTCGGCAAGTCGATTAAAAAGAGTATTCTTCATAAGCTTCGTTCAAATAGCTATTGTTTTCAGCACACACACGCTCTTTCGTCCCAGCGGGATGCAACTTTTCACATTTCTTACTGTTCTCATATTTCCCGACGATGTATAATGAAACTAGCTGACCCGGCAAACTTTGTTTTGCCATAAAAAGACCAAACATTTATCTACCCTACCCTACCCTACCCTACCTGACCCTACACTACACTACCCTACCCTACCCTACCCTACCCGACCCTACACTACCCTACACTACCCTACCCTACACTACCCTACCCTACCCTACCCTACCCTAACCTACCCGACCCTACACTACCCTACCCTACACTACCCTACCCTACACTACCCTACCCTACACTACCATACCCTACCCTACCCTACCCTACCCTACCCTACCTATAAACCTCACGGAGCCCGAGACCTTTCCAACGTATGCAAAACCATTGAAATCGGTCGTCATGCGTTCTGGAGCTATATCGTCAGGAAGAAAACCGACTTATTTTTATATATTAGATTACTTGTTATTTTCTGAAGACGACAATATGATTCATTTGTTTCTCAAGTCATATGTTACTTTTATTTCTTAACTTCTATCATCCATATCCAATATTACTAACGATTCAATAACCCCTGTAACCACATACTTCTATGTTCTTAAAACAGACTCATCTTTTTGCAAATCAAGTATATTTATTTATGTATTAATACGTACAAAATTAATCGTAACTATAGGTACTTAGTGCCTAGGTAGATACATAACTTCGACACAATGTAATGATCACAAGAAATAATAATTACATACATAAAAGATCATACACGCAAGCCGGTTATGAGTACTATTATGCACCTGGCTTTTCTGAAGATCGACACCAATACGAAGCAAAAAGAATACTAATGAAGTAGTTTCTGCCTACCCCATGGGAAACAGGCGTGAAAACTAATACCTAGTACTCTTCATAAGACTTTTCGCTTTCAGAAAGTAAAATGTCGTGCAACGGATGTTCCTCCGAGTTGTTTAAATCAGTTAAATTAGCGTTTAGGAACGGAATCGATTTTGGCCTAACAATCGTCTCTTTGATCTGTTGCAGAACATTTTTGTCAACTTCCTTTCTTCTCAGTTTGGCGTACAGCCTAGTCTTATAATTGTGATGCATTCCAGCGAAGAGGAAGTCCCTCATGTCATAAATGTGTCCCCTCAGCGTCGCTAGCTCTTTGTCTAGCTTCATCATCATCATAGCTTTGTTAGATTTTTGTAATGGTGCGGGTCTTATGACTCTGGTCAGGTTGAGCCACTTCCATAGTACGTAAGCACGTTTTGCTTCGAAAAGTATCGTCAAGTTATCTTTATAAATTTTGCGTATTCTCGGAACGTTATGAAGCAGCCATCTGTAACATAGATGTACAATTATTTATTAGGAATCAATGTTGGCAAGATTTTTTCATTACCACTATCCAAATATTAAAAGTGTATGTGTTGTCGGGATCCGCTGGATGCGGGACGCCCGGGACAGGTCAATGCGGCGACGCTTGGGGGAGGCGATTGTATAGCAGTGGACGTCTTTCGGCTGATATAATGTGTTACTGTAAAAGCCTGAACTACGGTAAAAAGTAAAACCTAGTATTTAGCGTTTGATTTACCAAGTCTTACTGGTAAAAGAATCACATATTTGGGGTTTGCTTTTACTTGCATGCACGTGGTAAATCCTAAGACTGATTTATTTATTTATTAAATAACATTAAACTACGAAAATGATTTTAAGATACTTCCGCAGCCTAATTGCGTAAGTAAATTCGGCAACGGAAACAATCTGGTTCTTTCCCAAAAACACACACATACACAAAACACACATACATTACACAATTAGGCTGCCGATCTTTTACCATCATGTAACTTGTTTTTCTTAAAATTCATGTTGCAAATGTACTATAAAGGTACTCTTGCACAGACGTTACAATTTTTTCAACATTTTCCATTATCCGAGGAAAATCCTTAGATTTACCGTGTGATTTTTGGTAAAAGGCCTAAATTCGCGATTATAAAGATCATTTCGCACTTTTACCAGTAACCCTTGGTAAATCTTAGGTTTTACCGGTAAATCCTAGGGTTTACTGTAGTTCGGACTTTTACAGTAACGTAGGTATATATGTATCTATAATTTTAAATAATGTGATAGTCAACAAACATATTCTCTAGATCTGTAGATATAATTATCTTTATGTCAATCACGGCATTGTTATCATCAGACAACGTCATACAACTAACATGATGGATATCGGGAGTATTATAGCAGGGAGGTAAACCAAGAGGTATGGTATGGTATGGCTGCTTGGATATACCGGTACAACATCATTCAGAAAGATTTGTTTATGACAGATTTAAGCATTACACTGTGAATAATTCTGGTATGTATGTTAACGCCAAACTTCTTGGTCGCCCTGAACACCCTAGTACAATGGCTGCGCAGTAGTAAATCTCATACAAAAACAGCACCGATCCGTGCCTTGTGCATCGGCAAACCAACTTCAGGGCGGCCCAGAAGTTTGATATAGAAGACATGCGCACACCTGTAACGGTAGGAATATTTTATAACATTGCAGCAATGAGCGTGAAAAACCGAGCATTACATACACCATAAGGACGCTTGTACACGCTAAGAAAAGTCACCGCGCCTACGCAAGAATTCGTGTTGTTTTTACACACGAACTGTTTAGAACTGTGTACATTGACACGGCGCTTCTTCTTCTTTTCGTGTCGATAAACTGAAGTTTTGACTCTTGACTCAACTATTCTCAAATTTTATAAAACACAAAGAAAAATATTTTTTTATGTTCTATGACATGATGCTGAAAAAATAATGATATTGTATGCGCTTGTAGTTAATGGTTAACTCATAAATAAATAAGAGTAGGTATTTAATAATTTCAAAATTTTCATTAGCTGATGATCATTAACTAAACTCGATTGTCGTTATGATTGTAAATGTAATACGGTCCCTAGTATCATTGACAGCTCACTCCACTTCGAGCTCACTTCACCTAAGTCGTCACGGTGAGATGTCTACAGAAACGATGATACAAGATCGAATGTTCACCTCATACAGTGTTACAGTTTGTAACGTTCACAGTTCGAGTGGCCACAAAAGTGAACGGTCTTTGACAGTGCAGCGCAGTATTGAATCGTAACCACAGATTTATAGCCGTCCGAACGTCTAATTTTACGCGTTCACCATACAAGAAACACGTCATTTTTAACGACCGCTCCCGAAGATAGACGACCGCGTGGCGAGTTAGCTTTAGTCTATTATGACCTATGTAAGACCAAATAGTGTTGTCAGAAAAAAGCTCTAAAAGCCGTCCTACCTCTACATTTGTTAGGAATTTTCGAGCTCAAATCAACTCATTCATTGCATTCTTACTTTACTCGGGTATTCCATCGGTGACTGATCATCTTTAGCTATCGGACATCAACGTGATCAATACGAATAATATCTCAGTGTTACTACAGATATTTATTAGGTATATCCCATTTCACGGCACACGCAGAGGAATGTCCAACCGGGACAATATATAATTGATTGATCGAATATCGTAAATATAGGTCAACCCGCACTATATACCTATTTAGTTACTACCTGTATTGAAGTCTAGTATTCGGAAATCCGAGACAAAGAAATCTCTGAAGCTCTGTTGGTGGAGTAAATGGGAAAAAAGGTTGTTGAGTTTTTGTATTTGTCTAAAAGTCGAAATAGGGCTTTGTATGGATGACAGGATGTTGCGGTCAAAAACAAGGACTCTTGCGGAAAAGCTGTTAAAACCGTTTTCACTCGAAGCTGGTGCTTACTAATAACTTAATTGTTTTTTATTATTATTGATAGGATCACGTACCAGCCTCTCACGCGATGGTGAGCGATAATGTTAATTTAATAATGTATGTAATGTTAATTTTACACACAATTCAATAACGAACCGATGCATATCACGCCATCTAGTGTCATTTATTTTCATTTATAAGAGGCTCTAGACAAGTGACATTCTATCATCAAAAGCGTCGCTAATGCGATTGTAAAAACAACAAAAATGTATGGGTTGACAAACGTCATCGAAATGACACGTGATTCTTTACATTTTGGCATTTCGATCATCGCCTTCGCTAACATCGAAGGACACTTATCTAGGGCACAGGTCTAGGGCCTCTGATCGTTGATCCATTCTTGTGGGCCAAACCAAAATATGACCAGGAAAGAATGCAAGCGAAATGCTTGAAGAAGGCTGTTGTTGCAAAATTTTATATCCAGCAGTGCACTTTTATGCCTCTGTCCAAATTCTGACTTTAACACAGCCTGTCCGGATGTATACGTTTGCCTATGTATAAAAATGGCTCATTGTGATGAGTGTCCAATGATAATATATATAGATAGGGGTGTGATACAGACTTGTGATGACTCATGTTGGATTATACACAATTATGTTTGGAAGAAAAAGACACCATATTATATTAACAGTTAAATTTCTTACAATTGATTAAACCTGTGTACAAATATTCGTTGAGAACTTACTTAAAAGCAAAGCAAAATAGAGGGGTGACACTATAGCTAAATTTTATTTATATTTCCTCGACTCTGATGCACGAGGTTATGGATTCAAATACGGACAAGACCTAATGTGACTCCCGTTACTAAATATTGGAATATTTGTAAAATTATATTACAATGAAATTGTATAGCTCCAGTACGGTAGTTACTTCATAGTATAAACCAGTGGCGGGCTGCATCCGTTGCCCCAGGAACGGCCCTGGAACGGCCAGGCAAAGGGTCACTTTGTCCTCGTCTCGAGCACAGCCGATTTATAACATTAAATAGCCTACTTACGGTTGAAAGTGTTGCAAACTAGTATAAATTAGTGGCAGGTCGTGTTCGTAGCCGCAACCATAGCCCCACGACTGGACGGCAGCCAGGTTGCCATCCATCACCAGAGGGGCTCCCGGGACGGCCAGGCAGGGGGTAACCTTGTCCTCCTCTCGGGAGCGACCGATGCATAGCATGCCCACCATTAGGTGCACACCATTCTGGAAAAAGCATACCATCTAAGGTTCATACACATATATCAGTCTCGTCACCATCAAGTCGCTAATCACGTCGACATTAGGATTGTTTGTGAATAAGTGAGAAGCACCAATCGTGACTGACTAACGATTGGCCTAACGTCCTACGACTTCTGCAAATCTATATTTTTGACGACACTGATACCTCTTTGAGGCGCGCGTGGAATACTACGCGCCGTCGACTCGTGCCTGGTCACTATCAGACGGAGGGCTACCCATTACTCGCCGTCCGCTAGCCCGCGCCTACAGTGGCCGGGTATCGGCTTGAGACTCCCAAAATCATCATAACCTAGGCTTTCCCCAACAATGTTGAGCTCATCTTCCAGTCAAACCGGTTACTGGTGAACATCAGTATTTGGCATGGAGCCGTACTGGGTAACGCGGCAGTCAGTTTCACCATCAGTTTTTCGACTTCTTACGACCCCCTAACGAGAACAACTTTGCAAGATCCACGAATGATAGCCCCTACAACAAAGGCTTAAAGTGTTTTCCGGATATGTCTGCTATGTAAATACGTGGGACACTCAGAAAGTTTTGCGAAACTAAAAAAAAATGTTCTATACGTACATATATTTTTATTAAATCTTTTCAAAGTACTTTCCACCAGCCTCTATACAAAGATTCATGCGCCTAAACCAGTTTTCAAAACACTTTTTCCAGTCCGCCGCAGACACCTCGTTTACAGCCTGCTCGAACGCAGCCAGCGCATCTTCCGGCGACGAAAATTGTATCCCTTTGAGCTGATTTTTTTTTTTTGGGAATAAAAAGAAGTCACACGGTGCTAGATCAGGGCTGTAAGGAGGGTGACCCAGGAGTTTGACTGGCGTGCTGTCCAGGAAGTCCCTCGTTTTGAGTGCGGTGTGCGCAGGTGCATTGTCGTGGTGGAGCAGTAGCCCGCGGAGCCCTGTGTTTGGTCGCTTGTTGCTTATAACAGAGAAAACTTCTGGCAAACATTTGGTAGTATACCATTCGGCATTAATGCTTCTTTGATCCCGTAAGGGAATTGATACCAAGTGGCCAGTCAAATTAAAAAGCTAGCGATCAAAATCTTACCCCCGCTTCTAGATCGCTTCACTTTGGTAGGCGTTGGCTCATTTTGAAACACCCAAACAGTCGACTGGCGCTTGGTTTCTGGGTCGTATTGATAAATCCAGGACTCATCACCTGTAACGATGTCGTAAACACGCCGAGACGAGCCTGCTTCAAATTTGTTAAGCATATCACGGCACCATTCCACCCGGGCCTGCTTCTGAGCATCGGTGAGGTTGTGCGGCACCCAGCGTGATACTATCCTCCTCACGCGAAGATGGCTGTGTAGAATCTCGTGAACGCTTCCCGATCCAATCTTCAATATGTGTTGAATCTCCTGATATGTAATTCGCCTATTGTCTTGGATTAAATTTTTCACTGCTAGCACGTTTTCTTCGGTAACAGCCGTCAAAGGGCGACCGCTTCTTTCGTCATCCCCCAAAGTTGGTCGACCGCGCTTGAATTCGTTATACCAACGATACACGGTTGCCTTGGAAGGGCCTTCATCCATGAATGCCATTTGAAGTCTATCGTACGATTCATCCGGTTTCAGGCGACACTTGAAATCGTATAAAATCATAGCTCTAAAATGTTCCCGGCGCAGATCTATATTTCAGTGAGACACAATACTTTGAATTAACTCGCAAAAAATGTGGAGGGAAATTTTGAAATTGGAACTTACTTATTTTTACTTATAAATAATCATATTTTCGAAAAACATTATAACTGGCCAGTCTCCCATATATAAAAACTTTTTTTCGCAATACTTTCTGAGGGGCCTGGTATGGTTACTCAACTATGGATCGATCTGCTGCAAATCTTAATCCGTGCGTGCATTAGCTACTTAAGGAAAAGACAAATGAGATTAATCCCCAAAACGGAGCAGGCAAAAGCATAATATTATGGTAGTTGCACCTTAACTCTTCCACTTCTTTATCAGATAAATTCGTTTCAGTTCTAGGTCCTAACAAGTCCCAGCAAGCCTATTGCCAATAGGTCACCCGGGCACTAGAAATCCCCAAACCATCCAATTTAAAAGGTATAGGTTGCAAGCACGACTGTGGATAGTTGGGCTGCTGAAAGGTATAGGTTGCAAGCACGAATGTGGATAGTTGGGCTGCTGAAAGGTATAGGTTGCAAGCACGACTGTAGATAGTTGGGCTGCTGAAAGGTATAGGTCGCAAGTATGACTGTAGATAGTTGGGCTGCTGAAAGGTATAGGTCGCAAGCACGACTGGGATAGTTAGGCTGCTGAAAGGTATAGGTTGCAAGCACGAATGTGGATAGATGTGCTGCTGAAAGGTATAAGTTGCAAGCACGACTGTGGATAGTTGGGCTACTGAAAGTTAAAGGTTGCAAGCATGGCTGTAGATAGTTGGGCTGCTGAAAGGTATAGGTCGCAAGCATGACTGTAGATAGTTGGGCTGCTGAAAGGTATAGGTCGCAAGCATGACTGTAGATAGTTGGGCTGCTGAAAGGTATAGGTCGCAAGCACGACTGGGATAGTTAGGCTGCTGAAAGGTATAGGTTGCAAGCACGAATGTGGATAGATGGGCTGCTGAAAGGTATAAGTTGCAAGCACGACTGTGGATAGTTGGGCTGCTGAAAGGTATAGGTTGCAAGCACGAATGTGGATAGATGGGCTGCTGAAAGGTATAAGTTGCAAGCACGACTGTGGATAGTTGGGCTGCTGAAAGATTCACCGCTCCCGTCGACCGATACAGTACTTACGTATTTATTGAGTTGAGTGAATTTTTGGATTTGTTGTTTCATTTTTATATTGGAGTATGCATCGCAAGTCTGGAACCCTCAATATGAGATCCATAAGTCACGCATTGAGGGCATCCAGAAAAAGTTTCTTAGACATCTGGATTATAGGGCGCACCAAGTATCTATAGATTACAGTCACCGTTGTAAGAGGTACCATTTTCTGCCATTAGATCATAGGCGGCTCATTAATGATGTATGTTTTTTGATTAACATAGCGAATGGCTCGATTGACTGCCCTGAGCTACTAACAAAGTTATCATTTCGCACTAACACTATTGGATTACGTAAAAGGCCGCTTCTAGATGTTTCTTCTACCACTACTAATTATAGGCGTAATGCTTTTCTTATAAGAGGCGCTCGAAGTTTCAATGATGTGTCTTCTGAGCACGATGTTGACTTATTTTGCACTAGGATAAGCACAGCAAGGACGCTCTTAGCCAAATCATTTTTTGTGAATAATGCACCGGCTAGTGGTTCTTTGACTAATACGTAGTAACTTAAATAAATAGGAATAACCTACTTACTTATGTACACATTGAACTTTAACTGTTCGGCTTAAATTGATCGATATGTTATATATCTGTGGAGGCTTGTTATTAGCAACTTGATAATGTGTTGTAGTTACCTATTATTATTTGTAATTAGACTGTAAGCCTTCTTAAAACTAATAAAATAAAATAAATAAAATAAAATTTTTATCGACTGATTTGTACATTATTAAATTTAACAGCCTGTGGAGCACGTGAACGAAGCCGCTGGCACAGCTAGTATTGTACTTAAAATGTACATACATATGGGTGTATTGCTAGATACGAGTAAGCAAATAGATATAGTCACTGTGCCGATACTTATTTTTCCAGTAATTTTACGCGTCTTATTTTATTGTTTGAAATGCTTTCCTGGTATATATTATTTAAAACCGTGTTTTCGATATCCATACTTACCTATAATGAGATCACACATTCGCCTTCACTCCAAAAGTAAGAAGAGAGAAAAATTAAAATAAATAAATTTAAAATTTTACCAATAACTTGCACGTGAGCAAGCATTTTATTGTGATTGGTAAAATTTCAAAAACTTCGGGGCCGAGAAATAACTCGGACACTTCGACCCATTGGGATCTATTGTGGTCCCTTAGATAACCTACCTACCTCCCCCTCCCCTACCTACCTTAAATATAGGTAACCAAATGAACCTAATTTGGTCCCTAGTGGTATGGGTTATCCTTTTTTTTTTTCAATATTTTATGTACAATGAGCCCTTTTACTTTTACCTCTCCCCTTTGTATTTGTATAAAGGCTTGTTTTTATTTTTAGAATACTTATTCGTTTGTATATAGGTATGTTAATATATTTATGGTTAGGATTGAATAATTTTTTTCTAATATCACCAATTCCAAGGTATGCACCCAGTAACCAATCTACCTGTAAATATATGCATAAACGTATATGTTTGTTTTATTTATTTACTTTCTTGGTTTTATGTGCTTTCCTTTTTGATATTGCTGGTTTTAGTAGTTTATGACATATTTGTGGAGGTCAGCAAGATAGGCGACCGACATCAATGTTTGACCGATAGGGCTATTCTGTGACATGTGTTTTGATACGGAAATTTAAAAGGAAAGTCTTTTTATATTTAATTTAATCTGATAAGTGAAGTCAAGGGTCAAAAGTGTAGTCGCATTCTACCAAAACTGAAGTGTCCAAAACTGTGGAAGAGGATAAATGGTTCACGACTTATTGAATCTAAAGCACAGGATGCAAAGTTTCGATGAAGAGTATCAATCAACTTGGAACAAAAGCACACCTACCGCTTACAAACTATCTGACTAACTCTAGAGATCTTCTCAGCTAAAACTGCAATCAAATGCGAAGGCAAAGGACGTTTGCTAATACCAATAGTAGTAGAACTTTCGACCTGTTTTTCGATATGCCTTTGACTTTGTCATTAGGAAGTATTTATCAATATATCTATTTAGAATATCGTACACCCGAATTTCATAATATTTTTTCGTGACTACTCAAGTTGATATCCTTTTTCTTCTACCAAGAATAGAACAGACACACATCTTGAATTTCAAGGACCGAGCGTAACAAGGGTTTATTTATAAAATCTGTTCTATTTTTATTCACATTTTATAGCAGAAACGTATCCTGGCAAAACCAATAGGTTCTTTCCATATGTATGTAACTTTTCTTTTACCAAAAATTTACAAACAACAAAGAGTTGATACAAATATGACATTTAATGTAACATCAATCAAGAAATGGGGTTGGGTTGGTACACCTACTTCCTATAGCTACTTTGTATAAGTAAGTCATTGTGAATTTGTTAAGATTTCGTCAAACATCTGTCTCGTATGCCAAGTTAAAGAGGCCTGTAAGCCTATTTGAAAACTTATTACAAAACAAAGCAATAATGTTAAAAGGCCTTTGACGGTATTTATCGATTTAACGTCAAACTGAAGTTATTACGGAAAGCGGTTAGCGGCTGAAAGCTTGTTAAAAATATTGTTATTATTATCGTCCGTAAATTATTTTCTTGAATGCCTTTGAAGCTTTTTGTTCTGCTTAATGGTTGCAAACGCTACTGGGTCTCCGACTCGATTTACGGCATCTTAATTGCGTAATATATTACTAACTCCGAGTTAGTAGCTAACTCGACCTTATGCATGACATATTTGTAATTTAACCTCGTATCAACAACTAACTTTGAGTTAAGTCATTGGCGCAAGTGTGCCTAAGCCACAGTTTCTATCAAAATCGAAAAGAGTTCCTAAGCTATTATATCATTATGTTTAAAAAAATGTTTTGCAAAAAATGCACCAACTAAAAAAAGAATGATTATGATCCATTATTGGTTTCGGAGAAATGCGTGGACAAAGATATATGCATATAAGGGATCCATGCGGATGACGTAACGGGGTATACATTTGTTGTAAACCAAAACCTTCCCCAGAATGTAACATATACTTTTTTGAAAATCGCATCAAAATCAGGTCAGCCAAACGCGAGAAAATTGCGGACAAACATACATACAAACATACAGCTCAAACTGAGAACCTCTTTTTTTGAAGTCGTTTAAAAATCCGTCTACTCGATGGTGTAAAACACGCAATTAAAACTGATGAGTTGACAACATGAAAGAGTTTGCGATCGATTGCTTGGTGACAGTTACCCCGCTTGTCACCGAAAGTGCAATTGGTTACACATCAGGATATTTTAGTCGCAACCTTCAACCGTTATTTCAGTCTGGATTCGTGCCAGTGAAATGCCAATTAGCTCGTCCCCATATTGGTGAAATGAGTTTTTCGTGTACATAGTGACTTCTAATACTCGTATCTCCTGCACAGCCCTACGCTTGTGAATAGATTAGGTCAAATCAAATAACATTTTTGTTACACAACCACTCTGTATTTTAAATTCAAATTAAATTCCGGTTCCGAAATTATTGAATTTTATGTTTGCTGTGCTTAGAGACATGAATTAGTATAGACACAGATAATATAATTGGTATAGGATAGCTGCAACGTTTTATTGTAACGTACAAAAGCCAAGAACTCAAACTGTTAACCACCACATCCACAAGTGTAGTGGACAGGACAGATAATAGGATAAAGCGGGCTCTAAACCATAATTAAATTCTACTTTTGCAACGGTCTAACATATAAGACTGTCAACAAAGTTAGTGGTGGGCAGACTGGCCAGTAGTCCAGCGCCCGCCACTCAGGGAGGAGGCTATTTTATTTAATCTACCTCATTCATTCGTGCATTTATTAATTTAGACTTACGTAAAATAACATTGGATTTCGACTTGCCGGTGCAGACACAGATCTCATTATTGAACTTCCTACAGTATGATCATCAAAATAATGATAGAGGAGTTTCACTAATACTATATTATGCATTGCATAATACTATTATTGACTTTATTTAACTTGATTCATATTTTTTTTTTTTTTTTATATTTCATAAAAATAGAAGCCCACCGGTATCGGGTCCAAGCTACCGGGCGGTCAGGGCTCAATTATTCAATAGAACATAATTCTTGTCAAGTTGTATAGGAACGGCACATTGCCCAAAAATATAGTTCACTAATACGCGATTATGCATTGCATAATAATCCTACTAATAAAGGATGATTGTTATCTTTCACGGAAAATCTACTGACGCATGATGAAAATTTATAATTGGCTTTTACGAGGCTGTAATTTATAAAGATAAGGGCAGTAATAATCAATAGGGAATGGATCAATGCAGGCGGAACCGCGAGCGGCAGTTAGTACATACTACAATTCTACTTAAGTATGTAGCTGAACCAAATTCTCGTCAAGTCTATGAAGCAACTTATTCGAGGTGTTCGCTGTACACCTCGAATAAGTTGCTTCATAGACTCACTTCAAGATGAGCCGCCTTATCTTGTCACCCACTGAACATGGAAATTGTATACCTTGTTTAGGGTAGGTAGAATGATCAGTAACAAACAAGATTCTCACTAAATGAATATTCAATTTTCAGCCGGATATTTATTATTAGATGAGTTTCGGAAGGAGATTGCCACACGGGTATAAGAATGACAGACGCGATGCTTAAAAAAGCTCGTTGTGCAACATACACAGGTACAGTGTAGTTCCTAGGTACTCCTATCTCAACTTCATTTTCCGTACGTAAATGAAAATTCTTAGTAACATTAATTAATAACGCTTGTGTTCCGCTTCGTGCATTTTCCCGGCACCCTTTAACTTATTAAAGTGCATCTACTGGCTGTATGTACACAATGTCTAGTGCGTTACCTCGAACACGAGTTAGGCCACGCTAGCCGTATATTCCATTCATTACGGCTATCAAACGATGCGAAAGGAGCCTAAGAGTTTCCTCGTACTGTAAATGACGTTATTGTTTTAGTGCATGTATTGATAATGCGACTACCCTGTTACTACCGGTAAGTGATTCTAATGTAAACAAGAATGGCAAAGGCACACAGAATTTATCTTTGAAGCAACTTCTACGATTCTTCGAACTTCTACTATTTATTTTTATATTATATAACTGCACAGCACATATGTGAGTACTATGTACCAACTGTAAATCTACCATTTGCTGTACCTTTGTGTCGTTCGTTGACTTCAGTGTGCCCTGGCAGTTGATAGTGTTTCATGCTCTCTCTACTGTCTCTCTGATGGTGGCATATGTGCTGGATCATTCGGTTCCCTTCATGATGGTCGAGCTGAATGGTGCCGATCCATGTGTCATGTTCGTGAACGGGCGCCATCAGTTGGGATTGGTCATAACTTAGCTGCCTCCGCCTGTTTTTAATAACCTATTTATTGTATTTTAAATTGTTTGTTTTACTCTAGAAGCTTTTAAGTGCGGTACTTTTATTTTTTTACATCGTTCTCACATACATGTTTTTTATTTTTTCAACAAGATAATGTAACCAAATACTTGTAAAACACATTTTTTTTAAAAGAGTAAGTGTGGAGTTTCTTGTCCATTCTTCTCCACAGCAAGCTACATTTCCGAATGGACGGTAGAATCAATTATTATTAGTTTTTTTTTTTTACGTTCGGAAGTGCCGCTTAATGGCCTAATTGAATAAGTAAATTTTGATTTTTTTATTTTGACGAGAAAATTTGTAAAACAACAACATACAACAACAACACAATTACATGGGACTTAAACAACTGGAGAGACAGAGATAATGACTAAAATTGTTTTTAATCCGTCAGGTTGATTAATAAAAAAAAATTGACGCGTATTTTTATATTGTCACGTAAACAAGAGATAACAACGATACAGTGCGTTGAAATTTGCGTGACGTCACGTTTTAGTACACCGTTACTCATAAGTGACGACACAAGCTTTCTTTGTCAAATTTACTGATCTGATAAAGCGAAAAATACGTGTTTAGTATTGTATGATAAATCTAACTAAGGAACGAAATACATTTTGTTGTTCAAGGAATCATCCCTACTAAAAAGTTAATTCATAAAGCTTTTGAGCTATTCGCTTCTTAAGCAGTCGGGTTTTTTGATTTTTTGAATTAACTTTTTTTATTCATAACTTTTTAGTTAACATTGTTTTACTGAATTTGGTATATTTAAACATTATAAATGAGATATATTTTTGAAATCGCTTCTTAAAACCCTTTATTTTGATAAAACAGGTCAGGAAGGAAAAATATTGGGCTCCTACAATATGGTACCCAAAAGCCGCCATTTGGCTATTTTCCAATTTTAATGTAGCCAGTAACACTCGCAAGTTTAAGACGAATCGGTTGACGTAAGAATCATCAATATCTGCAAACGCGTTTGGTCTCTAGAACGCCACATAGGAACAAACATACATACATACATTAGACTGATAAACACATTATACTCTTTCGGCAGTCGGGTAAAAATGTGGTTGTACCTACTAATTGTAAGTGTCACGCCCTTGCTTTGCACGGTCGCTATCTTCTTATGTGCCGAATTTAAATAAACCTAAAACACCTTCTGGCGAAATATAGCAATGATAGTGAAAACCGCTAAAAAACACATTGAAAATTTAAAATATTTAAGCGGTCACACAGACAGACACGAAAAGCAACTTACTTTTATAATAAATGAATAAATATAGAAGCGGAATATCCAGGGAGCACATCCCATTACCACAGATTTCTTTATTCGTTCTCTTTTAAACATTTATTCGCCCAACTGATTACAAGGGAAGTTTTAAAGCGTGGTTTATGCGGAGCCATACGGCTACAGTTTTTACGATCCTGAAATCCCCCTTAAGTGCTTGCTACGACCATTGAGTGGGGGAGAACGGGACTAAAAGTGTCGGCTTTTATTCAACAGTGTAATTTTATTTAAGAAGAAATCTTTTACATGGTGGTTAATTTACACGTCGAGGTTTATAGTTAGGTACGTTGCACTTTACCAACCAGATTTTTTATTCATCTAATAAAATAATACAATATAGTACCTTTAAGCGAGCAACCCCTGTATATATTTATATAATCTGAATCTCGGCAACTAGTAAATTTAGTACGCAGGGGGTTTCGGGGGCGGTAAATCGATCTAGCTAGGTTTCATTTTTAGAAAACATCGTTTTCTCTATTTTCACCAGAGCAGAGCTCGGTTCCCGGTACTGTGATTTTAAATACTGATTCTTATATATATTTTTTTTACAATTGGAGTATTGCACAGGATTACCAAGCTCATGTAGGTTTTTCAGGTTGAACGCCTAATTTAGGGCAGTAGGTAAATCTACATTTTAATAACATACAACAATTATGTACATAGTTTGTTTGTTGGTACCTATTTTATCCACTTCAGGAGAGATACATTTATATGAAAATATTCGACAAAAGTTTTTTAATTTTCTTCCCATTGGTGAAAGTATTTTATTGGTAAAAATTGTAAAGCGAATCGTTACCGATCGCCCTGGTAACATTAATCCCCGTCTGCCCACAAAAAGTCTACAAATTGAAAGGGAATGCATACTTCAAACGCCACGTTTCTAGGATCAGACTGAGCGTTCGAATATAAGCCGGTAGCAATACTGTAGTCTGTGATGTAAAGGGAATGTACGTTTTAAGCTACACAATAAGATTTATACCGGTATCTAATGTGTGAGACGCGTACGACAGGAAAAAAGGTTCGCGTCAGCAAATAAAATATGAGATACGGCATTTAGTTTTAAAACGCTTAGACTGGAATCTGCTCAACTCACACAGTTGAGATAAGTATAATAACTAAAAATAAATTGAAATAACCTTTTGATTAAAAAGTAGACACGCAATATCTTGAGCCTAGACAGGATGGTATCATCTTGTCAGCTGCAATAGACCACCTCTATAGTATCATCACTACATACAAAGTCGATGCCCGCTGTATGTCTGTCCCTATGTATGCTTAGATCTTTAAAAATACGCAACGGATTTCGATGCGGTTTTATATGGATGTTTTCTTTTTTTTAAATGGAATCACCATTTAAAAAAAAGAAAAAAAGAACAAGAGGAAGGTTTATATGTACACGCGGGCGAAGCAGCTGGCAGAATCTAGTATTATTACATTGTTCCCAAACTTGCATAAGATGACCAAATTTAAGGTAATCGGATACCTATAATGCTCGAAAAATGGATAAGGTACTAATTTGTAACCGGAAATACCTACACACGAACGGAGCAAGACAATAAAAAACTTGGCTTAAAAAGGGTAGGCAGCCAGACAGATAGTTTTAAGACGGTTTTTCCAGACACCAAATATTTCTTCTAGTTTAAAAAGGAAATTGAACCACGTCTACTTACAACAGGCACAGTTCTCATTTCCATCGCACGTCACTCATTCGTCGATACAAGGAAATAATCCTGCAATAATTTCCCTGTATGTAGTCAGCTTCGAGAAAATATCCGTGTTGGCTATCGTGTCGTATATTGGATCCTCATCTACAAACCCCGGCACCAAACATAATAAACTACGGACGTCAGAACCAGGTTGTTTTCTAACATCCTAGTAAGCGTATCTATCTCGAGGATGTTCCTAATTCAGTGTTTTGATAAAAGATTCTTTATCTTTCGACACTATTTCTGTGTATATGTATAAATTATGTTGCAAAATTGTATGCAAAATTTAAAAAGCCCGTTCTAAATGGCAACATTTTCGTAGGTAACAATTTTTAAATAACTGTTTACGTAAAAGGGAAATTTAGAAACGGGGTTGCCGTGCAACTTTCATGAAAAAAAACTACGGTCGTAAAAGTTTGTAAAACTCTTGTTTGAGAACTGTCCGGATGCACACCAAATCCAGCGCTAAAATGTTAAAAATATGTTCATGCTAGCTCCTGCTAGCATCTTCGGCCGCCTGAAAAGTGTTTTATCATCGTCGTGTTTTATTATATGGGGTGAAAAGTAGCCTATGTGATATTCCAGACTATAATCTTTCACTGTGCCAAATATCATCCAAATCCGTTCAGCCGTTTTGGAGTGATTGAGTAACAAAAATACATCCACACACCTACCCATTCAAACTTTCACTTTTATAATATTAAGTCGTAGTACATTATTACCTCGATGTATTAAGTAAGATTTTCAGTAAAAAACGATGAAAGACAAAAACGTACAATACTGCTTTGATTGCACAGTTTTAATAATAAAATACGTACTAACGAACACATAGGTGCAGGCATCTTGAAACAATCCGCTTTTAAACGATTCTGTTCCAGCCTGATACGACGTCATTGTTGCAATATTTTACGCGGCATAATTAAATGAAAATATGAAAATATTTTTAAAACTCATGCACTGAAACTTTGAGTGATAAGTAATTAAGAACACCTTTGTGCTGTATTTATTTGATAGGTGTATCGAGTGTATGTATTTTTTGTTATTTAATATATTAATACTTTATTGTTTGAAGGGTATGTTGCCTAATTGTTGTAAATTTGGTGAAGATCAGATGAAGAACTACAAAGATATATAACATAACTCTACAATAAATGCCGGCAAATCTATCGGGATTGCTGCAATCGCATGTCTTTTGCAAAAAAATACAGCCGATTACCAAATAAAAACACTTCCAAGTGAAAAATAACTTCAATTTCGGAAGTCAGTGTCATTAAACAAAGAAACAGTCGAAATTGAAGCTATTTTTGGCGATGTTGGCGACGATGGGATGCCAAAATGTAAGGGATTGATAACATGACATTCTTTTTCATTAAAATTTGTGACTTTTCCCTTATCGCGTTCGACACTACACTACACATACTTCCTCTAAGTTATCTAGACGGTACAATTCAATCTAGTAGTTAGTAGAAAATATAACATAATATTTTATTAATTTAACTCTACTAAAAAACTATTTTGTACTCCCAAAAATATTTAAATACAAATATTCGTCAACTGACGACAGTGTATGGAAAACCCTATTATTTTTGGTCTACATGGCTAGGAGCAGTTTACAAATAGTACATTTCGTGTCGAGCATAAAAAGTCGAGATTATAACATGAGCTTCGACGTGAGCCGAAGACGAACGTCGAAAGCTTCATGCGAGTGTTAAAATAAAGCCTTTTTATGCGAGAAACGAACGATTCTTTTTCTACTACCCGATGAGCTTACTTATTAAATGTAAATAAGTTTCAACAACAATTTATTAGAAACGTTCAGACTTAAAACCATAGACTATATACACACAATCAACGCGCGCTTTTTCGAGAGGTATTAGGTTCAGTATCATTCTGCCAGTTACTTATTGATCCATACAAAAGTCATTTCACAACTGTTATTATGCAATTTTTTATTTTTTATCGTCTTGTCTCTAAATGTTCATATTTCGAAACTGATTTCTTAGGCGATGTGTTACATAATAGACAAGGTAGTAGAAAATATATGCACACACCTTTCCATTGCACCCTGTATACTCGTCATGTCTGCGGAGTTTCGGCTGATAATACATATATATCTAAGTACATAATATGACCCAGTTTAGAAACTGTTAGTTTAGCTTACTAATAATTGGAGTTTGACGGGTTAACTAGATTAGTCCAGTCGTCTAGTTATGCTGTTTCGGCCTGTTTGTTTGTCCGTCTGCTTTATTCGCTTCGTGTGATATTGGAAGTCACACACGTTAGGTACAGTCACAGGAAAAATAGGATCGTCAACTTAAAGTAGGTATGTATGTTAGCGTGATGCATGATAAAAACTGCTTATGTGCGTCACCAACTCAATATCACCAAAATGTCAATGTCACAAAATGACACAAAGGGCCGATTTCTGAAATGAGTATTTGTGGTGAAAGTGTTTAAATGCCAGGTTTTAAGACAAAAGTACTTAAACAAATACTCAACTTCAAATGCAATTCTGGGTTTGTTACTTAACTTACCATCGTGCCTTATTCCCCGATGGGTTGGGCAGAAGGGCACCTATAGTACATACACCCACATTTCGCTTTAGATAACAACTAATAAGACAAGTTACAATTACAATTTAATAAAACAAATATGATTTACTAAACGACGTTCGACGTAAATTAGATTTGTGTGAAAGGTTCATTCTATTTTGACCTTTGTTATACAAGTCATTAAATAAAGTATTCTATGCAGTAGTCGATGTGGCGATTCTTAAGCAAACCCATATGTTTAGCAGTTGACATCTTTCGGCTGAAATAATGATGATGCAATAGTCTGCTCAGTTCCATAGAAGTAGCTGAATAATTTGAAAACTGACAAAGGTATAAACGCCTCGACTGTCCACTCAAACCACGACACGGCATAACCAGTCACACCAGTGGACATACATTGTCCTGCCTGTGACTTCGTGCGTTCTGTTCATATGGCGGGGCAGTGCCACAATTCTGTCGCTTGAATGCTCTGCAGTCGGCGGAGGACGTGTTTCAATTGATAGGATCAGTGGTAAGAGTTCACGACACAAACGTATTATGTGTGGGGTATTGCCTTAAGGGCCTTCCACCGCTTTAGTGCCGTAAAACGGTTTCTTTCTAAAGCACACTCCTTAGGCTAACGGCTAGGTTAAAAGGTTTGACAAAATATACATTTATTTTTGATTCATGTACATTATTTTTGAAACAAGACTTTTTCGTGTAACTAATAGTTTTGCTTTAAACAAATAATTAACAACACGATATTTTTTCGCAACTTTTGGATACTGCTCCAAAACGACTTGGATGTTTAAAAATATTTTACACAGAAAAATTTATGGCTGTCATTTCTTCATAACTGAAATAGCATTTGTAAATCAAATAATTTTTAGCAAACAAAACTGTTCAAAAGGAGGTTCAATATTGATATTTTGGCTCCAAGCGGACGCACGGCCAGTACTGTGTTAACATTGGGGAGTATATATCGCCTTAAATATGAGTTGTTGGAGCTGCTATAGAATTAAAGTTAAGTTTAACACTGGATTGCTTGATATACGAGTAGATACCAATAATCATAAGTCGACTAGTCCACCTATTCATGTCATGTGCGAAAATATTAATCGGTTTAACATTAAACCAGTATTACACTCAACTATGCATGCCATATACGGATTTAATATAAATAAAATTTCACAAGAGAAACATGCTTAAAGATAACCGATACAAACCACACCACAACTATAAATCGCTTTAATAAAAGACCGAGGCAACGGTCAGCGAAACATGGCGTAGAATTTTAACAAATTTAATTTAAAATGCATGCAAAACCCGTAGGAAATCTGACCGGCAGAGATTCGACATCTTTTTTGCTGTGAATATTTTCAAAAGAAACTTCGACAGGAACAAATGTCGTGCTGTCAGCTGTTCAAAGGCTGCATCCGTTCTATGGCGCGTTTCTAGCAAGTGAAGCAACAATGGTGTCAACAGAAATGTAACATGCTGTTAGAAATAAGGTGCCGCTTCCACGAGCGTATGTATTGCAGCGATAATATCGTCCTGCCACTTCATTGTGTACCGTCTCTATCACGGCAATATAGCGCAGCGATACGACGAGTGACATTGACGGGTAAAATGATAGCGACTGACTGCAAAACTTTTTCAATAAAATGCAACTTATGCAACGAGTTGTTGTGGACACGTGGCGCTACACCGTGACTCGTGAGTAGGCTTGCCAGCCTAGCGAGCATGGGCGTACCTAAGACATTTGTGACAAGGCATGATAAATTATGTCATGTCTTACAATTTGTCTTTTATGCTAGCACGGGTCAAACATGTGACATATTTTAAAGGCGCAACATGCCTTTCTTGTTGCTGCCCGGTGAGCACGGCCTACTGTGACATGGCTTGAGTCACACATTACATCGCAGTTTGGGCGATAAAGCCATTTTCTCCTAAATAATAACACCGGCGGCGGCTATTCGTTTGTATATAGGTATGTTAATATATTTATGGTTAGGATTGCATATTTTTTTTCTAATATCACCAATTCCAAGGTATGCACCCAGTAACCAATCTACCTGTAAATATATGCATAAACGGGTCCATATTGGCTCACCTAAAGTTCTTTACCCGAAATTGTTCTTCCTAACGATTTGTAATCCGAATGATCACTCTTCCTAAAAATTTTCATCCTAAAGTTTTCATTCATACTATTTGTAGTGCTACCGGCGATGTTCATAACACTCATGTTTCCGAAAGTTGTAATTAATAATATCATTAATGTAAATATATTTAAACTCCTACTGTTTTTTATCATAACGTTTTTATCCCTAAACATAATTACCATAATATTTTCACTCATACTCAGAAAGAAACATTTACCAAGTGTAATAAAAAATATATGTGGGTAGAAGATGATATTTATAGTTTTAATTTGAGGGATGATTATTATTTGGGGTATGCTTTACATAACGTACTGAGTTGTTGCTATTGTTAAGTTCATGTCGGTGTATTATCATTACGTGCATGTTTGTGTTAATGCTTTATTAATATAGAGAAAAAATATTTAAAATAATTTAAAAACAGTCGCGGAGGATTAAAATTAGACGTACATGGATTTACATATGAAAAAAACCGAATAACAGTGGACAAACAATATTGGGCGTGTGAATTAAGAAGCAACAAAAAGTATAAGTGTAAGGTTAAAATTTCGATTATATGCCGTTGATTTTTGGCGCGGATAGGGTAGAGGGGGTATGGGGGGAGGTTTGGCTACCCCTCAGTACCACATCAACCACTCGGAGCCCTATAGTTATGGAGATATCCATGGTTAAAGTTTTCAGGTTAGAATAAAAAAATCCATAAATTTCCATCGATTTAAGGGGCGCGAAAGGGGGAAAGGGAAAGGAGGGTAGAGGGGCTACCTCATTGTACCATCCCAACCCCACGGAACCCCATGGTTATGGAAGATATCCATGGTTAAAGTTTAAGATTTAAGCAACTAAGTCGACGGAGCCCCGCTGCGCGGCGCTCCTATTTCTGTCTGCAGGGTCTAAAGTAACCTAACATGAAGGAGATGACGGGAGCTGCGTTCGCTCGCTTTGCTCGCTCCCTTCAGCTTCCGTCATCTCCTTCGAACCTAACCTATCCGTGTCGGGGTGCCCTAAGTTCCCGAGCTCGCTTCGCTCGCTCTTGGACTAATTCTCATTTTTTACCTCACGAAAAACATACAAAAAAACATAACATTGCCGAGTCTTGAAAATTTTTATAAAGCTTTCTATTTATGAGTACTACCTACAAAAATAAAATGAACTTACAAATCAACGGCAAATATGATAGAATTATTTATTGAATTTTAAAGCAAAATACACCAATAAAAGTGATTATTTGAAGCTATAGCCGCTAATATTAAACTAATTTAATTGAAATGTGTATTTATTTGACTACTTGTACCATGGTACCTGTTATTCTTATATTTTATACATGTTATGTGAAAATAAAGTTACGCAAAATTAATGTATATAATACTGATTATTATGAATAAAAAGAAATCTAAACAAAAAAGATATGACTTTGAATAATAGTGTAAAAGAATGTTGAGAAAATATAGGAAAACAAATAAAAGTAAAATACATGTTTATTGCTACTGACATTATGAAGTTGAATGCTTCGGAATTATGAACATTAGAGACAGAGTAGTTAGGAATTGTGATTGTTAGGATGAAAAATGTTAGGAAGAACATTTTCGGATTTCCAATTATCGGACTTGAAAATTTAGGTGAACTTTGGCGCACCCTGTCGCGCAGCATTGCGCGATTCGCCATAAACCAATCGGTATGTATCAACATTAGTAATGTCAATCTATATTTTATATTGTGGTAACACCACTCTTGGCTTTGACTAACTTTATGTTGGGACTGTGCTAGAAACATGGCGGGAAAAATGTGGCTGCCATAAAGACAAGTATGAATAGTGTGCAAAAGGGTTGTTGCAAGACAAGGTAGGAGCTACGAGCTTCTAGGAGGTCCAAGAAGACCCCAGGTGAGTGTTTACTTTGCAATATCTTTATGTCGACCTATAAGTGCATGATAAGTGGAAAGATGAGACGATTGTTGTAGCATGTCATTCTTTCTTTTATTGGTAGTCCAATCTTGCAGTGCACAGCACACTTGGTAGTCAAGGACATTGGACAGGGAAGCCTGGAGCTCCCATATAATGGTAGTGTGATCCGGAAACACACTGGCACGGTCGACTGAGCTGGAGCAACCGTGGCGAGGCTATGGGGATGGTGGAGGCCTCTGGGGGGCCAAAGGCCCCCTGTCCGGCTAAGTGACTAATATACAAACATGATCAGAGTCACCAGGGATATACCCTGTTTAGACCGGAGCAAGTCGACCGATGCCCAGCTAGGTAAAAGAGGTGTATAGCCATAAGTAAAATGCAGTCAAATAACAGTTATTAGAGCCCTCTATAGAGCACGTAGGAGTGCAAGCACGAAGAGGTAACAAGAGTATGGCAAGACACTTGGTAAAACCAGCTAATGCATGTGAGTGGCACAGCCACACGAGAGAGGCTAGACCTCACCTTGTAAGTATGTGCATATATGGAATAATAGGAGTAAAATAAAACTGGTCGACTCATCTTTTCACTCTCATGAAAAATGTGTATTTAAGTACCCTCATGTCGTCCGTACATTATGTGAAGCAAGTATACAGTATTTGACATACATACTAAAGGAGGGACGACATTTTGGTGGAGATGCTGGGATTTGAACCCAGGACTTTCAGCAAGCGAAGCAGAAAGGATAAGTCTGAAACGAAAGGCAAATAATAAATTAAATAACCCACCTAGAAAGTGTACTAGGCTACCATGTATCTTCTGCAAATTAAATAACCACAGCAGTGCAGATTGTAAAAAATATAACAACATTGAGGCTCGGCAAAAGCAGTTGGGGGACAGATGCCATAAGTGCCTAAAAAGAAATCACAAGACTGAACAGTGTCATCGAAAGGTTACTTGCTTCCGCTGTGGTGATGGACATCTCCAAATGCTGTGTTCCAAACCACGGGGTGAGGCAACTGCTTCCAATGGTGATCGTGCTATAGTTAAATGTTATATGATAAGGAACTTTACTTTCTTACAGACAGCAGTGGCGCTAGTCACAAACCCCAGCAATACAACAAAGAAGCATAAATGCAGACTTGTCTTGGACAGTGGTTCGCAACGTAGCTATATCAGCACTAAGGCTGCATCCAGATTACAGCTCACCCCTGACAATGAAGACCAACTCTTGGTGTATACGTTTGGAGCAACTAATCCGAAAGAGATGTCAAGCCCATCTGTAGACATTTTCTTAGAGACCAAACGTGGCATCAAAAAACAAGTAAGAGTCAATATTGTTCCACATATTACAGAGAGGTTACCAGTAGCTAAATTTGATTGTTCCACGGTTGATTTAGTGGCTGACGATGATTCTACTGGAGATAATATAGACCTTTTAATAGGGAACGATTATTTTGCAGGCTTCATGCGTGAAACAAAAGAGAAGATACAGAATGATTTGTACTTGGTGGATTCTGACTTCGGTTGGCTGTTATCTGGAAATGTAGACCAAGATCCCAATGAAAAACAGGAAAATGTATTAACTGTAACTACTTACTGCCACTGTCACAATTCAAGCTGCCCTTATTTTACTGAACCTGACTTACCTCTTAAAAATATTGACATCAAATTTTTGTGGTCACTGGAATGCATTGGCATAAACGATTCTCCTAAAGCTACAAGACAAGATGAAGCAGTCAAACATTTTAATGATACTGTTCAATACAAAAATGGACGTTATGAAGTAACATGGCCATGGATTGAATACCCACCTCAACTACCAGTTAATTTTGGCATGGCATTGGGAAGACTGAAGAGTTTGATCAACAGATTAGATAAGACAACATTACAAGAGTACGATGACATTCTTAAGGAACAATTAAGCGGAAATATCATTGAAATTGTTGAACCGCATAATAATAGCACAGAACATCCTACACATTATTTACCTCATCATATTGTAAAAACTGAAGGGAAACGCGGTAGAATCGTTTATGACGCTTCAGCGAGAGCAACGGGTAAGAAGAGTTTGAACGAATGTCTTTATAGTGGACCTTCCATGCTGGAGGATCTCACAGCTCTTCTGCTGAGATTCAGAACAAAGAAGATAGCCATTGTAGCCGATGTAGAGAAAGCGTTCTTGCAGGTTGGGCTCCAAGAAAAGGACCGTGATGTCACAAGATTCCTGTGGGTAAAGGATATCACAAAGGACACAACTGAAGAAAACCTGTTGTATTTCCGATTTCGTCGTGTAGCTTTCGGAATAATTGCAAGTCCATTTCTTCTCGCAGCAACTATTAGATACCACATGATGCAGACTGATATAACCCTACTAAAGGATGTTGCCAATAATTGTTATGTAGACAATTTAGTAACAGGAGCCAACTCTATACAAGAAGCTCAAGAAATATACGAGAAGACAAAGGAATCCTTTGAACAGATTTCCATGAATATAAGAGACTGGTTGTCAAATGAAAAGGAATTTCTTGACCTTATACCTAAAGAGAAACAAGCAAGACACGAAGGCACAGTAAAAGTCCTTGGCTTGACGTGGAATGTGGCTAGAGACACATTAAAATTGAAAATAACTGATCAACACTTCAAAAAGGATGCTTCAGCCAATACGAAAAGGAAGGTACTTCGTACTTTAGCCCGGATCTATGACCCTTGTGGCTTTATTTGTCCATTAACACTGCCATTGAAGATCTTGTTTCGACACATCTGTGAACAAAAACATAAATGGGACACCGTCTTGCCAGACGATTTGATACAGTCTATACAGGCAGTCTTGGATGTAATAGAAACAGCGGCACACATAGAACTGCAGAGATGCATAACAAATGCTGCTCCAGAGTTTGAGACAACTTACCAATTGAACTGTTTTTCTGATGCCTCAAAGGCTGGGTATGCTGCAGTTATATACTTAACATCAAAAGGTCAACAAGGAACATCAGTCTCATTCCTAATGGGAAAGTCGAGAATAGCCAAAAATGAAGACTCAAGTGAACTTCATATCCCAAAATTAGAACTCTTGGGACTGCTAATTGCTAGTAGACTTCTAAAATATGTAAGACAGAATCTGTCACTACCAATAAGCAAGGAAACATTGTGGACAGACAGTTTGGTTGTGCACGGATGGATGCGTTCCAACAAATTACTACCACCCTTTGTATCCAATAGGGTAGAGGAAATTAAGAAAAATCAAATGCAAGCAGAAATATACTATATTAATACAAAGATAAACCCAGCTGATGTTGCAACAAGACCAGACAGATGGAGTCAGTCTAAAGAACTTTGGTTCAATGGTCCCACATTCCTAAAAGAGGATGAATCAATGTGGCCAGCAGATAGATATTACATGAACCACATGACAGTCCTTTCTGTCGGGGAGGGCCTGGACCAAAGTAATTACAAAAGGACTCCAGAAGCAGACGATGGTCCAGGGAAACAGCTGATAGATGCAAACCAACAAATGGAAATTGACGATACATACGATAACCCAGTGAATGAGAATTGGAATGGCGATATCATGGAAATTGAGCCAATACAACAAAGTCTACCTCCATCAAAGTCAGTTGATACTATCGCAAAAATAAAGGAACTGCAAAAACAACATTTTGCTGATGAGATTGCAGGAAAGAGGACACACCTGACTAGAAACCTCGGTCTATTTCTAGATGTGGATGGAGTCCTGAGATGCCAAGGACGAATGGTAAACACCACATGGGACTACGACATGAAACATCCCATATTATTGCCTCGAGATTGCGAATTTACAAATAAGATTATCAAGGATACTCATGAAGGAAATTACCATGTTGGTGCTACCCATACACTTAGCCTCATTAGAGAAAAGTATTGGATACCACAAGGAAAACGTCAGGTAGAACGAGTGATTTCAAGATGTCAGCAGTGTATTAAACATGGAGGTGGCCCATATCGCTTGCCAGCAGTGCCTGACCTACCCAATGAAAGAGTCAACTACAGCACACCTTACACATACTGTGGCGTAGACTATTTTGGACCACTATATGTGAACACACCAAATGGAAAGAAAAAGAGATGGGTAGTCCTGTTCACATGTCTTGCTGTGCGCGCTATTCACTTAGAAATAGTAAACGACTTGACGGCAGAAGAATGTCTCCTGGCACTTCGACGATTCGCTGCCACTAGAAATACACCAAAGCGGATGTATTCTGATAATGCTACATGTTTCAAACTTACATCTGAGGTGGTCAGTAAACCTTACTGTATTGAGAGAGGAATCGAATGGAGATTCATACCTCAGCTCGCTCCGTGGTATGGCGGATATTATGAACGGCTGATAGGTGTAGTGAAGCATTCCCTGAAACGCACTCTCGAAAAGCACCTACTTGGAGACAGCAAACTATTAACAGTGCTCAAAGAAGTAGAAGCTGTTGTCAACTCAAGACCGCTTACAAAAGTTGGAACTGAAGTAATCCACATATTGAGACCAGCTGATTTCCTAAGCTTAGGAAAATGCCTAACCTTGACCCCAGCAACAAACAATGTTTATCCGGTGGATGGCTCCAAACTAAAGACCAATTTGATAGAGAGCTGGAAAAAAGGACTGACAATTCTTGAGGAATTCAAGAAGATATTCATGTCACAGTATCTGACTAGTCTGCGAGAGAGGTACAATAACTCTCCTAAACAGCCAAGAGTTGTATCTGATTGTGTACCAAAATTAGGAGACATTGTACAAATAAGGTCAGATTTAAAAAACCGTGAGTTGTGGAAAGTCGGGCAGATAGCGGATCTGATAAAGGGTGCAGATGGTAAACATAGAATCGCTAAGGTCAAAGTTGGAGACTCTATATTGACTCGGTCTGTAGGTCATCTCTATCCGCTAGAAACTGAGCCAGACAACTCTGCACAGTCCGGACAAACTGAGGAGGAAGTGACAGCACCACTTCTAGATGCACAAATCGAGTATTTGGACCTGGATGATGGCCCAAGTCGAGTGGATAACATGCAACCACCATTACCAACTAATCCAGAATTTGAGAACAATGAAAATGAGGTAGACACCACAAGTGAAGTATTGCCAGTGCAAGAATCTATGATGAATACTGAGACATCAAGATCAGAGGAAACTTCTAGTGACCCTGAGTGTATGCAACCAGGGACCAGAGGAAGAAGGGACGCAGCTATTCGGGCCAGAGAGAAAATACTGGAATGGACGCGTCACCTTCTAACACTACTACAATAACACTCTTTCTGCTTGTGGGAGTGTCGCGCAGCATTGCGCGATTCGCCATAAACCAATCGGTATGTATCAACATTAGTAATGTCAATCTATATTTTATATTGTGGTAACACCACTCTTGGCTTTGACTAACTTTATGTTGGGACTGTGCTAGAAACATGGCGGGAAAAATGTGGCTGCCATAAAGACAAGTATGAATAGTGTGCAAAAGGGTTGTTGCAAGACAAGGTAGGAGCTACGAGCTTCTAGGAGGTCCAAGAAGACCCCAGGTGAGTGTTTACTTTGCAATATCTTTATGTCGACCTATAAGTGCATGATAAGTGGAAAGATGAGACGATTGTTGTAGCATGTCATTCTTTCTTTTATTGGTAGTCCAATCTTGCAGTGCACAGCACACTTGGTAGTCAAGGACATTGGACAGGGAAGCCTGGAGCTCCCATATAATGGTAGTGTGATCCGGAAACACACTGGCACGGTCGACTGAGCTGGAGCAACCGTGGCGAGGCTATGGGGATGGTGGAGGCCTCTGGGGGGCCAAAGGCCCCCTGTCCGGCTAAGTGACTAATATACAAACATGATCAGAGTCACCAGGGATATACCCTGTTTAGACCGGAGCAAGTCGACCGATGCCCAGCTAGGTAAAAGAGGTGTATAGCCATAAGTAAAATGCAGTCAAATAACAGTTATTAGAGCCCTCTATAGAGCACGTAGGAGTGCAAGCACGAAGAGGTAACAAGAGTATGGCAAGACACTTGGTAAAACCAGCTAATGCATGTGAGTGGCACAGCCACACGAGAGAGGCTAGACCTCACCTTGTAAGTATGTGCATATATGGAATAATAGGAGTAAAATAAAACTGGTCGACTCATCTTTTCACTCTCATGAAAAATGTGTATTTAAGTACCCTCATGTCGTCCGTACATTATGTGAAGCAAGTATACAGTATTTGACATACATACTAAAGGAGGGACGACACACCCGTCCAAAACTGTAGAAGAGGATAAATGGTTAACGACTTATTGAATCTAAAGCATACATAGGATGCAAAGTTTCGATGAAGCGTATCCCTCAACTTGGAACAAAAGCACATCTACCGCTTACAAACTATCTGACTAACTCTAGAGATCTTCTCAGCTAAAACTGCAATCAAATGCGAAGGCAAAGGACCTTTGCTAATACCAATAGTAGTAGAACTTTCGACCTGTTTTCGATATGCCTCTGACTTTGTCATTAAGAAGTATTTATCAATATATCTATTTAGAATATCGTGCACCCGAATATCATAAAAACTTTTCGTGACTATTCAAGTTGATATCCTTTTTCTTCTACCAAGAATAGAACAGACACACATCTTGAATTTCAAGGACCGAGCGTAACAAGGGTTTATTTATAAAATCTGTTCTATTTTTATTCACATTTTATAGCAGAAACGTATCCTGACAAAACCAATAGGTTCTTTCCATATGTATGTAACTTTTCTTTAACCAAAAAGGCGAATGGCAGGCTTGAATGGGAATTTCGTACCGCTAATAAATTTCGTATTTTGGGATATTTTTTGTTTTAATTGGTAGTTTATATGATAGATAATCCCTTTTTAAATTCTTACCCTCTTACAAATAAACGTGGAATAAAGTTATACCAGGTATAAACCTATGAAAATGTATGGGTATACCTTTGTTATACCTGGTATAACTTTATTCTGCGTTTATTAGTAAGAGGGTTAGATATAACTTATTTAGATAGAACTTGGGACGTAAAAGTTATAACCAGTTTTATTTTTTAAGGTTATGTACTAGTGTACCAATGTTACATATACGTAAATGTTACATATTGTTACATAATGTGTAAAGTAAATGTTCTAAACTGTTTTTTGCTATCTCTGTAGTGTTTACTTACCATTAAGTTGGTAGATTGAGATGAGGATTGTACCTACTCAGGACATTATAAGATACCTGTGTCCAGCAGCGGATTGCAACAGTTTGATAATGATGAGTTTGATTATATTTAGTGTTATTTGTATTTCTAAATAATTAATTATCATTTCAATATTTGTGTTATTTTACATAAGGCAACTTCTAAAACATAACTGCGTTTAATGTACGATTTTATTACGTTTATATAATAAAATCTTTTTACTGATATTATTAATTAATCCGAAGTTCTAAAAATAGTTAACTTACATAAAAATAAATGGCTTAGTTGCCTTATTAAGTGGTACAAATTCTATAACCGAACAACAAAAAAAGTATGCGGTACGAAATCTGCCGTTCACCTTTACAAACAACAAAGAGTTGATAGAAATATGACATTTAATGTAACATCAATCAAGAAATGGGGTTGGGTTGGTATACCTACTTACTATAGCTACTTTGTATAAGTCATTGTGAATTTGTTAAGATTTCGTCAAACATCTGTCTCGTATGCCAAGTTAAAGAGGCCTGTAAGCCTATTGGAAAACTTATTACAAAACAAAGCAATAATGTTAAAAGGCCTTTGACGGTATTTATCGATTTAACGTCAAACTGAAATTATTACGGAAAGCGGTTAGCGGCTGAAAGCTTGTTAAAAATATTGTTATTATTATCGTCCGTAAATTATTTTCTTGAATGCCTTTTAAGCTTTTTGTTCTGCTACTGGGTCTCCGACTCGATTTACGTCATCTCAATTGCGTAATATATTACTAACTCCGAGTTAGTAGCTAACTCGACCAGTTATGCATGACATATTTGTAATTAAACCTCGTATTAACAGCTACCTCTGAGTTAAGTCTTTGACACAAGTGTGCCTAAGCCACAGTTTCTATAACAATCGAAAAGAGTTCCTAATCTATTACTACGTTATGTTTAAAAAAAATGTTTCGTATAAAATGCACCAACTTCAAAAACAGAACATTAAAAATTGCAAAATAACTTTAGTTTCGCAAGTCGATGTCGCAAAACGATAAGAACATGAGGTACGAAAGACACCGACTGAATGATATAGAATAATTAGTAACTAACAAGATTCTCACTAAATAAATATTAAATTTTCAGCCGGATGTTTATAATTTTATATTATTACATGAGTTTCAGGAAAGGATTGCCACACGGGCATGAATTACAGAGGTGACGCTTAAAAAAGCTTTTTCTAAACCTCGTTGTGCAACATACACAGGTACAGTGTAGGTCCTAGGTACTCCTATCTCAACTTCATTTTCCGTACGTAAATGTAAATTCTTAGTAACATTAATTAATAACGCTTGTGTTCCGCTCCGTGCATTTGCCCGGCAACCTTTAACTTATTAAAGTGCATCTACTGGCTGTATGTACACAATGTCTAGTGCGTTACCTCGAACACGAGTTAGGCCACGCTAGCCGTATATTCCATTCATTACGATGCGTAAGGAGCCTAAGAGTCTCCTCGTACCACTAACTGTAAATGACGTTATTGTTTTAGTGCAGGTATTGATAATGCGACTACCCTGTTACTACCGGTAAGTGATTCTATGTAAACAAGAATGGCAAAGGCACACAGAATTTATCTTTGAAGCAACTTCTACGATTCTTCGAACTTCTACTATTTATTTTTGTATTATATGACTGCTCAGCTCATATGTGAGTACTATGTACCAACTGTAAATCTACGATTTGCTGTACCTTTGTGTCGTTCGTTGACTTCAGTGTGCCCTGTCAGTTGATAGTGTTTCATGCTCTCTCTACTGTCTCTCTGATGGTGGCATATGTGCTGGATCATTCGGTTCCCTTCATGATGGTTGAGCTGAATGGTGCCGATCCATGTGTCATGTTCGTGAACGGGCGTCATCAGTTGGGATTGGTCATAACTTAGCTGCCTACGCTTGTTTTTAATAACCTATTTATTGTATTTTAAATTGTTTGTTTTACTCTAGAAGCTTTTAAGTGCGTTACTTTTATTTTTTTACATCGTTCTCACATACATGTTTTTATTTTTTCAACAAGATAATGTAACCAAATACATGTAAAACACATTTTTTTTAAAAGAGTAAGTGTGGAGTTTCTTGTCCATTCTTCTCCACAACAAGCTACATTTCCGAATGGACGGTAGAATCAATTATTATTAGCTTTAATTATTTTTTTACGTTCGAAAGTGCCGCTTAATGGCCTAATTGAATAAGTAAATTTTGATTTTGACGAGAAAATTTGTCAAACAACACATACAACAACAACACAATTACATGGGACTTAAACAACTGGAGAGACAGAGATAATTACCAAAATTATTTTTAATCCGTCAGGTTGATTAATAAAAAAAAATTGACGCGTATTTTTATATTGTCACGTAAACAAGAGATAACAACGATACAGTGCGTTGAAATTTGCGTGACGTCACGTTTTAGTACACCGTTACTCATAAGTGACGTCACAAGCTTTCTTTGTCAAATTTACTGATCTGATAAAGCGAAAAATACGTGTTCAGTATTGTATGATAAATCTAACTAAGGAACGAAATACATTTTGTTGTTCAAGGAATCATCCCTACTAAAAAGCTAATTCAAAAAGCTTTTGAGCTATTCGCTTCTTAAGCAGTCGGGTTTTTTGATTTTTTGAATTAACTTTTTTTATTCATAACTTTTTTGTTACTATTGTTTTACTGAATTTGGTATATTTAAACATTATAAATGAGATATATTTTTGTAATCGCTTCTTAAAACCTTTTATTTTGATAAAACAGGTCAGGAAGGAAAAATATTGGGCTCCCACAATATGGTACCCAAAAGCCGCCATTTGGCTATTTTCCAATTTTAATGTAGCCAGTAACACTCGCAAGGTTAAGACGAATCGGTTGACGTAAGAATCATCAATATCGGCCAACGAGTTTGGTGTCTAGAACGCCACATAGGAACAAACATACAGACATACATTAGACTGATAAACACATTATACTCCATCGGCAGTCGGGTAAAAATGTGGTTGTACCTACTAATGTAAGTGTCTCGCCCTTGCTATGCACGGTCGCTATCTTCTTATGTGCCGAAATTAAATAAACCTAAAACACCTTCTGGCGAAATATAGCAATGATAGTGAAAACCGCTAAAAAAAACATTGAAAATTTAAAATATTTAAGCGGTCACACAGACAGACACGAAAAGCAACTTAATTTTATAATGAATGAATAAATATAGAAGCGGAATATCCAGGGAGCACATCCCATTACCACAGATTTCTTTATTCGTTCTTCTTTAAACATTTATTCGCCCAACTGATTATAAGGGAAGTTTTAAAGCGTGGTTTATGCGGAGCCATACGGCTACAGTTTTTACGATCCTGAAATCCCCCTTAAGTGCTTGCTACGACCATTGAGTGGGGGAGAACGGGACTAAAAGTGTCGGCTTTTATTCAACAGTGTAATTTTATTTAAGAAGAAATCTTTTACATGGTGGTTAATTTACACGTCGACGTTTATAGTTAGGTACGTTGCACTTTACCAACCAGATTTTTTTCTTCATCTAATAATATATAATATAATACCTTTAAGCGAGTAATTCCTGTATTTATGTATATATATATATATAATCTGAATCTCGGCAACTATAGGTCTACCAGAATCTCATGGCAAATGTGGAAATAAAAATTTGTTGTGTGCAATACTGGGGAAATTGGATTAAACGATCTCGGTACTGTTTAATTTTTATTTATGTCTTTAGTACTAATGAACGTGAGGTACCTATATTATAGTAGTCACAGCGGATCTTTGTGTCTTTGAACTTGGTCCTGCCAACCATTGCTTAAGAAACAGTTTGTCATCGAGTATACTGCATAGAGTAAGCGAGATAGGATGATGTGACATACGTAAGCGAGTGAAAGAGACAGTTATACAATGCTATCTTCACCTTCAACATTGATACAAAAATAGCTACTGCGCGGGGTCTTGCAACCAATTCAGAGACACAAAGATCCACTGTGAGTATTATAGGTATGTGTATGAATAATGTTGTTATACATCGGGTTCTTAACATAGGAAAAATAAATCAATTGAATATTAATTTATGTACTAATTTATTATATATCATTTAAATCATACTAATAACTTAAAACCTCATTCAGAACTAGAAAACTAAAATACGATTCCATGAGCTCCACTGGCATTTCAAAAACTTGTATCTTTGTAATTTTATGTCATCTCTCTCCATCAAAATGGTTCTTTTTCATTGGCATTTAACATATTCAAAACCAATCTCTTTATGTATAAAGTCTGTAAAAAATAATAAAATGTATCATGTTACTTATAGTATTATATTCATCATCATCAGTCTATATATACTTTTTTATGTAAGTTTTATGGCCTGGTTGCTAGGACCTATTAGCCACGTCTTTGGAAAGAGTTTTGGACCTTATATTCATTCTTTAGCATGCATTAGAATGCGGATGTAACAGATTCTAATGTTTTTTGGAGTATTTGGCAGCAAGTTAGTCTTCCCAGTAAGCATTGCAGAGGCAGATTGACTACAATAAAATACTCCGCTCCAATATCCCGAGATCGCTTCTGTCAATGATTTTACAAATTGTCCAGTTGCGTAGACAGTTGAGACACAAAACTACACCAATAATATATCACAATATCCACTAGGAATCAATTTGCAAATAATATTAACAGCCACTGAACTTCACTCGACAAAAACTCCCGTCTCCACACACGTCCCACTGCAGGGCGCAGATTATTACTTAATATTTTTCTTACGTCAAAGATTCTCAATCTCCGTTAAAATCAATATCTTGTCGAAGAATTAGTAACAGTTACTGTTGCCATTTCCTTCCGGCCATCATTCGATGTGCCCTGACCTACGATTTACCATATGATAGTAATGGAAAGAAATAAAAATTAAGTAAGAAAAATGTAAAATAAACTGAAAGTATCAAAACAAGTCAGTCCTACTTACCGGTCCACTCTACGACGCACTTTAAAATCAAAGATTGAGTTTGATTTACGCCTTCTTCTTGCCTTATTTTATGATACATATTGAAAACAATATGTCATGCTTGAGATCGAAGTGGGTTTTTCGACATTTTCACAAAAATATCAAATTTTCAAGATAATATCAAAAAAAATTGGCAGCGGTTGACACATCAAGTACTTTGATTTGACAGGTGACAATTGACATTGCCATATGAAAATCACAATTAAAGAAAAAAAAAAAATGCCATGAGATTCTGGTAGACCTATAGTAGTATGCAGAATATCTCGGGGGTGATAAATCGAAGTACAGTGCGACATAAAAGTGTAGAAAATAAATGAGGGCGCCACAATCGCTCAGATAGCAACCCAGTTAGTACGACCCAGCTGATCTTGATACTTGAATAGTTTAATTTATTTATTGGGTTTAAATTATGAGGAAATAAGTAAAAATAGTAATAAATTAAATAAGTATGTTTATTAAATATTTGATATTAAGTAGTAATAAAACAACAACTTCACAAAAAATAAGTATTTTTAATAATCAATTGCATTACATTATAAAGTCGTCCAATACCTTTGGGGGACGACCCTTCCTGTGTTTAGCTGGTGTTGAGAATTTCCCACCGTTTTCAATGCCGTGTTGCACGATTCTGCGCACTCTGCTTACAGAAACACCTAAAACAAGTAAAGAAAAGAATCACTGTCAGACCAACGAATGAAGTTCCGCGGTAAATAAACGTGAATATATTTTAAAATTGTTTCTTTCCATCTAGTCGCTTGTATCAACAAATATGGTATAGCAAAAAAAAATATTTCGTATCCGCAATAAACTACATTATTTTTTGTTGCCTTACCATCAACGTTGTTAAGTTGCGCTATAACTACAACGCTATTTGTTTATCTTAGCATAACCTCAAAAATTGTAAACAAATAAATTGAAAATGATATTTGGTTCGAAAATTTTGCTCCCTAAATGTATTTATCGTTTGTAATTAACGTTTAGTGCAACTTTCAATAGTTACTTACCAGTAAAATCTGCTGTAAGATGACAAACATCTTTTAAGTTGGATAGAAGCTTCCCAGCTTGGAATTCGGCTATACACCGCATATAAACTATGTAAACTATATCACGGGCACCTCCACGGAATACCTTATTCATGTTTTTCCACTGTTTTTCTATCCACACACAGAAATATCACACAAAAACCAAAATTCTTACGAAAATCGAAACCGATCGAGATGAATTGACAGCTCAAGTACTCATTTTAGATGTTGCCAGAAAATGAAAACTTTTAGTTCCCAAATATTTAACTTCTACTCTTTTATGTTGCACTGTAGCTAGGTTTAATTTTTAGAAAACGTCGGTTTTCTCTATTTTCACCTGAGTAGAGCTCGGTTGCCCACGTACGATTTTAAATACAGATTCATAATATTTTTTTTTTATAAATGGAGCTTTTCACAGTCTGAATTACCAAGCTCAGATATGGTTTTCCAGGTTGAATTATTAAATCAGATTTATGGCAGTAGCTAAATAAACATTTTTATAACATTCAACAATTATGTATAGTTTGTTTGTTGGTACCTATTTTATCCACTTCAGGAGAGATACATTTATATGAAAATATTCGACAACAGTTTTATAAGTATTTTATTGGTAAAAATTGTAAAGCATCGTTACCGATCGCCCTGGTAACATTAATCCCCGTCTTCCCACAAAAAGTCTACAAATTGAAAGGGAATGCATACTTCAAACGCCACGTTTCTAGGATCAGACTGAGCGTTCGAATATAAGCCGGTAGCAATACCTTTTACTGCGAAATGCGACGCAAATCTTCAGTCTGTGATGTAAAGGGAATGTACGTTTTAAGCTATACAATAAGATTTACACCGGTATCTAATGTGTGAGACGCGTACGACAAGAAAAAAAATTCCCGTCAGCAAATAAAATATGAGATACGGCATTTATTTTTAAAACGCTTATACTGGACGCCGCTCAACTCACACAGTTGTGATAAGTATAATAACTAAAACTAAATTGAAATAACCTTTTGATTGAAAAGCAGACACGCAATATCCTGAACCTAGACACGATGGTGTCATCTTGTTTGATTGTGGAATTCCTTTGACCTCCTCCCAGCTGGAATAGACCACCTCTATAGTATCATCACTACATACAAAGTCGCTGCCCGCTGTCTGTCTGTCCATATGTATGCTTAGATCTTTAAAAATACGCGCGGATTTCGATGCGGATTTATATGGCCATTTTTTTTTTTAAATGGTGATTCAAGAGGAAGGTTTATATGTACACGCGGGCGAAGCCGCTGGCAGAATCTAGTATTATTACATTGTTCCCAAACTTGCATAAGATGACCAAATTTAAGGTAATCGGATACCTATAATGCTCGAAAAATGGATAAGGTACTAATTTGTAACCGGAAATACCTACACACGAACGGAGCAAGACAATAAAAAACTTGGCTTAAAAAGGGTAGGCAGCCAGACAGATAGTTTTAAGACGGTTTTTCCAGACACCAAATATTTCTTCTAGTTTAAAAAGGAAATTGAACCACGTATACTCACAACAGGCACAGTTCTCATTTCCATCGCACGTCACTCATTCGTCGATACAAGGCAATAATCCTGCAATAATTTCCCTGTATGTAGTCAGCTTCGAGAAAATATCCGTGTTGGCAATCGTGTCGTAAATTAGATCCTCATCTGCAAACCCCGGCACCAAACATAATAAACTACGGTCATCAGAACCAGGTTGTTTTCTATTATCCTAGTTAGCGTATCTATCTCGAGGATGTTCCTAATTCAGTGTTTTGATGAAAGATTCTTTATCTTTCGATACTATTTCTGTGTATATAAATTATGTTGCAAAATTGTATGCAAAATTTAAAAATCCCGTTCTAAATGGCAACATTTTCGTAGGTAACAATTTTTAAATAACTGTTTACGTAAAAGGGAAATTTCGATACGGGGTTGCCGTGCAACTTTCATGAAAAAAAAACTACGGTCGTAAAAGTTTGCAAAATACTTGTTTGAGAACTATCCGGATGCACACCATGTCCAGCGCTAAAATGTTAAAAATATGTTCATGCTAGCTCCTGCTAGCATCTTCGGCCGCCTGAAAAGTGTTTTATCATCGTCTTGTTTTATTATATGGGGTGAAAAGTAGCCTTTGTGCTGTTCCAGACTATAATCTTTCACTGTGCCAAATATCATCCGAATCCGTTCAGCCATTTTGGCGTGATTGAGTAACAAAAATACATCCACACACATACCCATTCAAACTTTCAGTTTTATAATATTAAGTCGTAGTACATTATTACCTCGATGTATTAAGTAAGATTTTCAGTAAAAAACGATGAAAGACAAAAACGTACAATACTGCTTTGGTTGCACAGTTTTAATAATAAAATACGTACTAACGAACACATAGGTGCAGGCATCTTGAAACAATCCGCTTTTAAACGATTCTGTTCCAGCCTGATACGACGTCATTGTTGCAATATTTTACGCGGCATAATTAAATGAAAATATGAAAATATTTTCATGCATTCAGTGCGTACTTTGAGTGATAAGTAATTAACCTTTGTGCTGTATTTATTTGATAGGTGTATTTTTTAACCGACTTTCCAAATAGGAGGAGGTTCTATATGCGAGTGTATGTATTTTTTGTTATTTAATATATTAATACTTTATTGTTTGAAGGGTATGTTGCCTAATTGTTGTAAATTTGGTGAAGATCAGATGAAGAACTTCAGAGATATATAACAGAACTTTACAATAAATGACGGCAAATCTATCGGGATTGCTGCAATCGCATGTCTTTTGCAAAAAAATACAGCCGAATTCCAAATAAAAACACTTCGAAGTGAAAAATAACTTCAATTTCGGCAGTCGGTGTCATTAAACAAAGAAACAGTCGAAATTGAAGCTATTTTTTTTAATTTTACTCTACTAAAAAACTTTTATTCCCAAAAATATTTATATACAAATATTCGTCAACTGACGACAGCGTATGGAAAACCCTATATTTTTTGGTCTACATGGCTAGGAGCAGTTTACAAATAGTACATTTCGTGTCGAGCATAAAAAGTCGAGATTATAACACGAGCTTCGAAAAGAAGAAGAGGTCGAAAGCTTCATGTGCGTGTTAAAATAAAGCCTTCTTATGCGAGAAACGAACGATTCTTTTTCTACTACCCGATGAGCTTACTAATTAAATGTAAATAAGTTTCAACAACAATTTATTAGAAACATTCAGACTTAAAACCATAGACTATATACACACAATCAACGCGCGCTTTTTCGAGAGGTATTAGGTTCAGTATCATTCTGCCAGTTACTTATTGATCCATACAAAAGTCATTTCATAACTGTTATTAAGTAATTTTTTTTATAATCTTGTGTCTAAATGTTCATATTTCGAAACTGATTTCTTAGGCGATGTGTTACATGTGTTGTGTAGACAAGGTAGTAGAAAAATGTGTTCACACCTTTCCATTGCACCCTGTATACTCGTCATGTCTGCGGAGTTTCGGCAGATAATACATATATATCTAAGTACATAATATGACCCAGTTTAGAAACTGTTAGTTTAGCTTACTAATAATTGGAGTTTGACGGGTTAACTAGATTAGTCCAGTCGTCTAGTTATGCTGTTTCGGCCTGTTTGTTTGTCCGTCTGCTTTATTCGCTTCGTGTGATATTGGAAGTCACACACGTTAGGTACAGTCACAGGAAAAATAGGATCGTCAACTTAAAGTAGGTATGTATGTTAGCGTGATGCATGATAAAAACTGCTTATGTGCGTCACCAACTCAATATCACCAAAATGTCAATGTCACAAAATGACACAAAGGGCCGATTTCTGAAATGAGTATTTGTGGTGAAAGTGTTTAAATGCCAGGTGTTAAGACAAAAGTACTTAAACAAATACTCAACTTCAAATGCAATTCTGGGTTTGTTACTTAACTTACCATCGTGCCTTATTCCCCGATGGGTTGGGCAGAAGGGCACCTATAGTACATACACCCACATTTCGCTTTAGATAACAACTAATAAGACAAGTTACAATTACAATTTAATAAAACAAATATGATTTACTAAACGACGTTCGACGTAAATTAGATTTGTGTGAAAGGTTCATTCTATTTTGACCTTTGTTATACAAGTCATTAAATAAAGTATTCTATGCAGTAGTCGATGTGGCGATTCTTAAGCAAACCCATATGTTTAGCAGTTGACATCTTTCGGTAGCTCAGATATGGTTTTCCAGGTTGAATTATTAAATCAGATTTATGGCAGTAGCTAAATAAACATTTTTATAACATTCAACAATTATGTATAGTTTGTTTGTTGGTACCTATTTTATCCACTTCAGGAGAGATACATTTATATGAAAATATTCGACAACAGTTTTATAAGTATTTTATTGGTAAAAATTGTAAAGCATCGTTACCGATCGCCCTGGTAACATTAATCCCCGTCTTCCCACAAAAAGTCTACAAATTGAAAGGGAATGCATACTTCAAACGCCACGTTTCTAGGATCAGACTGAGCGTTCGAATATAAGCCGGTAGCAATACCTTTTACTGCGAAATGCGACGCAAATCTTCAGTCTGTGATGTAAAGGGAATGTACGTTTTAAGCTATACAATAAGATTTACACCGGTATCTAATGTGTGAGACGCGTACGACAAGAAAAAAAATTCCCGTCAGCAAATAAAATATGAGATACGGCATTTATTTTTAAAACGCTTATACTGGACGCCGCTCAACTCACACAGTTGTGATAAGTATAATAACTAAAACTAAATTGAAATAACCTTTTGATTGAAAAGCAGACACGCAATATCCTGAACCTAGACACGATGGTGTCATCTTGTTTGATTGTGGAATTCCTTTGACCTCCTCCCAGCTGGAATAGACCACCTCTATAGTATCATCACTACATACAAAGTCGCTGCCCGCTGTCTGTCTGTCCATATGTATGCTTAGATCTTTAAAAATACGCGCGGATTTCGATGCGGATTTATATGGCCATTTTTTTTTTTAAATGGTGATTCAAGAGGAAGGTTTATATGTACACGCGGGCGAAGCCGCTGGCAGAATCTAGTATTATTACATTGTTCCCAAACTTGCATAAGATGACCAAATTTAAGGTAATCGGATACCTATAATGCTCGAAAAATGGATAAGGTACTAATTTGTAACCGGAAATACCTACACACGAACGGAGCAAGACAATAAAAAACTTGGCTTAAAAAGGGTAGGCAGCCAGACAGATAGTTTTAAGACGGTTTTTCCAGACACCAAATATTTCTTCTAGTTTAAAAAGGAAATTGAACCACGTATACTCACAACAGGCACAGTTCTCATTTCCATCGCACGTCACTCATTCGTCGATACAAGGCAATAATCCTGCAATAATTTCCCTGTATGTAGTCAGCTTCGAGAAAATATCCGTGTTGGCAATCGTGTCGTAAATTAGATCCTCATCTGCAAACCCCGGCACCAAACATAATAAACTACGGTCATCAGAACCAGGTTGTTTTCTATTATCCTAGTTAGCGTATCTATCTCGAGGATGTTCCTAATTCAGTGTTTTGATGAAAGATTCTTTATCTTTCGATACTATTTCTGTGTATATAAATTATGTTGCAAAATTGTATGCAAAATTTAAAAATCCCGTTCTAAATGGCAACATTTTCGTAGGTAACAATTTTTAAATAACTGTTTACGTAAAAGGGAAATTTCGATACGGGGTTGCCGTGCAACTTTCATGAAAAAAAAACTACGGTCGTAAAAGTTTGCAAAATACTTGTTTGAGAACTATCCGGATGCACACCATGTCCAGCGCTAAAATGTTAAAAATATGTTCATGCTAGCTCCTGCTAGCATCTTCGGCCGCCTGAAAAGTGTTTTATCATCGTCTTGTTTTATTATATGGGGTGAAAAGTAGCCTTTGTGCTGTTCCAGACTATAATCTTTCACTGTGCCAAATATCATCCGAATCCGTTCAGCCATTTTGGCGTGATTGAGTAACAAAAATACATCCACACACATACCCATTCAAACTTTCAGTTTTATAATATTAAGTCGTAGTACATTATTACCTCGATGTATTAAGTAAGATTTTCAGTAAAAAACGATGAAAGACAAAAACGTACAATACTGCTTTGGTTGCACAGTTTTAATAATAAAATACGTACTAACGAACACATAGGTGCAGGCATCTTGAAACAATCCGCTTTTAAACGATTCTGTTCCAGCCTGATACGACGTCATTGTTGCAATATTTTACGCGGCATAATTAAATGAAAATATGAAAATATTTTCATGCATTCAGTGCGTACTTTGAGTGATAAGTAATTAACCTTTGTGCTGTATTTATTTGATAGGTGTATTTTTTAACCGACTTTCCAAATAGGAGGAGGTTCTATATGCGAGTGTATGTATTTTTTGTTATTTAATATATTAATACTTTATTGTTTGAAGGGTATGTTGCCTAATTGTTGTAAATTTGGTGAAGATCAGATGAAGAACTTCAGAGATATATAACAGAACTTTACAATAAATGACGGCAAATCTATCGGGATTGCTGCAATCGCATGTCTTTTGCAAAAAAATACAGCCGAATTCCAAATAAAAACACTTCGAAGTGAAAAATAACTTCAATTTCGGCAGTCGGTGTCATTAAACAAAGAAACAGTCGAAATTGAAGCTATTTTTTTTAATTTTACTCTACTAAAAAACTTTTATTCCCAAAAATATTTATATACAAATATTCGTCAACTGACGACAGCGTATGGAAAACCCTATATTTTTTGGTCTACATGGCTAGGAGCAGTTTACAAATAGTACATTTCGTGTCGAGCATAAAAAGTCGAGATTATAACACGAGCTTCGAAAAGAAGAAGAGGTCGAAAGCTTCATGTGCGTGTTAAAATAAAGCCTTCTTATGCGAGAAACGAACGATTCTTTTTCTACTACCCGATGAGCTTACTAATTAAATGTAAATAAGTTTCAACAACAATTTATTAGAAACATTCAGACTTAAAACCATAGACTATATACACACAATCAACGCGCGCTTTTTCGAGAGGTATTAGGTTCAGTATCATTCTGCCAGTTACTTATTGATCCATACAAAAGTCATTTCATAACTGTTATTAAGTAATTTTTTTTATAATCTTGTGTCTAAATGTTCATATTTCGAAACTGATTTCTTAGGCGATGTGTTACATGTGTTGTGTAGACAAGGTAGTAGAAAAATGTGTTCACACCTTTCCATTGCACCCTGTATACTCGTCATGTCTGCGGAGTTTCGGCAGATAATACATATATATCTAAGTACATAATATGACCCAGTTTAGAAACTGTTAGTTTAGCTTACTAATAATTGGAGTTTGACGGGTTAACTAGATTAGTCCAGTCGTCTAGTTATGCTGTTTCGGCCTGTTTGTTTGTCCGTCTGCTTTATTCGCTTCGTGTGATATTGGAAGTCACACACGTTAGGTACAGTCACAGGAAAAATAGGATCGTCAACTTAAAGTAGGTATGTATGTTAGCGTGATGCATGATAAAAACTGCTTATGTGCGTCACCAACTCAATATCACCAAAATGTCAATGTCACAAAATGACACAAAGGGCCGATTTCTGAAATGAGTATTTGTGGTGAAAGTGTTTAAATGCCAGGTTTTAAGACAAAAGTACTTAAACAAATACTCAACTTCAAATGCAATTCTGGGTTTGTTACTTAACTTACCATCGTGCCTTATTCCCCGATGGGTTGGGCAGAAGGGCACCTATAGTACATACACCCACATTTCGCTTTAGATAACAACTAATAAGACAAGTTACAATTACAATTTAATAAAACAAATATGATTTACTAAACGACGTTCGACGTAAATTAGATTTGTGTGAAAGGTTCATTCTATTTTGACCTTTGTTATACAAGTCATTAAATAAAGTATTCTATGCAGTAGTCGATGTGGCGATTCTTAAGCAAACCCATATGTTTAGCAGTTGACATCTTTCGGCTGAAATAATGATGATGCAATAGTCTGCTCAGTTCCATAGAAGTAGCTGAATAATTTGAAAACTGACAAAGGTATAAACGCCTCGACTGTCCACTCAAACCACGACACGGCATAACCAGTCACACCAGTGGACATACATTGTCCTGCCTGTGATTTCGTGCGTTCTGTTCATATGGCGGGGCAGTGCCACAATTCTGTCGCTTGAATGCTCTGCAGTCGGCGGAGGACGTGTTTCAATTGATAGGATCAGTGGTAAGAGTTCACGACACAAACGTATTATGTGTGGGGTATTGCCTTAAGGGCCTTCCACCGCTTTAGTGCCGTAAAACGGTTTCTTTCTAAAGCACACTCCTTAGGCTAACGGCTAGGTTAAAAGGTTTGACAAAATATACATTTATTTTTGATTCATGTACATTATTTTTGAAACAAGACTTTTTCGTGTAACTAATAGTTTTGCTTTAAACAAATAATTAACAACACGATATTTTTTCGCAACTTTTGGATACTGCTCCAAAACGACTTGGATGTTTAAAAATATTTTACACAGAAAAATTTATGGCTGTCATTTCTTCATAACTGAAATAGCATTTGTAAATCAAATAATTTTTAGCAAACAAAACTGTTCAAAAGGAGGTTCAATATTGATATTTTGGCTCCAAGCGGACGCACGGCCAGTACTGTGTTAACATTGGGGAGTATATATCGCCTTAAATATGAGTTGTTGGAGCTGCTATAGAATTAAAGTTAAGTTTAACACTGGATTGCTTGATATACGAGTAGATACCAATAATCATAAGTCGACTAGTCCACCTATTCATGTCATGTGCGAAAATATTAATCGGTTTAACATTAAACCAGTATTACACTCAACTATGCATGCCATGTACGGATTTAATATAAATAAAATTTCACAAGAGAAACATGCTTAAAGATAACCGATACAAACCACACCACAACTATAAATCGCTATAACAAAAGACCGAGGCAACGGTCAGCGAAACATGGCGTAGAATTTTAACAAATTTAATTTAAAATGCATGCAAAACCCGTAGGAAATCTGACCGGCAGAGATTCGACATCTTTTTTGCTGTGAATATTTTCAAAAGAAACTTCGACAGGAACAAATGTCGTGCTGTCAGCTGTTCAAAGGCTGCATCCGTTCTATGGCGCGTTTCTAGCAAGTGAAGCAACAATGGTGTCAACAGAAATGTAACATGCTGTTAGAAATAAGGTGCCGCTTCCACGAGCGTATGTATTGCAGCGATAATATCGTCCTGCCACTTCATTGTGTACCGTCTCTATCACGGCAATATAGCGCAGCGATACGACGAGTGACATTGACGGGTAAAATGATAGCGACTGACTGCAAAACTTTTTCAATAAAATGCAACTTATGCAACGAGTTGTTGTGGACACGTGGCGCTACACCGTGACTCGTGAGTAGGCTTGCCAGCCTAGCGAGCATGGGCGTACCTAAGACATTTGTGACAAGGCATGATAAATTATGTCATGTCTTACAATTTGTCTTTTATGCTAGCACGGGTCAAACATGTGACATATTTTAAAGGCGCAACATGCCTTTCTTGTTGCTGCCCGGTGAGCACGGCCTACTGTGACATGGCTTGAGTCACACATTACATCGCAGTTTGGGCGATAAAGCCATTTTCTCCTAAATAATAACACCGGCGGCGGCTATTCGTTTGTATATAGGTATGTTAATATATTTATGGTTAGGATTGCATATTTTTTTTCTAATATCACCAATTCCAAGGTATGCACCCAGTAACCAATCTACCTGTAAATATACCAGGCCCCTCAGAAAGTATTGCGAAAAAAAGTTTTTATACATGGGAGACTGGCCAGTTATAATGTTTTTCGAAAATATGATTATTTATAAGTAAAAATAAGTAAGTTCCAATTTCAAAATTTCCCTCCACATTTTTTGCGAGTTAATTCAAAGTATTGTGTCTCACTGAAATATGGATCTGCGCCGGGAACATTTTAGAGCTATGATTTTATACGATTTCAAGTGTCGCCTGAAACCGGATGAATCGTACGATAGACTTCAAATGGCATTCATGGATGAAGGCCCTTCCAAGGCAACCGTGTATCGTTGGTATAACGAATTCAAGCGCGGTCGACCAACTTTGGGGGATGACGAAAGAAGCGGTCGCCCTTTGACGGCTGTTACCGAAGAAAACGTGCTAGCAGTGAAAAATTTAATCCAAGACAATAGGCGAATTACATATCAGGAGATTCAACACATATTGAAGATTGGATCGGGAAGCGTTCACGAGATTCTACACAGCCATCTTCGCGTGAGGAGGATAGTATCACGCTGGGTGCCGCACAACCTCACCGATGCTCAGAAGCAGGCCCGGGTGGAATGGTGCCGTGATATGCTTAACAAATTTGAAGCAGGCTCGTCTCGGCGTGTTTACGACATCGTTACAGGTGATGAGTCCTGGATTTATCAATACGACCCAGAAACCAAGCGCCAGTCGACTGTTTGGGTGTTTCAAAATGAGCCAACGCCTACCAAAGTGAAGCGATCTAGAAGCGGGGGTAAGATTTTGATCGCTAGCTTTTTTAATTTGACTGGCCACTTGGTATCAATTCCCTTACGGGATCAAAGAAGCATTAATGCCGAATGGTATACTACCAAATGTTTGCCAGAAGTTTTCTCTGTTATAAGCAACAAGCGACCAAACACAGGGCTCCGCGGGCTACTGCTCCACCACGACAATGCACCTGCGCACACCGCACTCAAAACGAGGGACTTCCTGGACAGCACGCCAGTCAAACTCCTGGGTCACCCTCCTTACAGCCCTGATCTAGCACCGTGTGACTTCTTTTTATTCCCAAAAAAAAAAAATCAGCTCAAAGGGATACAATTTTCGTCGCCGGAAGATGCGCTGGCTGCGTTCGAGCAGGCTGTAAACGAGGTGTCTGCGGCGGACTGGAAAAAGTGTTTTGAAAACTGGTTTAGGCGCATGAATCTTTGTATAGAGGCTGGTGGAAAGTACTTTGAAAAGATTTAATAAAAATATATGTACGTATAGAACATTTTTTTTTAGTTTCGCAAAACTTTCTGAGTGTCCCACGTATGCATAAACGGGTCCATATTGGCTCACCTAAAGTTCTTTACCCGAAATTGTTCTTCCTAACGATTTGTAATCCGAATGATCACTCTTCCTAAAAATTTTCATCCTAAAGTTTTCATTCATACTATTTGTAGTGCTACCGGCGATATTCATAACACTCATGTTTCCGAAAGTTGTAATTAATAATATCATTAATGTAAATATATTTAAACTCCTACTGTTTTTTATCATAACGTTTTTATCCCTAAACATAATTACCATAATATTTTCACTCATACTCAGAAAGAAACATTTACCAAGTGTAATAAAAAATATATGTGGGTAGAAGATGATATTTATAGTTTTAATTTGAGGGATGATTATTATTTGGGGTATGCTTTACATAACGTACTGAGTTGTTGCTATTGTTAAGTTCATGTCGGTGTATTATCATTACGTGCATGTTTGTGTTAATGCTTTATTAATATAGAGAAAAAATATTTAAAATAATTTAAAAACAGTCGCGGAGGATTAAAATTAGACGTACATGGATTTACATATGAAAAAAACCGAATAACAGTGGACAAACAATATTGGGCGTGTGAATTAAGAAGCAACAAAAAGTATAAGTGTAAGGTTAAAATTTCGATTATATGCCGTTGATTTTTGGCGCGGATAGGGTAGAGGGGGTATGGGGGGAGGTTTGGCTACCCCTCAGTACCACATCAACCACTCGGAGCCCTATAGTTATGGAGATATCCATGGTTAAAGTTTTCAGGTTAGAATAAAAAAATCCATAAATTTCCATCGATTTAAGGGGCGCGAAAGGGGGAAAGGGAAAGGAGGGTAGAGGGGCTACCTCATTGTACCATCCCAACCCCACGGAACCCCATGGTTATGGAAGATATCCATGGTTAAAGTTTAAGATTTAAGCAACTAAGTCGACGGAGCCCCGCTGCGCGGCGCTCCTATTTCTGTCTGCAGGGTCTAAAGTAACCTAACATGAAGGAGATGACGGGAGCTGCGTTCGCTCGCTTTGCTCGCTCCCTTCAGCTTCCGTCATCTCCTTCGAACCTAACCTATCCGTGTCGGGGTGCCCTAAGTTCCCGAGCTCGCTTCGCTCGCTCTTGGACTAATTCTCATTTTTTACCTCACGAAAAACATACAAAAAAACATAACATTGCCGAGTCTTGAAAATTTTTATAAAGCTTTCTATTTATGAGTACTACCTACAAAAATAAAATGAACTTACAAATCAACGGCAAATATGATAGAATTATTTATTGAATTTTAAAGCAAAATACACCAATAAAAGTGATTATTTGAAGCTATAGCCGCTAATATTAAACTTATTTAATTGAAATGTGTATTTATTTGACTACTTGTACCATGGTACCTGTTATTCTTATATTTTATACATGTTTTGTGAAAATAAAGTTACGCAAAATTAATGTATATAATACTGATTATCTATATATATAAAAGAAAGTCGTGTTAGTTACTTCACTTATAACTCAAGAACGGCTGAATCGATTTAGCTGAAAATTGGCAGGGAGGTAGCTTAGAACCAGGAGAAGGACATAGGGTAGAGTAGGGTAGGGTAGGGTAGGGTAGTGTAGGGTAGTTTAGGGTAGTGTAGTGTAGGGTAGGGTAGTGTAGGGTAGGGTAGTGTAGGGTAGTGTAGGGTAGTGTAGGGTAGTGTAGGGTCGGGTAGGGTAGGGTAGTGTAGGGTAGGGTAGTGTAGGGTAGCGTAGGGTAGTGTAGGGTCGGGTAGGTTAGGGTAGGGTAGGGTAGGGTAGTGTAGGGTAGGGTAGGGTAGAGTAGGGTAGGGTAGTGTAGGGTAGGGTAGGGTAGGGTAGGGTAGGGTAGGGTAGGGTAGGGTAGTGTAGGGTCGGGTAGGGTAGTGTAGGGTAGGGTAGGGTAGGGTAGGGTAGTGTAGGGTAGGGTAGGGTAGTGTAGGGTCGGGTAGGGTAGGGTAGTGTAGGGTCGGGTAGGTAGGGTAGATAAATGTTTGGTCTTTTTATGGCAAAACAAAGTTTGCCCGGGCCAGCTAGTTATGAATAAAAAGAAATCTAAACAAAAAAGATATGACTTTGAATAATAGTGTAAAAGAATGTTGAGAAAATATAGGAAAACAAATAAAAGTAAAATACAATATGTTTATTGCTACTGACATTATGAAGTTGAATGCTTCGGAATTATGAACATTAGAGACAGAGTAGTTAGGAATTGTGATTGTTAGGATGAAAAATGTTAGGAAGAACATTTTCGGATTTCCAATTATCGGACTTGAAAATTTAGGTGAACTTTGGCGCACCCGTCCAAAACTGTAGAAGAGGATAAATGGTTAACGACTTATTGAATCTAAAGCATACATAGGATGCAAAGTTTCGATGAAGCGTATCCCTCAACTTGGAACAAAAGCACATCTACCGCTTACAAACTATCTGACTAACTCTAGAGATCTTCTCAGCTAAAACTGCAATCAAATGCGAAGGCAAAGGACCTTTGCTAATACCAATAGTAGTAGAACTTTCGACCTGTTTTCGATATGCCTCTGACTTTGTCATTAAGAAGTATTTATCAATATATCTATTTAGAATATCGTGCACCCGAATATCATAAAAACTTTTCGTGACTATTCAAGTTGATATCCTTTTTCTTCTACCAAGAATAGAACAGACACACATCTTGAATTTCAAGGACCGAGCGTAACAAGGGTTTATTTATAAAATCTGTTCTATTTTTATTTACATTTTATAGCAGAAACGTATCCTGACAAAACCAATAGGTTCTTTCCATATGTATGTAACTTTTCTTTAACCAAAAAGGCGAATGGCAGGCTTGAATGGGAATTTCGTACCGCTAATAAATTTCGTATTTTGGGATATTTTTTGTTTTAATTGGTAGTTTATATGATAGATAATCCCTTTTTAAATTCTTACCCTCTTACAAATAAACGTGGAATAAAGTTATACCAGGTATAAACCTATGAAAATGTATGGGTATACCTTTGTTATACCTGGTATAACTTTATTCTGCGTTTATTAGTAAGAGGGTTAGATATAACTTATTTAGATAGAACTTGGGACGTAAAAGTTATAACCAGTTTTATTTTTTAAGGTTATGTACTAGTGTACCAATGTTACATATACGTAAATGTTACATATTGTTACATAATGTGTAAAGTAAATGTTCTAAACTGTTTTTTGCTATCTCTGTAGTGTTTACTTACCATTAAGTTGGTAGATTGAGATGAGGATTGTACCTACTCAGAACATTATAAGATACCTGTGTCCAGCAGCGGATTGCAACAGTTTGATAATGATGAGTTTGATTATATTTAGTGTTATTTGTATTTCTAAATAATTAATTATCATTTCAATATTTGTGTTATTTTACATAAGGCAACTTCTAAAACATAACTGCGTTTAATGTACGATTTTATTACGTTTATATAATAAAATCTTTTTACTGATATTATTAATTAATCCGAAGTTCTAAAAATAGTTAACTTACATAAAAATAAATGGCTTAGTTGCCTTATTAAGTGGTACAAATTCTATAACCGAACAACAAAAAAAGTATGCGGTACGAAATCTGCCGTTCACCTTTACAAACAACAAAGAGTTGATAGAAATATGACATTTAATGTAACATCAATCAAGAAATGGGGTTGGGTTGGTATACCTACTTACTATAGCTACTTTGTATAAGTCATTGTGAATTTGTTAAGATTTCGTCAAACATCTGTCTCGTATGCCAAGTTAAAGAGGCCTGTAAGCCTATTGGAAAACTTATTACAAAACAAAGCAATAATGTTAAAAGGCCTTTGACGGTATTTATCGATTTAACGTCAAACTGAAATTATTACGGAAAGCGGTTAGCGGCTGAAAGCTTGTTAAAAATATTGTTATTATTATCGTCCGTAAATTATTTTCTTGAATGCCTTTTAAGCTTTTTGTTCTGCTACTGGGTCTCCGACTCGATTTACGTCATCTCAATTGCGTAATATATTACTAACTCCGAGTTAGTAGCTAACTCGACCAGTTATGCATGACATATTTGTAATTAAACCTCGTATTAACAGCTACCTCTGAGTTAAGTCTTTGACACAAGTGTGCCTAAGCCACAGTTTCTATAACAATCGAAAAGAGTTCCTAATCTATTACTACGTTATGTTTAAAAAAAATGTTTCGTATAAAATGCACCAACTTCAAAAACAGAACATTAAAAATTGCAAAATAACTTTAGTTTCGCAAGTCGATGTCGCAAAACGATAAGAACATGAGGTACGAAAGACACCGACTGAATGATATAGAATAATTAGTAACTAACAAGATTCTCACTAAATAAATATTAAATTTTCAGCCGGATGTTTATAATTTTATATTATTACATGAGTTTCAGGAAAGGATTGCCACACGGGCATGAATTACAGAGGTGACGCTTAAAAAAGCTTTTTCTAAACCTCGTTGTGCAACATACACAGGTACAGTGTAGGTCCTAGGTACTCCTATCTCAACTTCATTTTCCGTACGTAAATGTAAATTCTTAGTAACATTAATTAATAACGCTTGTGTTCCGCTCCGTGCATTTGCCCGGCAACCTTTAACTTATTAAAGTGCATCTACTGGCTGTATGTACACAATGTCTAGTGCGTTACCTCGAACACGAGTTAGGCCACGCTAGCCGTATATGCCATTCATTACGATGCGTAAGGAGCCTAAGAGTCTCCTCGTACCACTAACTGTAAATGACGTTATTGTTTTAGTGCAGGTATTGATAATGCGACTACCCTGTTACTACCGGTAAGTGATTCTATGTAAACAAGAATGGCAAAGGCACACAGAATTTATCTTTGAAGCAACTTCTACGATTCTTCGAACTTCTACTATTTATTTTTGTATTATATAACTGCTCAGCTCATATGTGAGTACTATGTACCAACTGTAAATCTACGATTTGCTGTACCTTTGTGTCGTTCGTTGACTTCAGTGTGCCCTGGCAGTTGATAGTGTTTCATGCTCTCTCTACTGACTCTGTGATGGTGGCACATGTGTTTGATCATTCGGTTCCCTTCATGATGGTTGAGCTGAGTTGTGCCGATCCATGTGTCATGTTCGTGAACGGGCGCCATCAGTTGGGATTGGTCATAACTTAGCTGCCTCCGCCTGTTTTTAATTACGTATTTATTGTATTTTAAATTGTTTGTTTTACTCTAGAAGCTTTTAAGTGCGTTACTTTTATTTTTTTACATCGTTCCCACATATATGTTTTTTTTTCAACAAGATAATGTAACCAAATACTTGTAAAACACATTTTTTTTTAAAAGAGTAAGTGTGGAGTTTCTTGTCCATTCTTCTCCACAACAAGCTACATTTCCGAATGGACGGTAGAATCAATTATTATTAGCTTTTTTTTTTTTTTTCCTTTCGAACGTGCCGCTGAATGGCCTAATTGAATAAGTAAATTTTGATTTTTTGATTTTGACGAGAAAATTTGTAAAACAACAACATACAACAACAACACAATTACATGGGAGTTAAACGACTGGAGAGACAGAGATAATGACTAAAATTGTTTTAAATACGTCAGGTTGATTAATAAAAAAAAAAACGCTTATTTTTATTTTGTCACGTAAACAAGAGATAACAACGATACAGTGCGTTGAAATTTCGCATGACGTCACGTTTTAGTACACTTTTACTCATAAGTGACGTCACAAGCCCCCACTCCTGAACTTGGATGCGTTTTATCTTTGTCAAATTTACTGATTTGATAAAGCGAAAAATACGTGTTCAATATTGTTTCATGAATCTAACTGACGATCTAAATTTTTTTTTTTTGCAAAAAATCATCCTTTTGTGGTTGGACCTACTAAAAATGTTCACCTCTGCTTAAAAATTCAGGGAATAAAGGTGCATTGAAAACTTGTGTAATTGTAAGTGCCTCGCCCTTACTTTGCACGGTCGCTATCTTCTTGTGCGCCGAGATTAAATAAGAGTCGAACACCTTCTGGAGAAAAATGCTATGAATTATAGTGAAAACCTAGACAAATTCCAATCAGAGTTTCAAAATATCAAAGACAGACACAAAAAGCAACTTAGTTTTATAATAAATGAATAAATATAGAAGCGGAATATCCAGGGAGCACATCCCATTACCACAGATTTCTTTATTCGTTCTCTTTTAAACATTTATTCGCCCAACTGATTATAAGTGAAGTTTTAAAGCGTGGTTTATGCGGAGCCATACGGCTACAGTTTTTACGATCCTGAAATCCCCCTTAAGTGCTTGCTACGACCATTGAGTGGGGGAGAACGGGACTAAAAGTGTCGGCTTTTATTCTACAGTGTAATTTTATTTAGGAAGAAATCTTTTACATGGTGGTTAATTTACACGTCGACGTTTATAGTTAGGTACGTTGCACTTTACCAACCACACATATTAAATTCATAACACTCTGATTTATCCAATATTAGCAATATATTATTCTAAGTATTCTTTTCGCCAGGTTTATTTACACTTATTCATTTACACTATTTCATAACATAACTTACATAACATTTTTCTTTTGACAGCCGACCATAGATTTCTTCCATATTTAATAAGTCACTCTTTGCTACGCGCGCTCTGTCGTTTGTCTATGTTTCGACAAATGATCATTGAGTATTGCCACGGTAAAGATGGTATATGACGGTTTCTAGGTCTACCTATATTTAATATGTTTTATTTATATATTTGTATTATACTTGCACATACTTTGACCCACCTTAAGTGTTTTTTTTTTTCTATTTTGTTTGTTATTTATATATTCTTCTATTTTATTTTTTATTATATAAGTCCCGTTTCCGTTAATGTGTCCGTGGCATCAACAGTGGGCCCTATCAGAATATCAGCGCAGCGTTATTACCTTTTTTGGTTATCGCTGCACATGCTGAGATAGGAGCCTTTTTGGTCTCGCACGTTGTTTTTATTTTATTATTGTTTAATTTTATGCTTATTTCTCGTGTCTCCTGTGCGGGTCACAAATAAATATTTTTCTTTCTTTCTTTTTCTTTATAATCTGAATCTCGGCAACTAGTAAATTTAGTATGCAGGGGGTTTCGGGGGCGATAAATCGATCTAGCTAGGTTTCATTTTTAGAAAACATCGTTTTCTCTATTTTCACCTGAGCAGAGCTCGGTTGCCCAGGTACTGTGATTTTAAATACAGATTCTTAAAAAATTTTTTTTTTTTATAATTGGTGTATTTCACAGGATTACCAAGCTCATGTAGTTTTTTCAAGTTGAACGCCTAATTTAGGGCAGTACGTAAATCTACATTTTAATAACATACAACAATAATATGTACATAGTTTGTTTGTTGGTACCTATTTTATCCACTTCAGGAGATATACATTTATATGAAAATATTCGAAAACAGTTTTTAAATTTTCCTCCCATTGGTGAAAGTATTTTATTGGTAAAAATTGTAAAGCAAATCGTTACCGATCGCCCAGGTAACATTAATCCCCGTCTTCCCACAAAAAGTCTACAAATTGAAAGGGAATGCATACTTCAAACGCCACGTTTCTAGGATCAGACTGAGCGTTCGAATATAAGCTGGTAGCAACACCTTTTACTGCGAAATGCGACACAAACCTTCAGTCTGTGATGTAAAGGGAATTTACGTTTTAAGCTACACAATAAGATTTATACCGGTATCTAATGTGTGAGTCGCGTACGACAGGTAAAAAACTTCGCGTCAGCAAATAAAATATGAGATACATTTAGTTTTTTGACCAAATTTAAGGTAATCGGACACCAAGAAATGCTCGAAAAATGGATAAGGTACTAATTTGTAACCGGACATACACACGAACGGAGCAAGACAATAAAAAACTTGGCATAAAAAGGGTAAGCAGCCAGACAGATAGTTTTAAGACGGTTTTTTTCAGACACCAAATATTTCTTCTAGTTTAAAAAGGAAATTGAACCACGTCTACTCACAACAGGCACAGTTCTCATTTCCATCGCACGACACTCATTCGTCGATACAAGGAAATAATCCTGCAATAATTTCCCTGTATGTAGTCAGCTTCGAGAAAATATCCGTATTGGCAATCGTGTCGTATATTGGATCCTCATCTGCAAACCCCGGCACCAAACATAATAAACTACGTCAGAACCAGGTTTTTTTCTAACATCCTAGTAAGCGTATCTATCTCGAGGATGTTCCTATTTCAGTGTTTTGATGAAAGATTCTTTATCTTTCGTCACTATTTCTGTGTATATAAATTATGTTGCAAAATTGTATGCAAAATTTAAAAATCCCGTTCTAAATGGCCACATTTTCGTAGGTAACAATTTTTAAATAACTGTTTACGTAAAAGGGAAATTTCGAAACGGGGTTGCCGTGCAACTTTCATGAAAAAAAACTACGGTCGTAAAAGTTTGTAAAACTCTTGTTTGAGAACTATCCGGATGCACACCATGTCCAGCGCTAAAATGTTAAAAATATGTTCATGCTAGCTCCTGCTAGCATCTTCGGCCGCCTGAAAAGTGTTTTATCATCGTCGTGTTTTATTATATGGGGTGAAAAGTGTTTTATCATCGTCTTGTTTTATTATATGGGGTGAAAAGTAGCCTATGTGCTATTCCAGACTATAATCTTTCACTGTGCCAAATATCATCCAAATCCGTTCAGCCGTTTCGGCGTGATTGAGTAACAAAAATACATCCACACACATACCCATTAAAACTTTCACTTTTATAATATTAAGTCGTAGTACATTATTACCTCAATGTATTAAGTAAGATTTTCAGTAAAAAACGATGAAAGACAAAAACGTACAATACTGCTTTGATTGCACAGTTTTAATAATAAAATACGTACTAACGAACACATAGGTGCAGGCATCTTAAAACAATCCGCTTTTAAACGATTCTGTTTCAGCCTGATACGACGTCATTGTTGCAATATTTTACGCGGCATAATTAAATGAAAATATGAAAATATTTTCATGCACTGAAACTTTGAGTGATAAGTAATTAAGAACACCTTTGTGCTGTATTTATTTGATAGGTGTATCTTTTAACCGACTTTCCAAATAGGAGGAGGTTCTTTAAGCGAGTGTATGTATTTTTTGTTATTTAATATATTAATACTTTATTGTTTGAAGGGTATGTTGCCTAATTGTTGTAAATTTGGTGAAGATCAGATGAAGAACTTCAGAGATATATAACAGAACTCTACAATAAATGACGGCAAATCTATCGGGATTGCTGCAATCGCATGTCTTTTGCAAAAAAATACAGCCGAATTCCAAATAAAAACACTTCGAAGTGAAAAATAACTTCAATTTCAGAAGTCGGTGTCATTAATCAAAGAAACAGTCGAAATTGAAGCTATTTTTGGCGATGTTGGCGACGATGGGATGCCAAAATATAAGGGATTGATAACATGACATTCTTTTTCATTAAAATTTGTGACTTTTTCCTTATCGCGTTCGACACTACACTATATACACATACTTTACTCTAAGTTATCTAGAAGGTACAATTCAATCTAGTAGTTAGTAGAAAATATGACATAATATTTTATTAATTTAACTCTACTAAAAAACTATTATGTACTCCCATATTTAAATACAAATATTCGTCAACTGACGACAGTGTATGGAAAACCCTATTTTTTTTGGTCTACATGGCTAGGAGCAGTTTACAAATAGTACATTTCGTGTCGAGCATAAAAAGTCGAGATTATAACACGAGCTTCGAAAAGAAGAAGAGGTCGAAAGCTTCATGTGCGTGTTAAAATAAAGCCTTCTTATGCGAGAAACGAACGATTCTTTTTCTACTACCCGATGAGCTTACTAATTAAATGTAAATAAGTTTCAACAACAATTTATTAGAAACATTCAGACTTAAAACCATAGACTATATACACACAATCAACGCGCGCTTTTTCGAGAGGTATTAGGTTCAGTATCATTCTGCCAGTTACTTATTGATCCATACAAAAGTCATTTCATAACTGTTATTAAGTAATTTTTTTTATAATCTTGTGTCTAAATGTTCATATTTCGAAACTGATTTCTTAGGCGATGTGTTACATGTGTTGTGTAGACAAGGTAGTAGAAAAATATATGTTCACACCTTTTCATTGCACCCTGTATACTCGACATGTCTGCAGAGTTTCGGAAGATAATACATATATATCTAAGTACATGATATGACCCAGTTTAGAAACTGTTAGTTTAGCTTACTAATAATTGGAGTTTGACGGGTTAACTAGATTAGTCCAGTCGTCTAGTTATGCTGTTTCGGCCTGTTTGTTTGTCCGTCTGCTTTATTCGCTTCGTGTGATATTGGAAGTCACACACGTTAGGTACAGTCACAGGAAAAATAGGATCGTCAACTTAAAGTAGGTATGTATGTTAGCGTGATGCATGATAAAAACTGCTTATGTGCGTCACCAACTCAATATCACCAAAATGTCAATGTCACAAAATGACACAAAGGGCCGATTTCTGAAATGAGTATTTGTGGTGAAAGTGTTTAAATGCCAAAATTTTACAGGTTTTAAGACAAAAGTACTTAAACAAATACTCAACTTCAAATGCAATTGTGGGTTAGTTACTTAACTTACCATCATGCCTTATTCCCCGATGGGTTGGGCAGAAGGGCACCTATAGTACATACACCCACATATCGCTTTAGACAACAACTAATAAGACAAGTTATACTTAAAATTTAATCAAACAAATGTGATTTACTAAACGACGTTCGACGTAAATTAGATTTGTGTGAATGATTCATTCTATTTTGACCTTTGTTTTACAAGTAATTAAATAAAGTATTCTATGCAGTAGTCGATGTGGCGAATCTTAAGCAAGGCCCATATGTTTAGCAGTTGACATCTTTCGGCTGAAATAATGATGATGCAATAGTCTGCTCAGTTCCATAGAAATAGCTGAATAATTTGAAAACTGACGAAGGTATAAACGCCTCGTCTGTCCACTCAAACCACGACACGGCATAACCTATAGGCCGCAGTACATCACACCAGTGGGCATACATTGTCCTGCCTGTGACTCCGTGCGTTATGTTCATATGGCGGGGCAGTGCCACAATTCTGTCGCTTGAATGCTCTGCAGTCGGCGGAGGACGTGTTTCAATTGATAGGATCAGTGGTAAGAGTTCACGACACAAACGTATTATGTGTGGGGTATTGCCTTAAGGGCCTTCCACCGCTTTAGTGCCGTAAAACGGTTTCTTTCTAAAGCACACTCCTTAGGCTAACGGCTAGGTTAAAAGGTTTGACAAAATATACATTTATTTTTGATTCATGTACATTATTTTTGAAACAAGGTTTTTTCGTGCAACTAATAGTTTTGCTTTAAATAAATTATTAACAACACGATATTTTTTCGCAACTTTTGGATACTGCTCCAAAACGACTTGGATGTTTAAATTAAAAATATTTTACACAGAAAAAATGATGGCTGTCATTTCTTCATAACTGAAATAGCATTTGTAAATCAAATAATTTTTAGCAAACAAAACTGTTCAAAAGGAGGTTCAATATTGACATTATGGCTCCAAGCGGGCGCACGGCCAGTACTGTGTTAACATTGGGGAGTATATATCGCCTTAAATATGAGTTGTTGGAGCTGCTATAGAATTAAAGTTGAGTTTAACACTGGATTGCTCGATATACGAGTAGATACTAATAATCATAAGTCGATTAGTCCACCTATTCATGTCATGTGCGGAAATATTAATCGGTTTAACTTTAAACCAGTATTACACTCAACTATTCATGCCATGTACGAATTTAATATAAATAAAATTTCACAAGAGAAACATGCTTAAAGATAACCGATACAGCCCGCAACTATAAATTGCTTTAACAAAAGACCGAGGCAACGGTCAGCGAAACATGGTGTAGAATTTTAACAATTTTAATTTAAAATGCATGCAAAACCCGTAGGAAATCTGTCTGGCAGAGATTCGACATCTTTTTTGCTGTGAATATTTTCAAAAGAAACTTCGACAGGAACAAACGTCGTGCTGTCAGCTGTTCAAAGGCTGCATCCGTTCTATGGCGCGTTTCTAGCAAGTGAAGCAACAATGGTGTCAACAGAAATGTAACATGCTGTTAGAAATAAGGTGCCGCTCCCACGAGCGTATGTACTCGTATTGCAGCGATATTATCGTCCTGCCACTACCAGTCAAATCGGAATCTTGAAATTTGGTAGGAAGCAACGTCTTATAGCACAGATAAAGGAATAATTGCGAAAACCGTATTTTTTTATTTACAGCATATAATAAAAATATTTTTAATAATTTTAAACTTACTATCCCTTTCCTTATGAACGCGTAGAGATATTAAATTGAAATTCATATCAAATACTCAGGTCTATAATAACTTTTAGCTGAGGTTTATACGGAACCCTTGGAGCGCGAGTCCAACTCGCACTTGGCCGGTTTTTTTAGTCGGCAATTTTTTTTAATGGAAAGAGTTTTTATACAATTTTCAATCAAATTAAATTTTAATGAACCAAAATAAAATTTCATTTCTCTACTTACTTACTACTTGGGGTTGAAAGTTTGTATGAAAAATCTAATTCCTTCGGCCAAAATTCTCGAAACTTGGCTCAAATAGTAATCTAACCCCCAGTTTCCTAGCTCAAAATTATCGGAGAATTAATGTGACAAATTGTCAAGCACGCGTTATGTGCTGTGATTGGTTGAATGAATTTTTAACAGCCAATCACAGCAGATAACGTGTGCTTGACAATTTGTCACATTAATTCTCCGATAATTTTAAGCTGGGAAACTGGGGGTAAGTAAATAATAAAGGTTGCCTTTATAAATTTTTCGAAACTAACCCCAAATGATGATTTAGGGAGTGTTAAAGTTTGTATGAAAAAAATTCATTTCTTGGGTCAATAAACTGAAACTAAAAACAATAAAGGCTCCCCCTTTCTTCGGACTTCAGATAACCCTATAATACTCCATCGTAACCTGCTCAACTCTTCCTCGAGTTCGGCTATCTTCTCGTCGGTCCGCAGTGTTCGCGTGTTATACGTTGCCAGGTCCAGTCGTCGTTGTTTATTGGGTTAGCCGGGTCCACTCCGGGGGTTCTAAGCACCCCTTGCCTCGACCGCTACCATAGTCGAGTGTAGACGGGCTGCCGGGCACTCGGGGCCGTTTTTTTCTTGTGGTTTTCATTTAAGTTTGGGAGGGGTTTGCCTTAATCGCACCGCTTGGCAGGCGGCTTGGCGATCGCAGTTTGTTGTTGAAGAGCACAGAGAACGCTGCTGCCCATTCTCTGGTGTATCCCTTAGTCGCCTTTTACGACACCCACGGAAAGATATGGGATGGTGAGATTCTTTACGTCCGACACCATACGGAACGTTGAATAATATTGTATATATAATAATAAAAATTTGAATAATATTATCTATTAAACACAATACTAAAAGTTTATGACTGAATATCTATTATTCTCGACATTCTCGAACAAAAATTCTTGCACAAACTAATTCAGAACATCACCCTGAGTTAAACCAGATATTTTGCATTTAATGACGTAGGAATTTAGTCTCAGCTAAAACAATGTATGGGCACCTGCAGGGGCGTAGCTACCGCCGTATCTGCCGTATCAATTATACGGGGCCCCCGGGCCACGGGGGCCCCGACGTGCGTAAGCAAAAATTAATAAAAACTTCCAAAAGCTATAAATGATTTAATAAATCAGTTTGCCGAAAAAATGGCAAGGAGAGAGTATATTTAATTTGATTTGTTTGATTTTTTTTTGGAAAAAGTGACAGATTTTTAGTTTTAGTTAAGTGAAATTTCTTTTATTTTTATGCAATTTTTTTTTTCTCTTTTGTGTGAATTTTTACCCTTCATAAGGGCCCCCAAACAAATTTTGATACGGGGCCCCGCTAAGGCACGCTACGCCACTGGGCACCTGCCATTGTTCTTTCAAGTGCTAATCGGTCGAATTGCATCGTATTGCGTCCAGATGAAGGTACTTTCAAATTTGCTTAATAAGAATTGCTCACCGCTATATATATAAGTGATATAAACCGAATCACGTGCAGCTATCATGAAGTTTGTTTAGGCTTAAAAAATATGCACTATTTTTTTTTGTCATCCTCTAAGGGATAACTAAAAATTTTAGCACACAGGCTTTAAGCCGAATTCAAAGAAAGAAAGAAGTTACGATTGCAGCATTTTATGTACAAACCTATAGGCAGATCTAGAACTCTAACCGATGTGTAGATTCAAACGCGTAGACACTTCAACCACAACGGAGGTTGCTCAATATGAATTTAGTTTATATAGGTCACGGCTATTGAGTGGGAATGTATATCATCTTACGGTCTTACCCCGTAGAAGTTCACACATGTATGGGCTGCCGAAATAATCCCCAGTTTCGCACTAAACCTTGTTTGTTGACTATCACAACTTCCATATCGCGCCTGCCATAACCTCCTATACCTATTCGGTAGTGTTGTTTAGGCAATATATTAGGTACCGGTTAATCGGGGCTACATTGAGATCTGTGGTAACTTTGACAATAACTAGTTAGCTTTAAAAACCTAAAAAAATAAAGTTAAAACGGAACGCACCTCAATTTTCTTTTGCAACACTGACATGTCAGCCATGTTTTGCATCAACCTCAGCGCAAGAATAAGTTTACTTGTTGCAGAAAAACTATTTTGAATTGTACAGTGTGAATTCATTAAAAATATATTTTAATTTGGGGTTACTTTATATTGCTATGAAAAAACAATGGGGTATCAAAGTAACCCCATTTTCATTTTAGCGTTCATAGGCTCGTTTTTTTTATTTTCTCCAAAACTATGGCAATAAAAAATTATTATTGGGGATTATAATTTCTTTTGTGAAGTCGCCAACACTGCATTTTATTCATATTTTTCAAAATATAATTGAACTAGTTATGTCAATTTTAATTTCAAAATTAATCAATTTAACCTCGTTTTACGGTACTTAATAAGTACTATTATACATTAACTATGTGCTCATCTGTGTACAGGTAAGGGTCCAATTGCAGTCGTACTCTAGCAAAACTAAATTATTTGTAGAATAAAAAAAAAGTAAAAATGTGCCAAAGTTATGGTTTTTGGCCGAAGGTTGTATTTTTGTCCGAACAAAGCCGAAGCCGAAGGTTCGGTCGGGCACTAGTTATGTAATACACCTGGGTATAATTTATTGGTAAAACACTGCGAAGCGCACCGAAACTATGCAGGACGTCCGAGCTCTCTTCCTAATTATTTGAATATGGTTTCAGGAAAATACATTACTAATTTATGCAATTTCCTACATAATATTTAAACTGGTAAGTTTATACGGCATCAAATTATTTGTTCACATTGTCCATAGAACAACAACAACCTTCGAACTCCACTGTTTATCTACAAATCCAATACGAGTAGGTACAGTCAACAAAAAAGTCGAACTCTACTTCAGTTTTAGTCATCATAATGACTGAGCTAAACATGTAATTTATATAGAAATAGAACTGAAGAGTGACGGTTTCTCAACACTCGATTATCGGGCTGTTAACGTACTCGACGAATAATAACCGGTTATCTGCTATGATTGGCTGTTAAAAAATTCATTCAACCAATCACATCTGATAACGCGTGCGTGACAATTTGCCACATTCGTTGAGAAATCCGGCCTCAGCTATTATATTTATACCTTTATGTAAAATCAAATGTCCTCACTGACTAGTCAACGCCCAGAGTCGTGGACATAAGCTAGTAGTCGAATAATTCTGTGTCAATTTAGATATATATTATTTATGTAAAAGTTAATCGACTTTTGTCACTGACCGTACCCAGTTCAGTACCTCACCACAATCATAATAGAATTTTGGCTTCAGTTCTTAGAATGACTGACGGCAATCCATAAGTCAATGTTTACGAGTATTATAAGATCAATATACGGCTAAATATAACAAAGCCCGGGTTGATCTTCATATACGTACAAATACAAATAACTTATCACGGTTTTTTATATCGTGTCATAATTAGGTGTTCAATAGATTGTCGATCGAAGCGTGTCTACTACCAGATAAATTAAGTAGCATGAAATAAAAATGTGTCGGGGTTTTTTGTCTTTTATCTCTTAATTTTAGATGTTGCTTCTCTTTCTATACAGAGTAGCGTCATGAATTTCTACCAAAAACATAGATAAAAAAGGTACTGTCATTAGAACAAATGGCAGAAAAGCAAAAGGCAAAATGCTTCCGATGGAATGCCGGTAAAGTTTTGGCATGCAGTACCTATGAACTGTTAGAGACTTGAGCTTTGTTTACATCAAATGTTGAGTCCGCCTATTGAACCGTCTCTTGCATCGGACACATAATTATCGGCTTTCCAATTTCTGAAAACCGCAGTAACTAACATTTTAGTGTAATATATTCGTAATTTACGTAGTTTAGTTCTGTTTTCGGAAACAGTAATTTAAGCTTTTAGCAAACTGCACTAGTACCTACACACAGAAGAAATATGAATTTAGGAAATTTCGCAAAGTAAGTAGTTATACCTAAGTAACAGCGAGTTCTGAAGAAAAAAATTGTAGTTGAGTATTTGTGAAAACCTACTTTGTCCTGAAAATCTGTTAAGCTTTGGCACTCAACTAGGGTTTGACAAGTTCTTCACTCAGAATACAATTTAGAAACCGGGCTTAAACTTTTCTCGAGTTAATCAAATGATGAATGGAATAAATCATCGAATATCTGAAGCAATAAAAAAGAACAGTTGTACTTCTTTATTTTATCATTTAGAATAGAGATAAAAAAAAACATAAACGCCTTTGTTTTAATATTACTATAAATAGTTCGTATTTTAGTTACAAGAATATTTCATGGGAGGAAACCACACATTTTCATATACATACGTCCTCTAAATAAGTTACATCAGCTGAAATTGATAAGGTTAAAACTCCGCTCTCCCCTGGCGTATGTATAAAGACAGCCTTAATCAGATTTAACTTGGAAGGACCAACTTGGACTTTCATCGTATATGGAATAATAATTTTGTTATTATTTTACGCCACGCAAGCCGAGCCGGGATAATCGAGTTGTGAAGGTGGACTTTGACGTTGAGATATATTTTAATTAGCAATATGGAAAAATTCTAATTATTTAGGTACTTTATAAAACAAGAAGGCAGTAAAGTATAATTCAATGACGTGTTGTTTTTTTTTTTAAGAGCGTCTAATTATTTGGATGACGGTTACTTTTCTAGTAAAAAAAAAAAATATCACTTTTTGGTTTTGGTATATAATGAGCAAGTTCTATAGTACGGTACCTACAATGCCCAAAGTTATGCCAGAACAGGTTACCCGAATAAAATAAAACTTGAACATAACCGGTAAATGAGAATGTATCAGACTGAACTGTATACCTCTGCGTACCCCTTTAGAGTGTACCGGCGTGATGGTACGTCATAGAAAAAAATTCAATCCAGACGAACCTCGTCCTTTTTTTGAAGTCGGTTAAAAATGGTGTAAACAATAAACAGACATATTATATGCCATTGCGCGTTGTTCATTGAAGAGTTCTGTTGTATATCGCCGAAGTTCACCAAATTCATCAATCTTTCAAACTAAAAGAGAATTTTCACAATCGTTCCACAATTGACTGGAAAATCGGTGTACAGACACAAAAATGATAACAAACATAGAACCCCCCACCTTTTAGAAAAGTCGTTTAAAAATGACGGGCCCTTCTACTCTTCATCATCATTTCAGCAGAAAGACGTTCACTGCCGGACATAGGCCTCCGGCTTCAACCACCTATCACCACCACGATAACCTTTACCAGGTCTTTGGTACACCTCGAGGCCTTCCAACGCTGCGTCTTCCGGTACGCGGTCGCCATTCCAGAACTTTTCGCTCCGATCGGGCACCATGCGTTCTGCGAGCAATGTGCCTTGAATGTACGTTTGGAAATTCTATGAGCTATGTCGGTTCCCTTGCGGAAGTATTCATTTCCGATTCGATCACGGAAGGAAACTCCGAGCATGGCGTTCTCTATTGATCTTTGGGTGACTTCCACTTAATCCATGTAAATAATGAAAATGTGAACCTTTACCTACGTAGCAACCAACAACAATTTTAAAGCACATCATCTATGTCTGTACCTACCATAAACTTTTCTTTCCCATAACGTTCCATTACACGCAACATATTGATTAGTCTATTAGCTCGCATCCGTCTTGACAATAGGCGACAACCCACATTTTCTTTTATCCCCACATCATTACGAGAAAACTCAAAGAAAGATAAAAATATAATGTGAACTAAAGGGAAAAGATTCGCAATGACCAGCACAAATAGTCACAATAAAACTGCTGTCGCATCTCAAAACAGACATAGTTATGTTCGCATTTATATTTGTGTGGACTTAATACTGTGTAACAAGCTGTTTCATGTGGCTACACTTGCATAAAATGAGTTTCTGTGCGACAATTGCCACAAACGCAAATGCAAATCTAACCACTTCACAAATGACTTGCACCTGTAGCCAAGTTTACAATCTACAATCGATAACGCTAGTAGAAAACAAATTAATGTATGGGGGATGAGGATGACACATCTGGGGGGTGACCACAAGCTCTTAGAGTAAGGTTATTTTGAGATCGAGTAAGGGACAGATGTATCTGACTTGTATACATCTGTCACTTACTCGATCTCAAAATAACCTTACTCTAAGAGCTTGTGGTTACCCCCCTGAACGTTAAAGTCACGTGGTCAGACCATGAAGACGTTAACGATTGTAGAAAGAGATTCGATTCGTTTCATTTTCTTTTCAGATTCATTTGAAACGTAGCGCAAAATGTTTCTCATAAAATATATAGGTATATAAGCCATTTTTAAGTGTCTTAACAAATATATGATCTAACAAAAAAAATGTACCGAAAAACACTCTGTTTTTCCTTTGTCATGCCACTGCTATTGTTCATGTGAAATTTTTAATTATTATTAAAATACAACATGCAACTACGTAAACTAAACATTACAACATACAACTAAAATTATAAAACTCCTGACACATTTTTATTTCATCCCACATACGGATAATCGACAATCTATTGAACACGAAATTATGACACGATATCTTGCGAAAACACCCCCGACCCCGATACAATAAGTAAAACGCCCATAACTTTTGAACGGCTGAACCGATTTTCATCAAACATAGCTAAGAACACTCTCGATAAAGTCACCTATTAACAAGAAGTCACAAGAAAAAAAAGAGAAATCAAAATTGATTCATCCGTTTAGGAGCTATGATGCCAAATACAGATACACAAACACAAAGGTACACCCGTCAAAAGTATAACACTTCATTTTCCGTCGGGGGTTAAAATATAAAAGAGAAAAACAAGTAAAATTTAGAGCTTCATAACCCCCGACACATTCTAGTTTGTTCTACATAATAAAATTTATCTAGTGGTAGTCACTCTTTGATCGAAAATCTATTGGAAACGACATTATGACACGATATTTTGCTAAAACACCCCGATTCAAACAGTAAATCGCCCATAAGTTTTGAACGGCTGAACCGATTTTCATCAAACATAACTAAGAACACCTTTCAAACAAAAAAAGGTCGTAATCAAAATCGGTTATTCCGTTTAGGAGCTATGATGCCACAGACAGATACACCAACACACAGGTACGCATGGTAAAAATAATACACCTCTCTTTTTCCGGCGGGGGTTAAAAACGAGAGTCTACAAAATACTCAAATATTTTGATACAATTTCGACTACATTTCGATGCCTTACATTACCTATATAAATAGTATTCCAGTAAAATCAAGATAACTGTCGCTTATATCTCAGCCTTTCTGGTTATCGCCGGACCCATAAGTTTGCGAGCTCAACTTCTTGCGAGACTTACCTGCTAAGAAAGACATTTGAATTCAAATTCCAACTTAGTTGCTAATACCTCTGCTTACATCTTGACGTGAATTGGACAGCTTGAAACCGAGTCCATATGGCGTAGAATGTAAAGTTTGCAAAGTACGAGTATTTGGCTGTAAATGATGCAGGGCTAATTAAATAAGATTACTCGCACAGTTCACTGAACGTAACTAATGAATTACGTTTGTCCTTTGACCTTCAAGAAATGTTTTCAAGACTTTTTTTACAACTATAAACTCTCTGCCCGTGCACAATATTTCTCACTTCGACCATTGGTTTGAATTTTCCTGCTGGAACAACGTTACTCCAGTAGGAATCGCTTTTTACCCGACTGCCGAAGGAGGGTAATGTGTTTATCAGTCTATGTATGTATGTATGTAAGTATGTATGTATGTATATATGTTTGTTCCTATATGGCGTTCCAGAGACCAAACGCGTTGGCCGATTTTGATGATTCATACGTCAATCGATGTGTCGTAACCCTGCGAGTGTCATAGGCTACATTAAAATTGGACAGTAGAAAAATGGCGGATTTTGGGTGCCATATTGTGGGGGCCCTAATTTTTTTTTCTTCCAAACTCATCGTGTGGGGTATCAAAATAAAGGGTTATAAAAGGTGATTTCAAAAATATACAACACTTATATGTTTAAAAGTATCTAATTCGAAAAAAAAACTAACTGAAAAGTTATAAATAAAAAAACTTAATTCATAAAATCAAAAAACCCGACTGTTTCAAAAGCGAACTAAAAAGTCGTAAACAAGTAAAAAATCATGCTGTGCAGGCGGAGGATACTCCAGATTTGAGTCAGCCAGCCCGCGAATATGTATCCTCCGACTGATTTCATTTTTTGAATTAAGTTTTTTCCGTTTTTTTTCAAAAAAGACGACGCGCACAAATTTTTATGTGGCGATTATTCACAGCAGATTACGCACTAATTATACTTAAATTAAAATTAAATTTAAATTACTTTACAACGCATGTCCTCGAAAAGAGCGGTTTTCCAAGCAGCCAAACTGTGCGGAAAGTGTCACTTTTTTTCACTAGTGCTTTTTTCATTCTTTACTTTCCTGTACTTTTTTAATTTTTAACTTCAACGTCAGCCCGACGCATAGAGTTTTTATTATTTGAGAAAAGTTTTAAAAATTAGTTATGTACAGATTATCATTCATATAAAAGGTAGAATAAAACTGATACTTCATTTTAGGCGTTTTGAATTACTCTAGATTTAGATTTTGATCAATAAATTAATTTTAAATATTAATTGAATATGTTTGGCAGAACGTATATTTTGCTCGTGCCTTATTGCGTTACGATGTGACAGCTATTTGCACATGTGCAATAGATATGCCCGAGGAAGTAGGAACTATTAGTTAATCTGTGGATATGATGAACGCGCTTGAATATTAAGCCCGCCATTTTATTAATTTATTTATTTCCTCGCACAATGCATAGTAAAATGTTGTATGATACGTAAGATGATTTCCGACTCGTGTCGATTTATCCACACAATCGCTTCGCTCGCTCGTGAATAAAATGCCACTCATCGGAAATCACCTACCTTCCGCACTTGTAACATAAATAACTATTTTAGATGTACATTGTTCTCTCTACAATTTTGTAATATGTGTGTAATTTTTTTGGTAAAAAAATATATGTATCTATTATTAGTTATCAGGGTAAAAAAAGGGTTAAAATATGTGTCCAAAATAATTTGAGAGTTGTACAACGATATTTTACGAAATAGAAACTCGGGAGAATTGATTTCAACCGTTTCCTTTTTGAAGGAAATTTGTTTGTTTGCAGAGCAAGAAGAATTTTCATAAAATTTACCTACATTTACACGAAAGCCTTTTTCAGGTTTTTCGTCTTTTCTCTAACTACGGATACGGACTAAGAATGTATAAAGCGGTTGCTTCTAATTTAGAGGTTTTAATTATATGCTTAGGAAACATTTCAATAAACTTATATTTTTGCTATAGCAACTAAACTAACACTTTCAATTTAGAGGATTTGTGGCGCGCTTTAATCCGTCCTCTTTTTACCCGACTGCCGAAGAATGGTTATGATTTTGTCAGTTTATGTATGTATATTTGTTCCTAATGTGACGTTCTAGAGTCCAAACGCGTTGGCCGATTTTGATGATTCTTACGTCCATCGATTCATCTTAACCTTGCGAATGACACTGGGCACCTTAAAATTGGAACATAGAACAAGTAAAATTTCACAATTTAAAAACCCCCGACACATTTGTCTTGCGAAAACACCCCAATTCAAACAGTAAAATGCCCATAACTTATGAAAGGCTGAATCGATTTTATTCAAACATAGCTAAGAACACTCTCGACAAAATTACCTTTCAAACAAAAAAAAACTAAATTGAAATCGGTTCATCCGTTTAGGCGCTATGATGCCACAGACAGACACACAGATACACAGATACACAGCAACACACGTGAAACTTATAACACCCCTTTTTTCCGGCGGGGGTTAAAAATGACTGATTTTGGGCGCCATATTGTGAGGGCCCAATGTTATTTTATCTGCCAATCCCATCGTGGGGGTATTTAAATAATGAGTTTTAAAAGGTTATTTCAAAAATATATAACACACATCTTTAGGTGAAAAAAAATCAAAAACCCGACTGCTTAGGAAGCGAACTTAAAAGACATAAACAAGAATAAAATCATGCTGTGCAGTCGTAGGATACATATTCGCGAGCTGGCTGACCAAAAAAAGATGTATTTAGTATATTTTTTTATGAATTGTTTCATGGGCAGTATTAACTCCATAATTAATGAAGGATCAGGGGCTAAATAATAACAGCCGCAAGGATCGATCTTCAAGGTTAAGCAAAGCTGACCATCTCAATATACCGTGATTGCTCCGTGCCTCAGAAAGCACGTTCAGCCGTTTTCACATCTTTGACAGTCGTTACAGATAGTCAGAAGCCAATAAATATGACACCAGTCTTGCTTTGGGTTTGTGTATTACCCAGTTACTGGGTTTGATGGGATGACTGGGATCAGATAGTCAGTCGTTCCATTTAAAATATTGATATCTATTCAGCTAAATCCGGTTAGACTGGAAGCCGACCCCAGCATAGGCTAGGTAGATTGATTTATGAATGAAGCAAACATAATGGTTCTTGGTAGTCAGGTGCTTATGACAACCGTGTAGCGAATTCTAGCAAATAGACAAGTTATGGAAAATTTGCAAAACATATCCAGGATCGCTCTAAGGGATAAAATGTATCGATCTATAGGTCCGAGTTAAAATGGTTGCCCATTCGCCAGAGAAGAAGCTTACGCGCTTTGACCACGCTATTCTCTCAACTCAATTCGCCCACCCCTCCTGCCAATTTTTTTTTTTTTTTTTTTTTTTTTTTTTTTTCTACGGGGCGTCTCGCAATTCGGCCAAAGTGGCCGGCTATTGCTTAACCGGGCTTTCCTGTGGAGACTAAGCTATATAGCCTCCAGCCAGGCAAAAATTTTTCTAAACCTAAGCGACAACGCTGAGGGCTACCCCCTGTGGGGTCGAACCTCGGCTCAGGGCGTCGCTGGGGGGACAGCTAACTAGGCTGGATCTTAATAAAGTGATTCTACCATCCGTTCGGAAAAAGCCTACGTGGAGAAGAACGGACAAGAAACTCCGATTAACTAGCTAGAATTTAACTATGGCACAGCATTTCGCGGGCTGGCTTGTATATCTTGTCGGGGACGTCGCGGCGGGCCTCGGCGGCGAGGGCGGAACGAAGGCGGTCTGTGTTTGCGAATTGTGCTGGTCTTTGGGTTGCTCTCCTGGAACAGGGTAGTGGCGTCATCGGGGGTGGAGAGAGTGAGCCTTGGTCGGCGAACTTTAGATATTTGGGAGGGTTCATAGCGGCAGGCCGCTTGAATTAGGGGGTTACTATGGTTGACAGCAGAGTCGAAAAAGCGCTTGGTAACGCGTTTCATAAACTGCTGGATAGTGGGGATTTTGAGATCGACATGGAGTTCCTGGTTACGAGCGTACCAGGGGGCATCAGTGATTTTACGGAGGAATCGGTTTTGTATAACCTGAAGCTTGTGAATGTGGTGGGGCTTTGCGTGTGCGAAGACAGCGCAAGCATAGGTCATGATGGGACGGATGACCGCAGTGAAAATGCGCAGCTTGCACCTAAGTGACAAGCTGCTTTTCGCGTTCACCATCCCATGGAGTCTGCCCATAGCGAAGGCGGCTCGCGAGCGGGCCGCCTTAATGTGCTTGGCGAAAGTGAGGTGGTTGTCGAGGGTGACACCTAGGTATTTGGCTTGCCATTCCCAGGGGATCGGCTTGCCGTACATGGTGATGGGTTTGGGGGGGCGGGGGTTATTATAACGGTTATTATATTTACGGTCAGGCCTCGAGAAGAGGACAGCCTGACTTTTGTCTGGGTTGACTTCTATTCTCCAGAGGCGGAACCACTTGGCCAGTGTGTTTGCGGCTCTCTGGAGTTTCAGGGCGATGGCATTGGGTCTTAGGCCAGTGTAATAGAGGGCCGTGTCGTCAGCGAATAGTGCCAACTGGGTCCCTTTGGTCTTTGGAATATCGCTGGTGTACAGCGTGAAGGATATAGGGGATAATACGCAGCCTTGGGGGACTCCGGCTCGTATGGGGTGAGGGGAGGAGAGTTCTCCCTCGACACGATAGCGGAAAGTTCGGTCCGACATCCAGTCTCGTAAGATGAGTACGAGACGATCTGGCACACCGAGTTTGTATAGCTTATAAATTAAGCCATTGTGCCAGACTTTGTCGAACGCTTTCGCTATGTCGAAGAACAAGGCACCCGTCATCAGACCACGCTGGAAACCAGAACTAGTGTGTTCAACGATGCGGTGAACTTGTTGGGGGCAAGAGTGTTCGGAACGAAAACCGAATTGCTCGTGGGGGATAAGGCTCTTTCGCTCGACAAAGTCTTTGAGCCGCTTATAAATAAGCCGTTCATAGACCTTGCCAAGGGAGTTGAGCAGACTGATGGGTCGATAACTGGTAGGCTCCGATTTGGGTTTACCCGGTTTGGGGATGCCTATCACAGTGGCCTGTTTCCAGGCTTGTGGGAAGATATTTTTGCTTAATGCAGCGTTGAATATGGCCGTCATTAGCAATATAATTTGGGGAGGGAGGAGTTTCAACACCTTATTGGTGATGCCATCTAAGCCCGGGGCTTTATTGGAGTGAAGCCTTTTGATGACCTCCTCTACTTCGTCTGGGGTGACGGGAGGTAGCGGGTCATCAGGGTCTTCAACGGGAGGAAGAGAGGTCCTACGTTCGACTTCGGCGTCTACCATGTCTAGGTGAGCTTAGTCTACTGGTTGGGAGCTGGGCGTGCATTGACGTTCGAGGCTGTCAGCCAGACATTCGGCTTTTTCAGAGTTCTCAAATGCAACACTCTTATCGGGGCGAATAAGCGGGGGCATGACTTGGTCTTCAGTGGAGCGTAATCTCCTCTGTAGTTGCCAGAAGGCATGGTGGTTGGGCTCTAGTTCGCTCAGTAACTTGTTCCATGTCGCAGTACGGTTCTCAGCAGTACGTTCCCTTACAGCAAGCTGTAAGTTACGCATGTGAGATTTGTATGCGTTACATGGAAAGTTTCTGTAATGACGGGCAGCTGCATTCTTCTTGGTTATCAGCCTCCGTACATCGTCCGGCAGTTTCCCTTGCTGTATGTCCAGCACTGGAACCTCCCTTGAACACTCGTTCAGGACGGATTGTACGTGGGCTGTAATCGAGTCGATTGCAGCCGTCGTGTCAGCGACTGAGTTAATGACATCGGGGATTGAGTCTAACTGGGGTGACTTGGTGGATTTCAGTTTCTCACTTACTTTCCTCCAGTCGGTGACCTTTTTGGTAGGGGGTGGCTGTCCTAGATCTGGGAGGCCTGAGCGACTACCTAGGTGCAATCACAGGGCGGTGATCGGAATCTAGCTCATCTATCGTTACTATAGAGCGAAACTGAAGGTTTACGTTCTTGAGTAACGCTACATCTAAGACATCCGGCCTGTGCGTAACATTAGCCGGGAAGTGAGTGTGGGTCATTGGGGCAACGACGTCAAAATTGAGGGTTGAGCATAGGCTCTGTACCAACTTTCCTCTAGGGTTAGTAGCGGTACTGTTCCAGTCTGGATGTTTAGCATTGAGGTCACCCGCTAGGATAACGGAGTCACTCAAGCTGAAGAGGGCAGTAAGGTCTCTTTTGAGACCATCTGGGTTATCACCCGATGACGCCGAGTGTGGAGGGCAGTAGGCGGAGATAATAGTGATTGACTGATGACCAGTCATTCCTAGCCGACAGGCTGAGTACTCTAAGTACGAAGTGGGATCAGGTGGGGTGATTTCGCTACAGTGGAGCTCCTTTTTGAAATAAATGAGAGTGCCGCCACCGTGGGCGCGCGTCCTATCATTGCGAACTATGCGATAGTTGGCAATTTTAGGGTCGCGGCGGTGGGGCTTTAATAGGGTCTCCTGAATGAGAAAGATGTCCAGCTGATGATCGCGAAGAAACGTGGCAATCTCATCACGCTGGGTATTAATGCCATTTGCATTGAAAAAACCTATCTTAAGGGATCTGGGCTTCAGGCAATTGTTTCTCAATTGCGTACCCATATTCCGTTAACAAAGACAAGGCTGTCTAGCTCTTGTGTTATCGTGGGATATCTCGAGAAAATCTCGAGGGTAGCGATGGGGTCTCTGGGCTTAGCTAATAATTCAGCGTGAAGGGATCGGGCTTCTGGAGTCATCCAGATCGCGTATGCGCTGAAGATAGTCTCAGCGACACAGCGGTATGAACCCTGGCTGGGTTGAGTTACAGGGCGTAGGCGCGCGCCAGCGACGGTGGTGGAGGCCACCGTGTTGGTTTGCACTGGGGCCGCTGTGGCCGGAAGTGGGTTAGGCACTGGGATGTTGAGTCCCATCAGTGCTGGAATGGGCTGGGGTTGAGAGGCCAGTGGTGCCTGGGTGGCATTGCGCTGGTTTAGTTTGCCCCAAGGTGAGGCTCTTTGGGGAGCGAGTCTTTGAGGGAGCTGCGAGGAGGGCAAGCTCACAGAGGGGGTTGCGCGCTGGAGGCGAGCGTTAAATTCCTTGGCCATTTTTGGCGCAAGTTTAGGGGCTTTTGGGCAACCCCGGTAGCTGGCAGGGTGCCCAGCTTGGCCACAGAGCACACAGCTGGGAGGCTCTGTGCAGTCTGCGCGGTCCTTAGGACGGGGACAGTCCTTGGTGCCGTGATCCCCCAAGCATTTAACACACCTGGGGGTGGCGAAACAATGGGCTTGTGAGTGCCCATATAGTTGGCAGTTGTGACACTGACCAACTATAGTGGGGCGGTAAGGCTTCTCTATTGAGATGCCTGAGAGGGAGCAAACCGATTTCACTCCGAAGATGGGGTTGTGGGACTCGGTAGGGCTGCATTCAACCACTACCATGTCATATTGCTGTCCACCTCTTGCTTTGTGCAAGCGGTGAACCGCTATGACCGGAATGTTTTGGGACAGGAGGTCCAGACGGACGTCCTCTGTCGGGATCTCCTTAGGGATCCGACGGATAACCACCCGGGTGGTCTTTTCCTCGGGGAGAGAATAGGTGTGGAAGGAGTACTTCCTCACTTTTAGAAGTCGGGTCAATTCCCGGTAGTCCCTGGAGGTTGGGACGAGGATCTTAATGCCCTGCTGGCAGGCGCGGGCACTATTGAAATGTATCCGGTTCTCCGAACACAGAGTGGATACGTTGGACCACTTTGCCTTATCCTGAAGGAATATCGGCGGCGGGGGCTTGATCTTCTTAACAGAAGAGGCCGTGGGGCTAGGGGGGCGACTAGTCCGCTGGGAAGCGGTAGTGGGGGCGAGAGTTTCTGTCGGCTCAGGAGAAGAGCAAGGGGAGGCATACGGTGTTGCCACGAGCGGTTTTTTGGGCTTGGTGGCCTTTGAAGGGGATTTATTCTTCTTCCTCTTACCTCCTACGACTTGGAAGTCGTCATCCTCCGAGGAGGTGGAGGGAAGGGAAGCGTCCCGTGATTCCTCTTCAGGAAACGGAGATTGCTCCATAGGGGAGTCGGGGCGGGAGTCTGGCTCACTGGCCTGAGTAGGGGAGGGTGTCCTAGCCTCTTGGCTAGGTTCGACGGAAGGCGACCTGGGTGAGTCGTCATCCGGGAATGGCTTGAAAGCCTTAATTGGCTCCTGTATTGGGCCCGAAGTGGATGGGGCGGGGGCGGGGGCGGTGGCGGCTTTGAAGGCCGGACCGTACTTCTTTTTGAGCTGAGGCTCGGAGAGAAGGATCTCCTGAAGGAGGTCGACTACTGCCTTAAAAGACATAGTCGACGATATAAAAAATAAAGAGAGGAATTTTCCCCGGGTGGGTGCGCCCGGGGATGTGTGCAACCCTACCCTCCCAGCCGGGTGAGACTGGGAGGTGTGTACCTGGGTGAGCCCTAAGCTTGTTCACCTGTCACCAATCTTATTGGGTGACAGGGGTCCTAAGGTACCGGTAAACCCACCGAAGGTGGGCCACCCACCACTTGTGTACCAGAGTCTGGTACGTAGGGGTAGAAACACCCTACCGTACCAGGTGTAGCTGTGGAACAGAGCAGGGGTTGGCTAGGCTATCTACCAAGGCCAACTGATCCTGCTCCCGACTCCTTCTGACTGCCGTGCTCTGAAGGAGCTTGGCGAGTGCAAGGGGCAGCACTCCACTTGGCTTCGTTAACACCGTAAGGTATCCACCAAGGACCACTAAGTCGTGGTTTTAACCCGGAAGGGGCCAAAAATGCCGGCGGCGCGCAGAGTCGCGGCACCGCAGTGACGTCACGCAGGGGCGCGACGAGACGGAGGGTGGGGGCGCGGCGTGGCGCGCGGTGGGGCGGCGAGCAGCAGAGCGGCGAGCAGCGGGACGTCCTCTCGAGGCGGACGGCAGGCGGTGAATGTGTAGCCCTCCTGCCTATCTTATCTCTAGCTTTAAATATCCAAAGTTCATCGCACGCTCGCAATCTGCGTTCTTCTAATAATCTCCTCTTACTCTATCCTTCTCTTCCTTTCATATCCAGTCCATTATTTCTAGGAATGCGTTTCAGGTTCGGTCAGGACGGCCACCGATACGCATTTAAGCAGAAATTGTGGATTTATTTTCAACACAACTAAGCAGAGTCATATCACTTCCTTTTTTTCTGTTACTTCATAAATATATATAATATGTATATTTATATAGGTATATATTATATTCATTATATATACGTATATTTCAGTATAATAACCACTAGTTTTAAAAAAATTAAACTATTCTTCTTCCATTTTGTCTCTTTACTACCCTTGGTTGACTGGTAGAGAATGCCTAAGGCATTAAGTCCGCCTTTATACCTTTGTGCATGAAATCTAAATAAAATAAACAAAGTTCAATCAATATTCCACACCAGTCGAGTTTTCAGTTTAAGAAACATCAAGGTATTTTTAAATTAAACAAAAAGTACGCAAGAAAAAACCATGTTGCTGGCACCAAATAAATTGGGGAAGATAATAATGATTTACTTCATAACTCTGAAAGTATTTTTTATCATCAAAACACAGCTAGGAACACAGGAATATAAACATTATTGGTTCTCAAAAGAAATTTAGAAAGGAAATACAATCATTATTTCAAGTAATATTTTCATCCCAAATACAAAATACATATTTCTGCAAGTTTCAAAATATTGGCGGCTTTAGGCGAACTTGACGCTAAAGTTAGTGTTAATTAAAGTCATACAGTTGCAAAACTTAACTATAGTTTGCAACTCCGAGTAGTTGGACTGTTGTTATCGTGCAATCTGTTACTGGTATAATGATAATGTTTTACTTCGAATATACTGTAGGTGTGTAAAGCTCATGAAGAGATTCTAAGAACCCACAAGACCTATCTTTATTATTTCATTCTTTAGACATTTTTGGAAAGGCTTCATAAAGATTTTTTAGGACAGCCAGTGCTTAGAAAACAATAGACTGCCTAAAATCTAGGCAGTGATATTGTAGACTCCTAAGAGGTCGATCTAGGTCTCTTAAGAGTCGCTCTCAATCTTTAAAAATAAATACCTATTATTTTACAAGCTTTCATTTAACTTGCTTTGTATTTATGTAAATGTGTTCGGGTCAAATCTTGCAACTGAATTTTATAGCAATTTTCCTACACCGATTAAGATAAAAAAAATTATACACGTTTAGTTTGGTAAGTGACGTAAAAACAATATAAGTAAAAAAATAATTATCATTATACATTCTAAATCCTATATGGCGGACGGCCCAAGATGGCGGACTAGTTGTTTATTGTTGACTGCCATGATATGGGCATCAAATGAAAGAGTTTGCTGAGAAGAATACGAAAAAAGCTTGTTGTAAAAAAAGCTTTTTAAGTGAATAATTTGATTTAACCTAAACTGTATCTATTTTTATATACCTACCGACTATTAATACTTATGGATAACGCTAGTAAATACGTGGGACACTCAGAAAGTTTTGCGAAACTAAAAAAAATTGTTCTATACGTACATATTTTTTTATTAAATCTTTTCAAAGTACTTTCCACCAGCCTCTATACAAAGATTCATGCGCCTAAACCAGTTTTCAAAACACTTTTTCCAGTCCGCCGCAGACACCTCGTTTACAGCCTGCTCGAACGCAGCCAGCGCATCTTCCGGCGACGAAAATTGTATCCCTTTGAGCTGATTTTTTATTTTTGGGAATAAAAAGAAGTCACACGGTGCTAGATCAGGGCTGTAAGGAGGGTGACCCAGGAGTTTGACTGGCGTGCTGTCCAGGAAGTCCCTCGTTTTGAGTGCGGTGTGCGCAGGTGCATTGTCGTGGTGGAGCAGTAGCCCGCGGAGCCCTGTGTTTGGTCGCTTGTTGCTTATAACAGAGAAAACTTCTGGCAAACATTTGGTAGTATACCATTCGGCATTAATGCTTCTTTGATCCCGTAAGGGAATTGATACCAAGTGGCCAGTCAAATTAAAAAAGCTAGCGATCAAAATCTTACCCCCGCTTCTAGATCGCTTCACTTTGGTAGGCGTTGGCTCATTTTGAAACACCCAAACAGTCGACTGGCGCTTGGTTTCTGGGTCGTATTGATAAATCCAGGACTCATCACCTGTAACGATGTCGTAAACACGCCGAGACGAGCCTGCTTCAAATTTGTTAAGCATATCACGGCACCATTCCACCCGGGCCTGCTTCTGAGCATCGGTGAGGTTGTGCGGCACCCAGCGTGATACTATCCTCCTCACGCGAAGATGGCTGTGTAGAATCTCGTGAACGCTTCCCGATCCAATCTTCAATATGTGTTGAATCTCCTGATATGTAATTCGCCTATTGTCTTGGATTAAATTTTTCACTGCTAGCACGTTTTCTTCGGTAACAGCCGTCAAAGGGCGACCGCTTCTTTCGTCATCCCCCAAAGTTGGTCGACCGCGCTTGAATTCGTTATACCAACGATACACGGTTGCCTTGGAAGGGCCTTCATCCATGAATGCCATTTGAAGTCTATCGTACGATTCATCCGGTTTCAGGCGACACTTGAAATCGTATAAAATCATAGCTCTAAAATGTTCCCGGCGCAGATCCATATTTCAGTGAGACACAATACTTTGAATTAACTCGCAAAAAATGTGGAGGGAAATTTTGAAATTGGAACTTACTTATTTTTACTTATAAATAATCATATTTTCGAAAAACATTATAACTGGCCAGTCTCCCATATATAAAAACTTTTTTTCGCAATACTTTCTGAGGGGCCTGGTAGCTAGCCGGTATCAACACTAATATAATATGGCGTTCGGCCATTTGTCTAATACTCTATGGCTGACAATGACACAACACAAAGGTGAATCAGTATTATATTATTAGCAGTACTAATGTCGTGTCAAGTCATTGGTACCGCCATGCAATATTTAATAGGGAAGTCCAATAAAAGAAAACTCAATGCTCTTACCAGTAATTGACCAGTCGATTTTTTAGTTTTAGAAACATCAAGGTATTTTTAAATTAAACAAAAAGTTCGCACAGAAAAAAACCATGCTGCTGGCACCAAATAAATTGGTACATACATTTTACATACATTTTTTTTACATAAAACAGCCTTTTTTTAAAGCATCGCCAGGGATAGTGTAGCACTATATCGGTCAAAGAACTTTCCACTAATCGAATCAGTATTGCCCGAGATAACTTTCGACAAAAAAAAACCAAATTTTAGATCTTTATAATAATATCTACTTGAGAAATGAACAGTAACCACGAACGAATCAAGTAGGTAACAACAAAGTTTGAAGAGGCGCATCTCGACATCGTTCATTTAAACACGATTTGAAAACACATGTAGTAGCTGAAATTAGGTCGCGAATCACGCGACGGACAACAGGAAATGAAGGAGTCTGTCAGCACTCGAACAACACAACCAACTCGCAGGTGCCTACCTAATGCGAGTGATGCACCTCTCTGGTTCGTATACAACCTAGTTATTGGATCCGATCTCCGTTTGGGCTTTTAGGACCGTAACACAATTATGTGACTTTTTCCACAGTCTATTATTTGGATTAATCGTGTTCGCGAGGCTACCAGTAAAAATATATGGAATTTTAATTGTTTACAGTTTTGAGCTTTTATCCGGAGTGGGCTGCCACTTCGCGCGAATGCACCTGGAGGTCGACCACGGTGAAGGTGATGTGACAATCTGATCATGTCTGCGAGCTGTGGGGCAAACTCGGCAAAATATTTGAGAGAGAGAGAGTGACAAGACCGAGAAGAAAGAAGAACCGTGAGGCATTTGCCCAACACTGGCACACAATTAATTAAGGGCCTTCAACCGCTTTAGTGCCGTAAAACGGTTAATTCCTAAAGCTTACTCCATGTATCGGCTAAATTAAAAGATTAAAAAAAAAAACAATATTAAGTACCTATTGATTCATGTACATTATTTATGAAACATGTTTTTGTCGTGTAACTAAAAGTTTTGCTTTAATTTTGGATACTCCTCAATAAGGACTTGGATGTTTAACTTGGATATGTTTCTGTGAAAAAAATTATGGGTACAATTTCTTCATAACTGACCTAACAGACCTAAGTATTAAGTTGCTGTAAAATATATTAATACTTTTTTTTGGTGTACAATAAAGTATATTCTATTCTATTCTAACAAAAGTGTCCAAAAGGTGGTTCATTATTGATATTCTGGCACCGAGCGGGCGCACACCCAGTACTGCGTCAAATTTGGGGAATATATACGCCTTAAAAAAGACAAGATCGCGTCCACTCAAAAGGGTTCTGAACAGTTTCAAAAGGATTATTCATAAAAATAATTTATGAGATCTATGATGTCCAAAAGTTGTCGAGTACTTGTCGAATCTATCCCTCCATTGAGCGGAACAATGTAAGATCAAAGGGGAAATTGCCATAATTACGCGTCGGATTGGTTCATATCGATCGAAGTCTAGCTTATTTGAAGGCGGTTAGACGAACTACTTGTCTTTTTGATGTACTCTCTTCACTGTAAAATGTCTAATGTCCGGTTCCAATGGGTATTTATTTTATACCTGTTTATCTATTAGATAAAACTTCGGTTGTAAAAGATAACATGCTTAAATAGTACACCTATTATGTATTATATATTAGTAATAGGTACTTAAATAGATAATATTTTTGGAAACAGCACCTATTATTGTAAAGCATTGAGAAATGATGGATGGTTAGCCTGAAGGCCTCAGAAACTAACTAAAAATACAGACACAGTTGACGATCGTATACAAAAGCATAATAGCTTAGCCGGATTGTTACCAACTATGAACTATCTAAAATGACAAATTCTTTCGGAAGTAGGGAATCTTAAACTATTACGTATACATATACGAATGCTGAGGGCCTTGACTACCCTGTTTTCTTTTATTGATGAACCCAGTTCTCCTTCTTATCTGAATTCACATGTCCAATTCCTTAGTTCTGCCTATAGTAAAAATCTTCGCTCCGCCAATAATCGTCTTCTAAAATGTCCCTAGCACCGCTCTGGGTTTATCCATTCCTCCTTCTTTGTCCAGGCGAAAATGTCATGGCAACCAGTCGGTTGTCTTTCAAATTGAAGGCAAGCGAGCACATTTGCAAGCAGTTTGCAGAATCAACACAGAGTTAATTTGTTGGATTCGGTCTCCCATTAACATTATTTTTATGTATGTATGTATCTAAGTATATATATATATATATATATATATATATATATATATTAAATTGTTTTATTTATATTTCTTTTCTCTATTTGTTTTTTCATTACTGCCATATTTTATCTCTGCACCACCCTAAGGTCTACTGGTAGAAAATGCCCAAGGCATTAAGTCTGCCTTTGTACTTGTGCATAAAGTTTTATAAATATATAAATAAATAAGGGCCCCCGGCCTGTCCAGCCCAGCCCGATCCCGAAAGTGTATTATAAGATCCTGATAGTGTATTATGAGATCCCGATAGTGTATTATAAGATCCCGATAGTGTATTATGAGATCCCGATAGTGTATTATGAGATCCCGATAGTGTATTATGAGATCGTCAGTGCGACATTACTAAGCACGTTACAGGCTTTTCAAAAAGTGAGAAAGAGTAAGGAAGATAGGCAAAATTCTCGAAAAATTTTATCACCCTAAAAATATGGTAGGCTTTTAGGGCTAGATTGCCCTACCCACCTAAGGGTAAATATGCTACTACGTGGCTGCGACTAGGGCTATATGAGGTAGAACGCGATAAATTAATTAAACTACTTCAATAAGTGGTGCACTAGCCAGATAGGAAGCAATGATGTTCGAGAAAACGTCTCTCACTCACAATGTAATACGTGTTTTAGTATTTTCATTTGTAAACTAAATTTTTTTCTGTAAATAAGTGGTGCTTGCAAAGGTAAGCTTGGCGCCCCCTCGATCCTCGCGCCTAGTCTAAGTATGGTTAGCCTGTGGGTAAATACGGCCCTGCTTAAACGCTTCCGGCTACAGCCAAGTTAGGCTACCTGTTGCGAAACTTACGCGGGTTTCTATATCGGTACAAAACTTGAAGTCCAGTAACGTAGCTAGCAAGTATCTGTCGGTAAAAGGATATTAATATCTTAAAGCTTTGCCAACAGTAGAGTAACTTGATATTTTGTAGTCTTCCGTATTAAGAGGTGGAATCGATTTCGTTATATGTGTGAAACTTGGCGTCTCATCTAATTGAGTATTTTGCACCGAAGTATTGTGCCGAAATGAGTAATAAATAAATTACTCTATTATAATCAGTCTACTATTACGGCTAAGACCTCTCCTCATTCAAGAAAACAAGTGGTTTATCACAGCGCCTGCTTAAAAGGTGCTTGCAATTCCTGAATTATACAAATGTAAACATAAGGGGGTAAACAGGCGCAGGTATGGACAGGCCGCGGTCGTACCGTACATTAAGCAATGCCATGCGGGTCTATCTTTTATCTAATGGTGCTCCGTCACCGGCTGTTAAAAACTTTTTTTTTTCAGAAAATGTTTACTAATGTTTGTAAACATTTTTAAACAGCGGTGTAACATCACACTTGTACATTTCGAACGATTGCATGGTACAGGCGGGTCGAACTTCGTTTCTTTATTTTGAAATGCAATGTTGTGCGGCCCGATTATACCCATTGTTCTGTAACTGCCACGTTGGTCTCGTGGTTGCAAGCTCGGTTCGGGTCCACGGTTCGATACCCGAAAGTCTTGTTGAGTTTTTCCATTAGGATGTCTTAGTAGAAGCCGGGTGTTTGAAATTTGGTTGTGTGACACGCCTGTACCCGGTTAATACATAAATCTGAACAATTTGGTCCTGTGCCAGGTCACTCGCCGGTCATGTTAAATTACCGTCACATCAGACTATATGAGTGAGGGATATTCTGTGAGTGCACCTTGTTTGTGCACACACTTCACTACATATTATTAAACAAAGTCCCCCGCCGCGTCTGTTCAAAAACTACTGAACGGATTTGCATGCGATTTTCACCAATATATAAAGTGATTTATGAGGGCGGTTTAGGTATATAATTTATTAAGGTTTTGTGTAAATTGGTTGAAATATGACGATAATTGTTGAAAATGTCAAAAAAAGTAAAGCCATCTGGGAGCTTTCATCGAAAGCTGCCTCCCTTTAGGATAATAAAAAACAATGTATGACGGGATATTCCTATGATAAAGGTCTACAGAAAAGTCCGCGATGGCATTTATCTACCTACCTTTTAAGGATAGCATACTATACCCATTCCAACTTCAAAAAAAAACGTAATTTAATTGGAAAGCTATTTACGGAAACAGTATTAATCCTTATTTAGTTACCTTAAACATTACATGCCCACTATGATAATCCTTTACACCATTTCATTTAAATCAAAACCTATCTTATGAGTTATCGCAAAATAAAAATAAATGGCGCGCGAAAACCAATTCAAGCGCGGGTTTCACACCGACGACTTAACTCGCCGAGCGATAACTCGCATTATTTTTTTTGTGTATTGCGGTTAGGTACTTATTTTAAGAAAAAAACATATAGGCATAATATGCTCTACTATCCGTGCGAAGCCGGGGCGGGTCGCTAGTGTACACTTTAATTATCACCTGAAATATACTTTGAAAATCTCAATTGAAACTGGCCGCCCGTGCCCGAAGTTCGGTCGGGAGGATTTTACGCTTATTATATCGATGCAAGATGTAATAAGAATTACATCTTGCATAATTTCATGTAACACGTAACATCGAACCTTGAAACTATTTCATGAAGTATGTTTATCTTACCCGTAGGTATCCCTCGCAGTAGAAGTTCGGCACGTTGTTGATGAAGGATACAGTTCTCAGCATGGGGTCGAACTTCTCACCAGGCGTGTACTTGCCAGACCGAGGCAGGCATAGCTCTCTGCCCTGCAACATTTATTTGTTAAGTTAGATGCCAGATGGATCGAAGATGCCTTGAGTTAACCGTCCACTACTAGTAGTAGTAGCATGAGACCCCACTGCGATAATCTATTTTAGATGATACTAGATTTTTTAATGTATGTTTGAGAATGGTTGGCTAGCCGCATCTGGCCCCAAACAGTGTCTTTCTTGTTTACTTTTTTTTTAAACTTTGCCTTATCACAGGAATTTTTCCTTTTTATTTGTGCGTCTGTAATTCAGGTTACGCACAATTTGTAGATATGTATAAAAGTTATCTACATTGTTTACGTACGTTTTACGTACGTGATGCCTGCACAACTAAACAGAGTAAAATGCCAAAATGCTGGCAATGGGTTCTGTTGGTTATCTTTTAACACACTGGCAATTTTTTATGGAAATCCTTTCGATCTACAAAAACGACTTTTCTACAGATTTATTATAAACTAGCTGTGCCCGCGGATTTGTTAGTAGTGGTTCTTCTAGTCGACGGCACGAACTATTTTGTGCGCGAGTTTAAAATGCATGCTATATTATCCGACAACACGTGCGAAAGGTATAGATGCTGTGATAAGCAGTAAGAAGCTAGTTCGTGTACGAATTAGCACTTTTGCAAGGTTTTAGCGAAATGGACGATGATTTAGGACGAAAACGAGCGAGCGATTTTTTATAAACAGACCTTTGGGAGTCTAGATATCATGAAAAAACTACTAAATGTATAGTTTCAAAATCAAATTATTTGCATTGTTCAATTACTAATCTATCTCTGTATGGAGGCCGTTTTGTAATTTTCCTTCTTCTTATGGTATTTATTGCCGCCCAAAGATGCGTTAAAATTAGTGTTGAAATATGGAACTTTCGACGCTCATAACTTTCATATATATTATTTTTTTACATTTTTGTTCCCATACAGGACTAGATAATGATGAGACAAATTGATATAAATTTTTATTCTGAACGTACATCGTCAAACAGTGGCATAATCTCTAGACTACGTTTGTATGGAGAATTTTCGACTAGTGTAACCTTAACTGCCTATCCTACCCTACTTACCTACCCACCTGCACCTACCCTACTTACCAGGACCTGCCTGCCTGACTTACCTTTCTTCCTACCTAGATCGAGCGTTCGCTGCACAGAATACTATTTACTCTAGGGAGAAGAACATCGAATTCATAAAATATTTATAAAAGTTCTACATTGGTTTCGTACATTTTACATGATGCGTGCACAAATAAACTAACAAAAATTCCAAACATGCTGGAAATGGGTTCTGTTCATTCTTCTTTAACACCCGGGCTATCTTTTTTGGAAATATTTTCGAAACGTAGTTCTTGTATAAAAATGACTTTTCTACAGATTTATTATATGTATTGATTGATTGATTGATGATGTATTTATGATTATTTTCTAAGAAACGATGTTTCGTATTTTCTCCATAAACAAAAATCTTTCACTAAATTTTGGGTTACTTAATTTTGCAAGCAAAGAATATAAACAAGTTTTTATTTAGGTTTACCTACCCCAGTGTCTGTGTGTAATCTAGCTTGCAAGTTTTTGACCTATTTACCGTGCAGGTGAGCTAAAATTTTGCTGTTCACACGTTTGTTTCTCGTGACAATGCAATTATTATTATAAACATAAATTATATAAAAGCTTGTCTTTAGGTACCTATATTAAGAAAAAATAATCTTGAAATAATGAACACGACTATAATATTACAAAAAAGCAAGCGACCCTTTATGGGGTCCATTATTTGAGTGTGCCAATCACCCCCTGTCATTTTATAGCCGTGTAGTTCGACAGTGGTCAAGACAGGGGCCAGTATTCCTCCTATAGTTTTAGGCAATCGATCCACTACCTACCAAACCCATATTCCAATACATTTTTCTTCATATTTTGCACCAACCGGGGATTGCCCTTGGGTGCACTTGCCTTCACTTCACATTACCTGATACATGCCTAAGAAGGCGTGTTGGCTTCGGCCCCTCGCACGTCTTACAAAGGACCGGCAGCCTAATTGTGTAAGTAAATTCGGCAAAGGAAACAAACTGCTTCTTACCCAAAAACGACTTTTCGCAATACAAAAAGTCGTTTTTGGGCAAGAAACAATACAATTCACTTACCGAATTCACTTACACAATTTGCAATTGCGGGACCAGGGTCCCGAGATTGTCAAAGGTAATTATACTAGCCTGTAACTGTGCCACTGCAGGACAAAGGCCTCTTCTCATACAGAGAAGGCAAGAGCATTGATCACCACGCTTGCTCAATGCGGGTTGGCAATTTCAGACTTATATTAATTATAAATCCAGGTTTCTTCCGATATTTGACTTCACCGTTGTTTTGTTTTGTTTTTTTTTATGGTATGTGGCGGTCGTGTCTGATGTTAATAAACGCTTTTCTTTCTTTATTTCTATTAATGTCTAAGATAAACTATAAACTTGGAAAATAAATATGAATTTGAAGGTCACATTGTTACTTGTCCGAATTTTAACCCATGACCTCAACCACGAGAGGCGAGGTCTTAGCCACTGGGCCACCTCGAAATTTCAGTTCTTCATTTCCGCGTAAAACTCTACATGAATAAATAAACAGATAAACCGCAAAAAAATAAACAAAGTTTAGCACTCTTAACTTTACATATAAAATTAACGGCAACTGCATAACTAATGAGCATGACCTTATTCCGAAAAAAACTCTAACAAAAACTTTACTCACCATTACGATAAAAATAATTAAAAGTTTTTTTTACCCGAATTTATTTAGAAGAGGAGCTTGTGGCAATTAATAACAACTACACAGGTCGATATTCAAGGTTAAGCAGCGTTTACCCTGGAGGGAGGAAGGTTTGGCTATCCCCCAGTACCATCCCCACCACTCGGAGCCCTATGGTTATGGAGATATCCATGGTTAAAGTTTTCAGGTTAGAATTTCCTTAAATCTGCATCGATTTAAGGGACGCGGAGGAGGGAAGGGAAAGGAGGTTAGAGGAGCTACCTCACTGTACCATCACCACCCCACGGACCCCATGGTTATGGAGATATCCATGGTTAAAGTTTAAAATTACTATGTGCAACAAAGTCGACGGAACCCCGCTGCGTCCGCTCGCTTTGCTTGCTCACTTTAGCTCCCGTCATCTCCTGCGAACCTAACCTCTTCCGTGTCGGGGTGCCCTAAGTTCCCGAGCTCGCTTCGCTCGCTCTTGGACTGATTCGCGTTTTTTTACCTCACGAAAAACATAAAAATGCCGAGTCTTGAAAATTTGTAAAAAGCTTTCTATTTATGAGAACTACCTATAAAAAAAAAACTTCCAAATATACGGCCCATAACGGAAATTTTAGCCCCGGTACTTTAGTATTATGTATATTACTATACTCCTCCGTCCCTCTGAGGGCACGTTAAACTGTTAGTCGAGGCTGTTATTTGTAGATTTTTTACAGGCGATTTTTTGATTTTTTCGTCAGTTAGATAACCTAAAAATATCAGACAAGTATTTTTTGTTTTGCCACGTAAACAAAAAATACGAAATATCGTGTGACATCACGGTGTGCTATACATGCTATTGACAAGGTGACTTCAAAAGCCCCCACTCCTGAACTTCGATGCGCTTTACCTTTATCATTTTTAATTTATTTGATAAAGCAAAAAAAATACGTGTCCAATATTAGTTGATAATCTCACTGACGATGTACTAAATAGTTTTTTTTTATTTTTTTACCCAGGGCTCATCCCTATACAGTTACACGATACACTGACACCAGTCTAACCAAAGGATATCGTGGTACCCAGTTACCCTCCAACCGTATACTGGTTTTCAGCTGTACCCGGAGAGAGAGAGCCCGTTATACTGGAAGCCAATCCCAGCATAGTCTGAAAAAGGCTAGAAAGATCTTAGGAAGATTGATTTAATTTAACTTGTAAGTGTGTTTATTTTGGTTTTTGCTAGCTAATATTGAACAACGTCCCCTTGAACTATCAAGTTAAGACATTTTGTATACCTAATACTCATTCCATTTCAATAATAACGATGACAATTATATGTTTGGTATCCGCGTGAGTATATTAATCCAGTTATGACTGATGACTGACAGTTCTGCCATAAACAAAACAAAAAATGCGAGTTATCGCTCGGCGAGTTAAGACGGTACCCTGACCAAAAAATCGGCATGAGATATGAGCATTCTTATTGGTCTAGCGGCACTGGTGGCGCATGAATTACAGTAGTTTATACGACCAGATTTTAAAATAAAATCTTTATAAAATCGAATTTTGGTCTTTTGAAAAAAACTTTACTACGAAAATGTTTGTTATTAAATTGTCTATCCATTAGTGTTAGTAAAAAAATAGTTAATGAACACTTTACGAGGAGATGCATGCTATCAATAATTATTTCTCATTTTTATGTTTTTTTTGGAAAGAGATTAGTGAAATATATACAACATTAAAAAACGAAATCTACCATTTTAGAATCAATATTATGTAGGAATTTAATATATTTTTATTAATTGATATTTCTTTTTAAATAACGAGTAGATAGCGCCTAAAAAAACAGCACGAAAAATGGCTTGCGCGGCGTTTTGCTCGGGGTACCCCCATAATAGTACCAACTCTTTTTTAAACCGAGCGGTTGTTATGCCGACGCTTGAGTGGCGTATTTCGACTGAAATAACGAAGCTGAAAACATATCCAAAGAAAAAGTCCTTACTTGGGTCTATTTATGAATATACCATGGTTTTGCGTAGGCGACAAGTCAGGCACAATGGACAGAATTTAATCGTTGTTCTCTGTTGTATCCGTTTATTCAATTTGAACTAGCAGTGCTACGCATTGACATGCCTACGTCTCGTAGCGCGGCGTCTAGCCGTAGTGGCGTAGCGTCGTAGCGTCGTAGAGGCGTGGAGGCGTAGCACTATAATTCAATACAAATGGTATTTCACAATTTACTATCTTGCCTTTACAATTGTGTATTGTACTCGAGTATTGAATTGAGTTTGATATATTAACAGCAGTTAAGACTTTTCCAAATGTTTTAGCTGGGAAAAACAAGTGGCGAAACGAACTCGCCAGCATTTGTATTTTTTTGCTGTCGCTATTTACACAGACTTTACTAATTAATAATACTCTATTAATCACACCTGAAACTTATATATTTAGAAATCCACCTCTCTTGAAAGTTACATGGCAGTACTAAAATACGTATTAGATCTGTATGCTGCTCGCTCATTATTTTTGAAGTGATAAGAGTGTGTCTGGGACGTTTGCACTGCATTCTAATTTAATGAATTTTGGTTCCTCTGCAGCAAATTGTTTGCTTCGGACAAGCTTTAGACTTCAAAGCGGTAAATGTTGAAATACAGATATTAACGACACTTGTAGTGTTTGTGTTTTGTTAATAATAGTAAAACATACTTTAATTCACAACATTTACCTTCATACTATTTTGTTTTGTTATGTTCCGTTGCTGTGAGTGTGTCCGTGGCATCAACAGTATGAGAATACCAGCGCAATATCGCAAATATCGCTGCACATGCTGAGATGGGAGCCTTTTTGGTCATGCACGGGGTTCTTTTTTAGGGTTCCGTACCCAAAGGTTAAAAACGGGATCCTATTACTGAGACTCCGCGGTCCGTCTGTCTGTCTGTCTGTCTGTCACTAGGCTGTATCTCATGAGCCGTGATAGCTAGACAGTTGACATTTTCACAGATGATGTATTTCTGTTGCCGCTATAACAACAAATACTAAAAACAGAAAAAAAAAAATTTAAGTGGGGCTCCCATACAACAAACGTGATTATGTGCCATTTTTTGCGATAATGGTACGGAACCCTTCGTGCGCGAGTCGGACTCGCACTTGGCCGGTTTTTGTTATATATTTTTTTGTTTTATCTTTCGTGTATCTTGTGCGAATCATAATTTATTTTTCTTTCATTTTCTTTGTTCATGTCATTTAAAATGACAGTACTATGAAAACATCTGGCACAAAAAATCATGGCACGTACAACTGCACCGACTATTTAGAATTATCAGCAGCGTATCAATTGATTTTTTGACTCTCCGTACATATATAAACGCGGCAGTGCTGGTCGGTGGCGGGACGGTATATTGAGCATAGTCTCATACTATTCAATTATCATCATCATCATCATTATTTCGGACGAAAGAGCATTTCAGCAGTCCACTGCGGAATGCAGGTCTCCACCAAGTGTGGCTACATGATCGCTCTCGTGCGTTTCGGATCCAGAAGCTGCCCGTACCGTACTGAACCTTCACCAGGTTCGCAGTCGTCACTGCACTTTCGGCCCCGATGACCATCCATTCCGATTTTGCAATTCTTCGGGCTATGTCGGTAACCCCGATCACAGATAATATACTACTAGCATACAGATGCCTTATCCCATACAAAGAAACCGTGCCGATGTAACTAGCGTTTTTCATCAGATTATACCGATAATTTTTTGTAAATCTATCGCGTTCGGTTCCGTTCCACGGCGATAGATAAATCACCATCTATATCCGTGGAACGGAACCGAACGCGATCGATATACAAAAAATAATCAGTATAATCAGTACAGTACGTCGGCACGGTTTCTTTGTATGGGACGAGACAGCACTGCCCTGATTCACTTGCGGATGACTTCATTTCTGACTATTCAATATGAAGAATATTTTTTTATCTGAAACTTTCTTAACATGGTCATTATAAGATACGGTTACGGTGTAGTGGGCAGACTCCTTAATGCTCGCGAAACATATATAACAAAACCAGCCCCCGTACCATGACGTGTCAAAACTGTTATGGTTCGACTGTGAAAAAGGGTCAGATGTATATACACGTCAGCTACATCTGTACCCTACGCACACTGAAAATAATCATGCTCTAACAGCCTATGGTCACCCCCCTGAATAGCCCACAAGTCGCCGACGACGCCTGTGACAGATAAGAGGATTAAAAGCATAATGCCTATTCGAAATGAGAACACGATGAGTGTACCATTGTTCCCGTATGAATCAATTATTTTCTGGTTATTAAAGGAACCGTGTATAAGCACGGTTTTGTACCTAACTGTCTATTGAATTTTGGTGATATTGAATGTACACACCTACACGGCCATTTATAGACAATGCCCATATTACTCAGAGGTCACAGTCTCTTTTAAAGTCCTGACAAAATCTTGGTTCGATCATGTGAATACCATGTAGACTGATGTCTGAAATGGTCTTTTGAGGAAAGAACCAGCCAGATTGAGTGGACCTGTCCAGTCAGTGCACGCATTTGTCGATAACCGATCAGCTCAACTCAGAATTTAAGGAGCTCAACGATTCGACGAACAATACCAAAGAAAGGACATTCGGGTAGGCCGCATAAACTACTCAAACTGCCAGACTATGATTAAAAACTAAGATTAATTAAAATTAAAAAAACAAAATAATGAGCCACATAGTCTTCACATTCACAATAATTAAAATTAAATAATATAATACTTTAAAAAGTAAATATTCTTGTCATTGCAAGAAAACAAATAATTTTTTTTTATAAAAAAATAACAAAATTCACGGTGCAAAATAAAATAAAAAAATTAATTGGAGCAGCTCACTCCCAAGCCGTTTTATCCTCAACATAATCTTTAATGCTATAAAACGCTTTTTGGCACAACTTACGTTTAACGAATGATTTGAATTTATTAAGACTTAGATTTTGTACGTGGCTTGGAAGCTTATTATAAAAGCGTACATATTGACATCTAAACGAGCCACCTATTTTCTTGAGCCTTGTTGTAGGTACTACAAATTTGTGTTTGTTCCTAGTATTTATATTATGGAAATCTCTGTATTTTTTAAACAATTTTATGTCTTTGTGGGCATATAAAAGACTTTCATAAATATACTGAGAAGGCACAGTCATTACATTAATCTCCTTAAATTTCTCCCTGAGAGAGTGTCTCGGGCTTAATTTATAAATTGATCGAACAGCTCTTTTCTTTTCTGCAAAACAAAGATAGTCTGGCTGTCGGCGGCATTTCCCCACAACAGAATACCGTACGACATTACACTATGAAAATAGCTAAAGTATACTAAACGGGCTGTCTCTATGTCAGTTAAATTACGTTTTTTCTAACAGCATATGCTGCGGAGCTTAGCTTCTTTGACAATTTATCTATACGTGGGCCCCACTGAAGCTTAGCATCCAAAGTTACCATCCAAAGTTATAAACCTAAGAATACTGTGCTATTTTCAGGATTCAATTCTTCGCCCTTTATCAGCACATCAGTTTTCACCTGCCTAACGTAAGGTAGGGTAAATTTAATGCATTTGTTTTTTTTTTAATTCAGAAGTAAATTGTTAACATTGAACCAGTGAACTACTTTTGAAATCGCGCTATTTACATCGTCAGTAACCAGCTGCTGACGTTTAAGTTTAAACAAAAGTGAAGTATCATCCGCAAACAACACTATATCATGGTTATCCTTTATGAGGTAAGGCAAATCATTAATATAAATAAGAATGGACCAAGAATTGAGCCCTGCGGGACACCCATTGTTACTATAGATCCGGGAGATCTTTTTCCATTAACATCAACGTTCTGAATCCTATTACTCAAGTATGAAGTAAGAAGATCCAGAGCGCTGTTCCGGATCCCGTAGTGTCGGAGTTTCCTGATAAGGGTTTTATGAAGAATACAATCAAATGCTTTGGACAAATCACAAAAGATTCCCAAGGCATCGCACTTATCCTCCCATGCATTATAAATATGTCCTAAAAGCTCAACACCGGCCATCTGTAGTTGAACGACCCCTTGTAAAACCGAACTGTTTACTATGTAATAATTTATGTTTATTAAAAATCTTTGCAATTGCTCTAAAATTAATTTCCCAATTTTTTTACTAAAAGTAGGTAGTACTGAAATAGGTCTATAATTTGTAGGGTCTGATGTACTTCCTGATTTAAACAAAGGTATTATTTTACTATTTTTATTAGGTCAGGAAACTCCCCACAGTAGATACAATTATTAAAGATAATAGCTAAACTAGGTGCGACAATATCAATAATAGATTTAGCAACTTCAACAGAATGACCCCACAGACCTGCAGTCTTTTTAACATTTAAAGTGTGAAAGGTTTGAATTATGTCTCCACAAGTAGTATGTTCAAAAATAAATTCCGATTCACAAACAATAACATTTTCTTTTAGCAAAGACTCAGCAACAGAAGGTGATGAGTTTAAGGATTTAGTAGTTGAAAAGGGAATATCTGAAAAGAAATTTTCAAAGGCTAGTGCGACTTGTGAGTCTGGTTTTATGATGCCCTTGTCATTAATAGAGAGGCTGTAGTCAATATTTCGGTTACCAGATCCGCCCGTTTCACTATTAATAATATTCCATTAATTTTGGGCATAAATATTTGGCACTCAAACTAAACAATTTTTATTTACTTTATTACCATTTACTGGCGTTTTGAATAATCAAGGAGTTAGTTAGTTTTAAACATAAGGCTCTTTGCATGTTTTAGTTAGCTAGGTACATCATTCATGATGAAATTATGCGTACAACTAAGGTATATGTGAAAACGATGTCGAAATTAGGTATTTTTGTTTCAGATTTACATCCGATTAAAATGATATTAAACAAAGGGTTCCGTACCATTATCGCAAAAAACGGAAAAAAAAACACGTTTGTTGTATGGGAACCCCACTTAAATATTTATTTTATTCTGTGTTTAGTAATTATTGTTATAGCGGCAAAAAAAATACATCATCTGTGATAAATTTTAACTGTCTAGCTATCACGTATCATGAGATGCAGACTGGTGACAGAAGACAGACAGACAGAGGAACCACGGAGTCTTAGTAATAGGGTCCCGTTTTGGCCCTTTGGGTACTTAACCCTAAAAAATAATCTATCTCAGCTAAGAGATGATCAGACTGAATAGACGTTGTTCATTCATAAATATGATGCATAAGCTAAGGATTAGTATCTTACATTCGTGAAACTGTCTGGCGACGACATATAATAATACGAATATATACCTAATAATAATATATATTAATCTACAAAGGTTTCATGACAATTCAATATCCAATCGTACGAATTAATTAGCGATACAGAGGATGCAATAGTCGCAATTCATCGAAGCATATCCTTTAGGTACCTAATCAAATGTACAAAATTCGTAGTAGAATTGAGCTGCCGAGCAATATATTATTTATAAAGTTTGACAAGCGCAGTCAAATCAAAGCAGAACGAGGAATGTTCCCCGAAATAGTAATTAATTTGATTGATCTAATGAATTTATGATATGAATTTATCTGTTATTGTTTGTAATTCTTTGTACCTAAACGTTGTTTAGTAGTGATATTAGGTGTCCTCACGTATAGTTAATGAATTAATGTATACCAAATTCTGTAAAAAGTTTTTTGAATTTTCGAACGGACATGGACGTGTAGTCCGTAACCGCCCGAACGGACAAGTAACTCAACACTTACTCTTTAAAAAAAGTGTTTTACAATATTTACATACATACATTATTTCATATACGTGAAGACGATGCACCCATAACCACACTACATACTATACCACGTATAGGTATAAAGTATTAAAAGCATCAACAGGTAAATTCATTCATTTAATAAATAGGAACATGGTTCTCACCTTTGGTTCTCACATAATTACAAATATTGTAAACATAGGTAAAATACCTAATTCAACAACAATGGAAAATTATGTGAGTCAATTTAAAAATAAACCAGCCAAGTGCGTGCGTGTTGGACATCGCACATTTAGGTTTCAGTACCAAACCGCAAAATTAATTTGGTTGTAATAGAAAAAATTGAATTTTTAAAGAAAAAGTCGGATTTATCAATATATTGGTATTTGTTAGTTAAATATACGTAATAATAAACATTATCACCAAATTTCAAGTTCATAGGTCAATGGAAACTTAAATTCTACTTACTTACTTAAATTCTTCGGTACAAAATTTTGTTAAAAAGCTGAATTTGTTGATAATTTTATTTTTATTTATTTATTTATTTGTATCAGACACAATTCAAGTCCATAGTTATACAAACATTTATAAAACAGATAAAAACCCAAAATAAAATTAATGTATTAATTACAATTTAAATAGATGAAAACTCATTAAAAGTAATAATTAAAACGGTCAAATAAATATAAAAATGTCAGAAATGTATAAAACAATGTCAAACGTAAAATTGATAATTGTAGAATGTTTTAAAAATGTCAAAATATTAAAAATTCAAATTATATAAATTGCAAAACAAAATAATAATATTGCAAAAAATAAATAAACTATGGTAATTATTTTAAATTTTTACCTGCCCCAAGCCCGGTATACGGGTGCATGCAAGGCCTGCCACTGCCGCATGAAAGGCCCGTCCAACCTGTTGGCAACAACGCTAAGAAGACTGTTGCCGCTGCCCCGCACTCTACTCGCCATTGAGGTCGCCCTCTTGCGCATGCTGGCATAAAAACAGTCAATGCGGACGCTCGCGAACATTCCCGATGCGCTGCAAAAGCGAGGCAGCCGCAGCAGTGCCCTCAACGCGTTATTATATTGAACGCGAAGAGCGCTGTAAGATTTCTGCAAATATGACACCCACAGACTACTCGTATAAAAAGATGTACAGTAGGCTCGAAACAAGGTGATCTTCACATCCTTGGAGCTACGAGCAAACCTGCGGGCAATCATATTCGCCCTCACCGACAGCGCCCTCCTTTCTCGCTCAATATCAGCTTCATCCTTCAGGTCGGACGTCACAATATGGCCCAGATATTTGAACCTATGTACCCGCTCCAAGGGAACCCCACATAGCTTTACTGGAGGAACCTCCGCTGGACACTTAGAACCCGCATTGAAAACCATAAGCTGACTCTTTTTGACATTATACTTAAGGCCATGCGTATGAGCGTACGTTTCACAAATGCTTATTAGCTCTCTGAGTCCCCCTATTGATGCGCTCAGCAGCACCATGTCATCAGCGTAGCTGATGTTGTTAAAACAAACATCATCAACATGACATCCAACATGGCGGCTACTGAGCCCAGCAACAAGTTCATCGATGTACAGATTGAAGAGCGTTGGTGAGCTCAATCCCCCCTGCCTCACCCCGCACCTCAACCTGTACGAGTCCGACAGAGTTCCCGACCATTTAACATTATTGACCTGGCTTCCGTACCAGTGCCGGAAGATTTTAACAATTTCAGGCGCAACTTGCCTATCGAGCAACTTCCTCCACAGCACTTCGTACGAAACCAAATCAAACGCCCTGGACAGATCGAGGAAGCAGGCGTAAACAGGCGTGCTCCGATCCGTGTAATATCTGACAGCATGCTTTAAACTCAGTATAGCACTATCTGTGGACAGTTTGGGCCTGAAACCAAACTGGTTATCGTGCAATGTTATTGTTTTGTTTAACTGAGCATTAAGCATGCTGTCAAATACCTTCGCGGTGACTGTCGCTAATGAGATCGGTCTGTAGTTGTTTTTATCCGATAAATCGCCTGTTTTATTTTTAACAATTGGTACTACGACCGTCCTCATCAGCTCGTCTGGCAAGTACGAATGGCGAAGGCAGAACGTGAACAGCATGGCCAAAACACGCGGCAGGTGGGGACCTGCATGCTGTAGGTGCTCGATGCTGAGTCCATCATGTCCTGGAGACTTACCCCTGGTCATACACCCTATGGTCTTAGCTATGTCCGCAGCTGAGAACTTAACTATTGGTTCCCGGACAGTACACTGCGACTCAGCATCGATCACCTCAGAAGGTGGAATACTGCTTGGCTCGACACAAAACTGGGTTTTAAAAACATTGGCAATATCCCTTCCAGCAGACACGCCGTCAACGCTCACCGGCAAACCAGGCCTAAGGTTGTGCTTTTTTGTAGACTTCCAGAAGTCCCGAAAGTCTTTTTTAGTGTGCAACTCGGCTAGGATGTCCATCTGGATTTGGTCTTGGTGATTCTGGCACCACTTTAGTTTCGATTTAAAGATCTTACGAGTGTCACACATTTGCTTATAAATGAAGCCAGACGTAGGTTTGCCACAGTTAAGCCACTCATTAAACCTAAGCCTAGCATACGAGTGAGCCCCGCTGACGTGCTTATTCCAACCCACCACGCGCTTCGGCCTCCCACCAATGACACGTGAATCCCTGCTAACAATGGCGGCCTCCCTTAGAGCGGATACCACATCCCGATACAGGCAATCAATTATGTGATAGTGGTCCGAATCACTACACATGCGATCACAACAATTGGACAACACGTGAGGGAAATCAATATTTCGCAATCGACGATGACATTCTTGCCTGTAGGTGTAAATAGCCTCTGAGCTTTTTTCTCCCCACAAAACTTCGTTGTCGTAGGACATACTATGCTTTACTTTCGGCCCAATTATATTAAGATCGCATTCGATCAACAATGGGTAGTGATCCGACCACATAACATCATACTTAACGCTAACACTACGAACAGTTTTTAGAGATGATTCAGTACAGAGACAATGATCAAGCCATCGCCTCGCCCCGTTACAGTCACTGACATACGTGTAAGTGTTCGACGTCAATCCTAGCCTATCTACATCAACGCATGAAAGGTGATTATCACTACAGTAGTTCAACATGTCTGTAAAAAAATAGTCCATGCGGGTGCGCGTTAAAGTCCCCAAGACAATAAACCGCCTCCACATCACTACTGTCCACGATCGCGCTTACTAGTCCCAAACAATGAGAGAATTCCGGCAGGTTACTCACTGCATCCGTGGGCATGTACACACTCATTACAATGAAAGGCCTATCACTAGTATTAATGCGTATCGCACACACTCTCGGGTTATCAGTCGGCACGATCGACACATCACTGAACGCACTTTTTCGCCACAGCAGAGCCACCCCTCCATAGGGTCGCCCTCGCAGCATGCCAGCAGACGTGTCAACAGCAGACGTCCCCGTGCAGGCGAAGTCACCATGGATGGTGCTCAGGAACGGGAGCTCTTCCGGCAGCAGCCAGCACTCCTGTAGCGCTATTAAGTCGCACGTTGCGCAAAGTTCACGCACGCCCTCAATAGAACGCTTAACACTCTTACAATTAAAGCTAGCAAATCGCAACAAACGTTTATTCATTGTTGTTATTCACAGTGCCGGTTTTAAGCGAATTCTCATCCTTACGTCTTTGACTATAGTGCACAAAACGTCTGAAAATTATATTTTGCGGCCAGATGTTTTCATCCAAGAATGCAGGTACTTTGGTTTCAGGTATAAAAAACTTGTACGCATCATAGTCAACCTTTTTTCGAAGAGATAGTTTTTCTAACTTAACTACCTCGCGGGTTTTTATTTCAATGTGCTTTATGATGTCAGCTGTATGTGAATCTTTGTGCACATTCGTGATAAACATTGGTACCTTCTTTTCAGCAGCTTTAAAGCATCCTACTGCGTCCTTAGCAACCCCCGCTTTCCCAGCGTAACGGTACTTTTGCTTCAGTTTGCGATGCGTTGCAACGATCCATCCATCATTCTCCTGTCTAGGCACAATATCACAGCAATGTGGCATTTGTTTACTGTTCGATTTCACTCGCTGCGACTGTGACGTAACACACACAGCTGTTTGTACCGGCGACGGCGAGCGAGCCCGCGTCATAGAACCAGTTACCGACACTGATAACGGCCGCTCTTTCTCAACATACCCACCGCTTTGAATAAGCGGCGTTTGTTTATCGGCAATATCAACCGAGATTTTTGCGACACTCAAACTTTCTTGAGTTCTCGCATTTTTGGATGCATCCAGACTTCTGTACGACGAGTTACCAAGAGAGATGTCTCCGTTTCCGCCCCCTCGTTTCAAATTCACACACTTTTCGTTCCGTGCATGCTCGATCAACGATCCAAACTTGAGGTCATACTGAAGATCCATTTTGAGTTTCTCCAATTGATCCACCGTTGCACTAGTCGACTTTAATTGCCGCACTTCCTCCTTGAGTAAGGTAAGAAAGATCCTTTAACAATTTAGTCACATCCAAGTGATCAAATGTGATTGGGGGTAGCTTGTCAAGGTGCCGTGCGACGAAAATCGGGATCACATCAGGGTCAGTTGACTTGAACAGGCCAATTATATCGGCTAAGTCACGGTGTTCTTTGCCCTTTTGCTTCCGTTGGATGTTCCTTTTGTTAGTTGGAATAGATTCAAAAAGCAGCGCTTTAGAATTTTTTATTTCATCGTTACTAAAGGCCGAAAAACATATGCGAATTAAGGTATCGTCATCACTCGTCGACAGCTTATTTTGCACGAAACATAATAGTTCGTCAATAACAATATTGCACTGAGGACACTTTACTGTGGCGGACATTTCGCACGACGCAAAAACCGATCGTAGCAAAAAGCAAGCGACGCGTATGGCTGCGCGTGCGAGGCACTAATAAATAAATAGATAATAACTAGCTCTAATTAACGATGTCCCACTCGATTGGGCAGGTCAAAGTCAGTCTTCAAGTTTTAATTTGTATCACAAGATATTTTGTTATTTATTTAACACGTAACCTCATGAAAGATGTGTGTAACTGTGTACTTTAGCTAGTCTATAAGATGGTTGATCTAACTTATTTATTTATAGTATTACAGTTGTTTATAACACTAACTTTACTAAAGAGATGTGTATTTTTCCTTACATTCATTCATTCCTAATATTTTTTACAAACTAAGTGGTAATTTTGAGTTTTTGGTGTTTAAATCAATTGAATTAAAAGATGTTATTGCAACTGCATTCAAATGACACTTCAGGAATATAATATAGGTACCTATAGTATGTTACCCAAATCTCCTGCTAGCTCAAGTGACTCTCGGTTGATCAGAAATAGCTATTGAAGCTGTTTAAAAGTATTTCAGACACGATGCAAAACCGTAAAATCTGCTGCACGATATGAAGAGAGTAAGAAGTCGACGCATGCAAAATTGAGCCGGATATAAAAACATTGAGTTAATAATCTTGTTGGCGAAATAGCTAGGAATATCATTTCATTTCCAAGCCTGAATTCTGTACCAGCTCGGAATATAACGCTGAGAGGAATTCGCAAAAACTCGCCAGTGCTGAAGGAAAGGAATTTTACGAGCATCAAGAAGCAACAATGATAGTGAATATACTCGGATCACTGGATAAAGAAAGCGCTTCAGCGCTTTAATGGGCTAATCACAACGTGTCCTAAAATCTAGCGCTCCATCATAGTATCACCGAGTTTGTAGCGCATGACTGTATGATTCAATTGTAGATTTGTAGCGTTCGTACCGGAATGTACCTACTGCATATCAATGTGCGAGCTTAAAATTACATTCGTATCGGCAATTTAAAAAGCTGTCTCAGCTTTAATTTATTAGTTAAGTTCAGATCCAATATAAAAAAAAGCTTTTCTACAATACCACATACTGCATCAACTTGTTTCACGAAGAGAGATCACTTTGCATCATATGCAAAGAGATGAAATGATGAAATAATTTGGTTTTCTTTTCTGTTTGTGTAAACTTATTTAGTACCTACATATGTAATTTGGTTTTCCCATATTGGTTTGATATCCCGCTATACTTAAGTAATTTTATTAACATTATGTACGCAAATAAACGAATAGGTATATATGTAAATAAAGTAGGTACCTATGAACGCATACATGTAGGCTAATCTAGGGTAAGCAGAAGACATACACCGACTAATATTATCGTTGATTAAAGTTTTGAGATTGAGTGAAAGATTTTACTACCTATTCGTGAGTTAGTGCCGAAACTATCATCATACCTACTTATGGCTCAGTGCAGCAGAAACTTTTTCTACGTATATCATGACTATACCAGACAAGTAACTCTAGAAAGAACGAGTTTTTTTTTTTTTTTTGTTTTGGCTTCGCACGTTTTGTGCATTTAGCCAGTTGACACTGGCTAGACACTCGCTGGCAGTTTAGATGTTCTAGTTTCTTTAATTTTTAGTCCAATGTCCTATTTATAGACTAATATATAATAGTTAGGCCCCAGTAAAATGGCGGTAACTTTATTGGAAGCCTCCACGGAGTTTTGTCGACAACATGAACAAACTCATGTTCTACCGCTGTGTTTCAGTTTCCCACACTCGCGCACGGTCACTAATATTATTAGAATAAAACACCACCATTTTTACACTATTAATATTCAGTTAAACACCATTTTAGGAAAATAAAACAGAGAAGCAACATAGACGCCATCACGTTCCCGCCAAAACTCAACGAGAATAGTTATTTATGCTAAAATTGCGGAAGGTAGGTGATTTCCGATGAGTGGCATTTTTATTCACGAGCGAGCGACGCGAGTGAGTGGATAAATCGACACGAGTTGGAAATCATCTTACGTACGTGTATCATACAACATTTTACTATGCATTGTGAGAGGAAAAAAATAATAATATATACATATAAATTAATAAAATGAAATTAAGAAAACGGCGGGCTTATTCAAGCGCGCTCAGCATTTCTACAAATTAACTAATAGTTCCTCAGGCATATCTACTGCGCATGTGCAAAAATTGCTGTCACATCGTAAGGTAAAAAGTCATGAGCAAAATATACGTTCTGCCAAACATATTTAATGAATATTTAAAATTAATTTATTGATCAAAATCTAAATCTAGAGTAATTAAAAATGCCTTTAATGAAGTATTAGTTTTATTTGAATGATAATCTGTATTAAGTATATTTATTTATATTGTTTTTATTTATATTTTCATACTAATTTGTAAAACGTTTCTCAAATAATAAAAACTCTATGCGTCGGGCTGACGTTGGAGTTAAAACTTAAAAAAATACAGGAAAGTAAAAAGACAGGTAAGTAAAAAGCACTAGTGAAAAAAAGTGACACTGTCCGCACAGTTTGGCTGCTTGGAAAACGCTCTTTTCGAGGACATGCATTGTAAAATATTTAAATGGCACACGCACTGGAAAAATAAAATTAAAAAATCAGCCACTCACATGGACGGAAATCCACAACGCGTCTTTCATCTCGCACGTGATTGGTCGATTGATGTGATCAAATCCTTCGCCTTGCCGAATTCACTTACGCAATGAGGCCAGGGCTTTCTGAATAATGCCCATAACTTGTTGGGCTGGTTATAAAAATATGTTTTTTTTATAATTATTTAAATGTTGACATAGATTTAAACATAAAATAGGTAAGTACGATTCATATTTAAGCAACGAAGTCGACGGAGCCCCGCTGGGCGAGTCTCCTATTTCTGTCTTCAGAGTCTAAAGTAACCAAACATGAAGGAGATGACGGGAGCTGAGTTCAATCACTTGGCTCACTAACTTCAGAGCTCGTTTCGCTCGCTCTTGGATTAATTCATTGACCATAATTATCGAATTGCCCAACCGTTACGTAGCAATAATCATAATGACCAGACATTTTGATAAATATAGAAGTTTAAATAAGTATTCATTACATTGCCCGATTTGATTTGACTTGACTTGATTCACAATGCTCGGGCATTATACATAGTGCACGGATTAAAGCATAAACAATACACTATAATAATAGTACTAGTAGTGGGATTACCGTACGATCGCAGCGTCCCCAGCCCGTGACGAACGCTCGCATGCCAGCTAGAGATTTGTTCGGATGCACCAGCTGGATACCTTTTACAGAGCATCTGGAACAAAACATTATCTAATGTGACATGTTTGAGGAATTTTTATCAACATATATTGGCCTAAAACTGATAAAAGATGTCCCCCATAGCCTTCCCGGTGTGTTGCCTTCTCAGTATCGTATTTTGTAAATTATATTGTAAGAATTATGTCGTACCAATAATCCGTAGTTCTATAGTAGTTGCATTCTACAGAGCGTCATGAGCTGGCCTTTCATAGTAGGTATGAAGTTTCCCCAATGAATTAAAAGTCTACATGAATTTAAAGCCAATGAGTTTGTTGTTTATTTCTTTCCTTGGTCTACCTATTTGTTGCGAGCTCAATTACAAAGCACAGGGTTCAGGGGATTCAAGGTAACGCAACTTGTTTTCCGTTAGGAGTTTCTCAGTAGAAGCCAGGATTTGTGTTTGTTTGTTTACTAGTGATATATTACGTTTGTTCTTCATGGGACATACAGTATCACAATACATAGCCGAAAATATATGAATAGGGATGATGACAAAACAATATTCTTTAATCCGTCAGGTCGATTAATACAGAATATTCGACACATATTTTTTATTTTGTCTCGTTAACAAAAAATAACAATGGTACAGTGCGTTGAAAATTCGCGTAACGTCGGTTTTAGTACACTTTTTACTCAAAAGTGACGTCACAAGCTCCAAATCCTGAACTTTGATGAGGTTTATCTGATGTACTAAATATAATTATTATTTTTTACCCAGGAGTCGTTCTTAAAGTACCAAGGTAATGCGCACAGCTTTAGCAAAAAATATGCTGATATTGTGCGACGTTATATTCACGGAACATTTTTTCAATGTTTTACCTCTAAAAATATTTTATACAGTATTTTGTTAAAGATCACAAAAAGTTTTCTAGAATTCGGTAACACCTTATCAATTTATTTAAAAAAACCACTAACACTTTGCAAATATGAAAATTATATGGTTTATGGAGCTGCCCCCGTACTACCATGACGTGTCAAAACTATCATGGTGCGACTGTGAAAAAGAGAAAGATGTATACTAGTTATTATCGGGGGGCACGGTAGTGCCCCGACAAGTCGAGCAAACAAAGGCACAGCCGTCTTTTCTCGAAGCCATTCAGGACATTTTCAACACCCTATAACTTCGTTGTGGATACAGCTAGAAGCCTGAATTTGCAATGGGTAAGAGAACATAATATTATCATCATCATCAGCATGTAGCAGTCCTGTGCTGGACATAGGCCTCTCCAATTGCAATTTCGATCGATTTTCGGAATCATAATTTAACTAGGAAAGCCAAGTAGGTCGGTTAATGCGCTTTTTTTTAACCTAATTAATAAAGTACCTAAAAGGAGTTATATTCTATTATATTTTAATTAATATGGTACTTACTGAATAAATTATCCGACTTTGTTTTATATTCGATCTCACTACTTTTTGCGGTAGAAGAACTGTGCCGCGAGACTTGTGTTTTTTACAATATGTTATGTTTTTGATGGAATACATCTGATCCTTACACACAACAAAAATATCCTTGCTCTAAGATCTTGTGGTAACGCCCCTTATTTTTATTTTATTTTTTATTGTTTTGGCCTCATGATGGTGCCGGAAAAGATTGTCTTAACAACTTCTCAATCAGACAAGATAGTGCCACCGTATTTGGTCTCATTGGAAATTAAATTTCGTATAGCTGTTTAGTCAATTAAAAGCTTGTTTAAAAAAGATGTTTACTTTTAAATATTTCTGAGTACCTAACAGCCTTTGCTTCGACCAATGTTGGACTTCTAGTCACTAATTAAATAACCCCATGGTGTTCTGCCTCGTACCATGTATGGAAAGCGAGCATTGTACTATCTACTATTATAAATGTGTAAGTATGTGAGGATGGATGTATGGATGGATGTTTGTTACTCTTACACGCAAAAACTACAGTACGGATTTTGATGAAACATTACAGAAATATAGCTAATTCGTTAGAATAACACATAGGCTATAGTGAAAATAGATATTAGAAGATGTAACTAATAAGACGCGGGCGGACCCGCGGGCGTCTGATAGTGGGATATAAATGTACGCCCGAAGTGCAGCATGAGCAGCATAGTATTAATGTTTTGAAGGGCCAACAAATATCGGCTGAATTGATTATGAATATCTACTTACTCATGAATCAACTATACACAACAAAACTATGTATCTAGAGATCAAGGACTGATTTTGATCAGACAGACAGACAACAATCTTAAAATTTGCGTTCGTCGTTTGTACCTTTCACAATCAATAAAACGTTGTTATTTTGATATTACATACATTCACTACAATTGTATATATCTGTATAGATATGACGTTACATTGCTTAGCGCTTACCATACCACCTAGTCACATATTCAGATGTATGTGGAAATTAGTTTTACTCAGAGATTTCACTAGCTATTTCAACTTTTCAGTTATAGTTTCAGATTTGATACAAGGCGAGTCCCCCCGTGTAGGTACTCGAGAACTCACCACCGCGTCTCTAATACTTCTTAATACAGGTTAATTCAGAAGACTCAATCCAAACAATTTTCTTAAAGGAGATAAACTGCAGCCGTATTGCGTAAGTGAATACGGCAACGCAAAGGGTTTGACTGCTATCAATCGACCAATCACACAGACGGAAATCCATATCACGTCATTCATCTCGCTTGTGATTGGTCCATCTGATAGCGGTCCAACCCGTCGCCTTGCCGAACTCACTTGCGCAATTCGGCTGCCGATCTCCTTTTTTGGTTTTTATACGTCTGAAGGTCCTTTATAAAAAATCGGTCAAATGTTTTTTCGTCGGTTCTCCGTAGACCAATTCAAATTTGACCAATTGGTCTATGGGGAAAATGACATGTTTCCATCGTCCAATTACCAACTGGGCTATGGAGAACACTGGACGTAAACCAAAACTATGATCCATTATAACATTATAACCCCGAGTTCACACCATTTTCCTATACTTTGGGTTCAAAGAAGCCTTTGTTATATTTTTTGGGTCACATCAAACTGAATTCAAAAATATTATAAAAAAATAAAAAATATCAAAATTTATTTATTAGGCCATTAAGCGACAATTGTAAAAAAAAAGTGATAATAGTTGATTCGACCGTCGTAAATAAATACAATATAATGTTCGTTAATTATAGTTAATTTAAATAGAATCTTCAATGAAAAGATAGAAAAGCAAGTCATCATCATCATATCAGCCGGAAGACGTCCACTGCTGGACATAGGCCTCACTCAAGCGTTGCCATTTGATCGGTCCCGTGGGTCTTCATCCAGCGGATCCCCGCAACCTTCACCAGGTCCACCTGGTTCTCGTGGGAGCCCATCCAATGCAACGTCTTCCGGTTCGCGGTCGTCACTCCAGAACCTTTCTACATAATCGGCCATCCGTTCTGCGAGCAATCTACTCTGGCCACTGCTACTTAAGTTTGGCAATTGTTCGTGCTATGTCGGTAGCCCTGGTTCTCTTAAAAAGTATTTAAACTGTTTGAAATGGCTACTTCACTGAAAATTTTGTCATTATGTATGGTGTCAATTGGTTGCCAAATGACAGTATGTATTCGAGATGAGGGTATTGCGAAGACTATTGTCGCCGATTCTGGGATCCAAACGGACTCAATGAGATAGATGTTCACATTGATTTGTATTGTAATCTTTGTACAAATGAATTGTTATGTCGTGATTATTCAGTAAATGATTATTGTTTCAAAAATTGATCTTGATATTTTTTATAAATACTTGTGGACAAGGCTTTACTATACTATTAAACTGGGCAGCGGAACATTTCTCAATTCTCCATAGCCCAGTTGATAATTGGACGATGGAAACATGTAATTTTCCCCATAGACCAATTGGTCACATTTCAATTGGTCCATGGAGCACCGACGTGTTTTTTTTATATCCCATGGTCTTTCAATGTAAACAGTTAATATTAACACGAAGCTTGTGGCCTAAGCAGTTTATTAGAAGAGGCGTATTTAACAAATTGAAAAAAAACAAACTATTATAAACTTAAGGATCACGATTTTTACGATGTCAGTAAAGATAACGAGCACCCAGGTTCATGGTTATAATTAAATCTGTAAACAGTCTAAAGTTTATACATTTTCTACATATTTTTGATGTCACTGTGTACTAAAACTCTAAAAAAAAATTTGAATGCAGTTTTTGTGCAATTGACTGTTTAATGCATTCCTTAAATTTGCATGCCAACTGCTCGTCGACTGTCTGTCAACTGATTGCGCAGTCCGCTTGACTGCGCAATCAGTTGTCAGTCTCGGTGCAGACTGCAGTTATGTCAACTGCACGCCGACTGGTGCGAGTTGGCATCGTGACCGCGTCACGTGACCAAGGCAGGAGACTCTTTCAAGGTCCAAATCCCTACAATAGAGGACTGGACGAAGGGAATCGATCCACCAGAACAAGATAGTCTGGTATGGTACACTGATGGATCCAAAATGGAATCAGGTACAGGAGCGGGAATATACGCAAAAGGTTACAAATGTAGCAGAAGCTTAGGGAAGGTGACAACTGTATTCCAAGCAGAAACATATGCCATAATAACCTGTGCTCAAGAGAATATAGATAGAGGAACCAGAGGCAAATCCATATATATTCTTAGTGACAGTCAGGCTGCAATCAAAGCCATGGCATCCTACAAAGTGGACTCCAGACTTATTCTGGACGCTATCCAGGCCCTAAACAGGCTTGGGAAGCATAACAGGGTAAGACTGATGTGGGTCCCTGGGCACAAAGGAATCCATGGTAACGAAGTGGCAGATGAACTGGCAAGAGAGGGCTCAGCAAATGATTTTGTGGGTCCAGAACCATGTGTAGGCATTTCGACGTGTCTCGTCAAAGCCACATTTAGGGAGTTTGCAGATCAAAAACAACGAAAACATTGGCTGTCTAATACCGGTTTACAACACTCCAAGAAATTCCTAGGCTCTACGTTCAAAGCCCGGGAATGCATTTGGAATATGAGCAGGGGGCAAATCCGTTACCTGCTTGGGGCCTTTACTGGGCACTTTGGAACCAACGACATGCGCATGAAAATGGGTCTAACCGCGACACCCATGTGCAGGTTGTGTGGGGAACATACGGAACGCATGGAGCACCTTCTGTGCACATGCGATGCACTGGCTGGTAAGCGAATGAGTCTCCTAGGGGTTGGATATCCAAAACCAGAAGACTATAGGCTCATATCTCCTAGTCTCGTTGTAAAACTCATGAAAAGTGTTTTCAACGAGATCGGCGAGGAGTAAGTTATCTAGGGGAACACAATAGATCCCATGGGTCGAAGTGTCCGAGTTATTTCTCGGCCCCTACACAAGATAAGATATGATAAGGCAGGAGACGCGTGACACATGTCGCAATCCCCGATATTGTATTGTGGGACGAGACCGAGACCATGTGTCGTACACAAACTCTCCTCGATTTTTGTCGCTAAATTCAGTTATAATATTCTATATTGTAATGGAATTGGAATTGTAATGGTTATCATGTTACTATTGGAGGAAGAAGAATAGATGATGCGATATTATATTATAGATATTATATCATAGTTCATAAACTTAAAGTAGTAGATATTCTACTACTTTAAGTTTATCAAACAATCAATCTGCCTAGCCATTTCCCAACTAGATTGGGGTCGGCTTCCAGTCTAACCAGATTCTGCAGCTGAGTACCAATGTTTTACATGGAGCGACTGCCTATCTGACTTCCACAACCCAGTAACTGGGTAACACGGTACCCCTTGGCAAGGCTGGTGTGGGATCTCAACCTTCTGACTACTCGTAACGACTGTCAAAGATCTTTAAATGACAGCCGGGAACAACGGCTTAACGTGCTTTCCGAGGCACAGATGAAACTCGGTATGTTGAAATGGTCACCCATCCACGGACCAACATTGACAAGCGTTGCTTAACCTTGAAGATCGACCCGTGCGGCTATTATTATTTAGCCACGAGCTCCTCTTTTACTAGTTTAAGTTTAGGAACTCAAATTTTTCTCTTCGTTCATAATTTGCTATACGAGTAACCCAATCGATAAGCTACCATAAAAAATTTGGGTGTATAATCCATTTATTTCAAATTTTAAATGTAGTTGTGTCACCCAGACTTTAATACCAGATTGGTTGACACCTCATTCACCAAAATTGGCTCAGTAATTTAGACTCTACGGTGAAAGTCCATAATATACACAGACCCATAGCCTTCATTGGGTTTTGCCGTAGTTGGGTAAAAAACAGTGACTGTTTTATTCCTAAAAGGTTGATCTTCTGACCGTTCACCTTCTTATTGTTTGCACAAACTTCAGTCTAACAAGAACCTTGAATAGAAAGCACATCGTTACCTGAATGTCGTGTCCTCATAAGACCTGAGCAGCGCCAGGTCAGAGTACAGTGTGTACCGGTCGAAGTCCTCGTGGATGATGAGCAGGACCACGGTCAGCAGGGTGGCTCCTCTATCTGCATAGTTCTCGCCCACGACTATGTTTATTTCGTCCAGTGGTACACTGCAATTTGAACCTAAATATAGACACGCAAAAAAAAAGCCATGAGTTGGTTATATGGACGTCATACAACCCAAACATAAAGGAAAAAACGACGTCCCTAATGGGTTAAAACATGGTCTACCCGTGTACTTTTTATCCTGGGAGTATGTCCTTCTGTGATCATTTTCACGCGACCAAAGACGCTAGTAGAAGCAAGTCTTACTAATATTTTAAGGAAGAGTATTGTGACTTAGTTCAGACGTGTAGACGTGTGTGTATCTCTGGAGCCGCTACACCTATTAGAAAAATTCTTTCACTGTTTGAAATGTACATTATGGCAGATGGTTATAGGCTATGTGTTTTTGCCTTTGTCTGGAGGAGGCCTTTGTCCAGCAATGGACGTCTTTCGGCTGAAATGATGATTGTGTTTATTATATTATTTGGAGCAATCAAAATGTATTAGTGATTATAAATAAATAAATAAATAATTATTTTTTCCGTTTCCGTAAGTGTGTCCGTGGCATTACCAGAGTACCAGTGCAGCGTTATTTATTATTTTTAAATATCGCTTCACATGAGGTAGGAGCCTTTGTGGTCTCGTACGGGGTATTTTTGTTTTTATTATTATCCTTTTTTTTTGTTTATCTCTCGTGTTCCTATGTGGGTCACAAATACATATATTTTCTTTCATAAATTATTATGACCGAGGCAAAGCCGGGGCGAGCCACTAGTTTGACATAAAATCATACTTTCACACTGGCTCTACAGTGTTAATGACGTAATGGGAATGAGAGGAGTAGGTACTCGTAATTCAATTTCGGATAATATTCGCTGTTAGGGGAGGATTAGGAAGGAGGTAACCACGTCCATTAGCTCACTCGATCAAAGGATGTGCCACGGAGACGAAGAGATTCTTTGTGAGCATGGTGGCTACCGCATAGTGCATGATGTTGCGCCGGATGCTGGCCACGTATGGATGCTCGCGAATTGTCACACGTGTCCCTCTGAATATCTGAAAATATCATGTTAAAGTTTGTAAAGATGGTTGTTTTGACGCAGAAACTTCTGAACGGATTTTGATGAAACTACTCATTACAGGCGTATTCTCCAAAGGATTTGGCCGGAGGTGCACCTATATAGTACACATACATTCGCCCGTTTTGTTTCTTAGTCCCATGTAATAGCGTGTGAGCCTATTGACATCAACGGGCACAAATTCCGACTCCGAGCTGAGAAATTCCAGGTGTAAAATCTTACCAAGAAACTCCGACAGACCAACGAGGCAGTAATATACATAGCTTATTATTAATACCAGCCTGTTACTGCCCCACTACAGGGCAATGTCCTCTCTTCTCACAAAGAGAAGTTAGCATTAATAGCAGAATAACATATAATTTATAATAATAGTGGTGGTGTGGTGGTGGTGGCGGTTTCAACCGGTGGAACCACCACGCGGCCGAAACCGCGGCGGCTGCTAGTCTGAAATAAATAATCACGATGCTTAAGGCCCGTACTCCGCTTTAGTGCCGTAAAGCGGTTAGTTTCTAAAGCTTACTACTCCTTAGTAGGCTAGGCTAGGTAAAAAGGTTTAAAAAAATGTATATTTATTATTGATTCATGTACCTTTGACATTATTTCTGAAACTTGTTTTTTTCGTGCTATAATAGTTTTGCTTTATAAAAAATATATATTTACAGTTACTTTTGCACCCCTACTAATAAAACATTTTTACACAGAAAAATAATTTATGTTTAGAATTACTTCTTAACCTACCTATATAGGTTATGTAAATCAAAAACTATTTTGCAAACAACTGCCCAAAGGGAGGTCCAATATTGATATTCTGGATCCAAACGAACGCATGGCCAGTACCGCGAATATAACGCCTTAACGTGATATGTGATCGTGGATACCATCCTTGGATTGAACTTATTTGCTGATGAATGAAAGATTTTGCCGCCTTAATAAATTTAGAATTATGTCACAAATAGCTAAATGTGCATACTCATCTAAAATAAACGTGTATTTATTCGTAAAAAGTATATTTTATTTTTTTACTTTTTAGTTGTACCTACTTAATAGGCAAGTAGTTTAGTAAGGTACCATAATGCCAGAATAGATTACCCGAATATCATGAAACTGAACATAACCGGTAAAATGAGAGTGTACCAAGGTGAACTGTACACATCTGCGTATCCCTTTAGAGCATACTGGCGTGATGTTATGTTATGAAATGGTACTAACAATAAACAGACATGCAATTGCAGCAATCCCGAGAGATTTATCGTTATTTATGGAAGAGTTCTGTTGTATATCTCCGAAGTTCTTCATCAGATCTTCACCAAATTAAAATGGGACCAATATCGGAACATACTCTTTCAAACAAACAAAAAACAGTCCACAACTGACGGAGATAGGTGAACATACAATACATACAATTTGTTTGCAAGATTTGACCCATACACATGAACAAGGCAATTCAAACAGCTTGTAATAAATTAATGTATGATCTTTGCCTCACTCATCGTTATCCAACCACTGACATTTTCACTTCAGGAATGCTTATATGTATTAACAGCAGCTTAAGGTTCTAATGCTGAAGTTATTTCAATATCTATATATATAAAAGAAAGTCGTGTTAGTTACTTCACTTATAACTCAAGAACGGCTGAATCGATTTAGCTGAAAATTGGCAGGGAGGTAGCTTAGAACCAGGAGAAGGACATAGGGTAGGGTAGGGTAGGGTAGGGTAGGGTAGTGTAGGGTAGTGTAGGGTAGTGTAGTGTAGTGTAGGGTAGTGTAGTGTAGGGTAGGGTAGTGTAGGGTAGGGTAGTGTAGGGTAGTGTAGGGTCGGGTAGGGTAGGGTAGTGTAGGGTAGGGTAGTGTAGGGTAGCGTAGGGTAGTGTAGGGTAGCGTAGGGTAGTGTAGGGTCGGGTAGGTTAGGGTAGGGTAGGGTAGTGTAGGGTAGGGTAGGGTAGGGTAGGGTAGGGTAGGGTAGTGTAGGGTCGGGTAGGGTAGTGTAGTGTAGGGTAGGGTAGGGTAGTGTAGGGTAGGGTAGGGTAGTGTAGGGTTGGGTAGGGTAGGGTAGTGTAGGGTCGGGTAGGTAGGGTAGATAAATGTTTGGTCTTTTTATGGCAAAACAAAGTTTGCTGGGTCAGCTAGTATAATATAAAGAGGAAAATATTTGTATTTTTGTATGTAACGAATAAACTTAAAAACTACTGGGCCGATTTAAAAGATTCTTTCACCGTTGGGAAGCTACACTATCCCCGGGTGACGTAGGCTACTTATTATCCCTGTATTTCCACGGGAACGAGAACTACGCGGGTGAAACCGCGAGGCGTCCGCTAGTTTTCTATTAAAACATTCTCATGCAAGGCAGCAATGAGAAAAAATCTACACAATAATACAATTACAAACAAACCGAGTAAAATACCAACCATTGAGTTCGCATGGCAGCGTCCTATTGCTCGCAGCGGTCTTCGTTCATTAATTTAATAAGGCTTATTCCAATATACAATCAAATCAATCCGTCTATTTGCAGGAATTTAGCATACCTTTTTATTTAGCAACGGTATATCACCATGCTTCCAAAACGCATTTTCCATAAAGAGTGATTGGAATTCCTCTTTGGTGTAATTGTGTAGTTCATTCGTTAAATCAGGGTTGAAGCATTTAACACCGTTAAATTTAAAACAAAGCAATATGTAATACAACATCTGGCATTTATCTGTAAATAAAATGATCCATTGTTGGGTCCGGTATATTGGATTTGAAATATTTAAGCGATGTGTGTGAGCTAGCAAAGCCGTATTATCCGGGATAATGTCTAGCGAGGCGAAGACGTGTGTCCGTGTGTAAAGAATAAGATCAATATAAGCCCCCAAGAGTAGTTTGCGAGCTCAATTAGGAAGGAGATGTGGTCGCTAATATGTTTACGTCGGCGTCATGTGCTGCTGGGCCGGGCAGTACCGGACGAGACCGGACACCCGGCTGTAATATACCTACGCCTCATGACCACACGGCTACTCTTGCAATAATATTGATTGAGCCATACTTCACTTTAAACGTGTGTATATGATATCCTGTGCAAACGCGTAGATCATGTTAAATTGATTTGAAGTAGTTACTGCGTTAGCTTCAAAGCTATTGATAATCAAGTGCTTATTAGTATGTCAACTGGTAACTGTACATATGATTATGGGCAAATATGTAGATAAGCGTTGTATTTTTACAAATTATTCCATATAGGTATCAGTATTCCTATCACTAAATGCCCACGTGTGACAGAGCTTATTTTTTGTCAATATCCTTAAACCGAAAAAGACCATGACGTAGTTTTTTACTACACAAATGTCATGTTAATTTTAATTGACCTGAAAAAAGGAAAAACAAATCAGCCGTTTTGTATATTTTGCCGAGTTAATGCGGGCCAAAATGTACAGAACGGCTGATTATATATTAAGATGTTTTTGATTGATACCAAATTCCTGAAAAAAATGAAATGGCTGGTCATTGAAACTTAACCTGGCATTTCAAGCCAGCTGTATGAGGTTCCGGGCTCACTTTAATAACTGATTAATGTTTTGAACTCGCTTTTACCGACGGAATCACCGCACGAAAAGGGAACCACGTCATCGGAGGTTCTACTGAAAAGAAGTGTCCTTTGTCCCGATCCAGGTCATGGTTTACACGAGTGCTAAATTACGGCCAAATCAGTTTATATGCGTTCAGGTGTGAAACAAACAGACTTTTACATTCAGGTCATACCTAATATTAGTGAGCAAACAACACAAGATGATAGCAAACAATAGGATGAATGTTTAGGAATATCAAATACTGACGCGGATCGCAAATGTGTCCCGCATAGAAGCACAAAAAGAACCCTAGAATAAACTGTTCGCTTAATTAATTTCACAATATTTTAGTACTTACAAAAGCTCTTTATTAAAAATACCATGATAGATAAAAGTATTTTCTTGGATAATCAATGTTTGTAAACATTAAATCTATTTGGTTCAGATTATTAGTACGTTCGCATACCATAAACATTTAGAAGAAAACAAGTCAATTATTTCACATTTTTATTAGACAACACTTACAAATATTTAAATAGACAAAATTAAAAGTATAATAACATGCTTTGATAAGATTAATATCTACTAAAGTAAAGTTATTTTCTCTAAATAATTGCCTAATAGTTGCGTAGTTATAGTTAGAAATTATTGTAATACCCTGCAAAAAGACTAAACTATAGATTAGGTCTACTTTCTGGTTCGCCTCAACTCGTTTACAATACAACTATTTTCTTAATGGCCTTCGGCAGTCATCGCATTGCAGAATACACACAAATTCATATTTCCATTTTCATAAATTATTAGATTATCGTGTATAATAAAGTGAATTCAGAACTAAGTATTTTATTGCTGTTTTGTTTAGAATTCCGTATATAAAGCTGTAAAACTACTTTCTGCATGCGACTTTAGCAGCTTGCCCCCCATTTTTTAATTAAGTTAAAAGAGTATTTACAACTATATATACTTCCAAGTTGATTGAGAGCGTCCAGTCTGCACCAAGTGCGAAGGGCAACTGATGTAAATCTGATGACTGACAAAACACGAAGTTTGCCGAGAGACTTTAAGAAAATAGTTGTACTGTAAATTCTTTTCCGGACGCAAATACCCTCGCTAAGCCACCACTACTTAAGGTGCTGTGAAACCTGGATAAATGGGCCCTGGATTACTTATGTGAAAAACCTCTGTTACTGAGAGTAACAATGGAGGGGAAGGAGTAAAAATGTGACAACCCGGACTTATATTCAATGTAAGCTTATAATCGCCAAACCTTAGGCTGCTTGTACACACGCGTTTTACTGTCTTGAAAAACCACGGTTGACGCGCCGTGTGTAATCACGGACATCAGTGTTGTAAAGGTCACAAAGTCTCTATGCATGCTTGTTAAAAATAAACCGGTGATAATGCATGGCCAAAAAACTGTAAATATTTACGGTGAAAAACAGTGTGTGTACAAGCGGACTAATAAATCAGATTTATTCTCAATGTTCACCTTGTTAATTGGGACTTTTTCGTTACACATATTTGAATTTCTTGGCCCTCTGTTAAAGAGACAATATCATTGAAACCTGGCTATTGGATAAATGAAAAACAGTCTACGTGATAAATAAATCCCTTGAGATTCCAGTTATCCAGATTACATTGTAAATCGTTAAAACCAAACCAGTGAGAGTCCATCTCGCGCACTTATCCTTTCTTTTTATTATTTTCTATGTTAGAGAGAATCGGTTATATTTTTTTTAGGAATTTTGCTAACATTACAACTCTTCTCTTTTCTGAAAATATTGTATTCGTGGCATTTTCGTATGAAAATTGTCGTATGAAAACTTTTACAGGAACAGACTGGCAAAAATTCGCAAGATACGAGTTGTAAAGTTAGAGCTACTAAAGTTTTGTCAAAATTGTCCTATCATCCATAAATATATATCATGCTCTGTGACACAATAGTAAATGAGAAAAGGGGTAGAAATCACTCTCTTACGGGATACGCCACCCTACAATTAAGCATCTCACCATTTCTTTTATCAAGCTTTTCTACCATGTCATCACTTCGTTAATTGCTTCCAACTGATGCTGCAATTATCGTATTTTAATACCAATTATTTTTTCGGTCGCATTCCAATCTGTCTCAAATACATTTGTGCAAAAAAATATACACTGATTGTGACTAGGTTTCAAAAGATTTTAATTACGGTAACAGTGTATTTGACGCTGTCAAAAATGTAGTTACATAATTGCTTATTTTAAAGACGGTACTAAATTTAATTAACTTTTAAGATAAGATAAGATATAGTTATTTTGTAAAACATGAGTAAAGTATGAACGTCTTATGTTAAATGAGGTGGCTACAAGTTCCAAGCTCTTCCTCCACGAAAATTAGTAGCACTAGACAAACAATACAATATCAAAATTTAAATAAAATTTAAATTACAATGTCAATATTTAAAAACAATCTTTTTAGCTAACTGTAAATTCCGTGGTTTGTTATCCAAAACAGATGTGTATATATAGAAAATTGCAGTTCAATCTAACAAGTAACTAATCAACAAAGTATTTACCTAACTAAGGGCGGTTACACACTACATCTGATCCGTTTCCATGAAATTTCGGTGCTGAAGTAGCCGTGGTACTTCTTGTAGGGTAGCTTAAGCACCACATCCGAACTCTATCCGTCATAATCCTAACTAATATTATAAATGCGAAAGTAACTCTGTCTGTCTGTCTGTTACCTTTTCACGCTTAGACCGCTGAACCGATTTAGATAAAATTCGGCATGGAGATGGTTTGAGACCCTGGAAAGGAATAGGATAGTTTTTATCCCGGCAATCATCTTTAACGGGATGGAAAAGAGGTTGGAAGTTTGTATGGAAAACCTACAATATTATTGCCCGATATAAACAAATAGGCTATTAAAAGTACAAATGCCTGCCAGTCTGTCATAAATCAGAACTATTTAAACTCGGAACTCAAATCATGGATACGGATCACGGGCACCGACGTGTAGTGAGTAACCGCCCTTACAAGGGAAGTAAAACAAAAAAACACAGTCGGTTGGATAAGTTATGCGCTTCTGAATATTCTGTCCTTTTCAAGCAAAACGTCATTAAATTTGTGGCACTGCACTGTCATTGCACGAAGTTACTGTGGCGTTATTTACTTGTGACATCAAATGCTGCCTCTGTTTAACACAGATTTCATAACGTTTACAACTTTTCCTTGAGACTTTTTAAAATTATATTTTTGCTATATCTTGTTTCTCTACATATGCTTCGAAAAATATACCTACAAATAAAACAGTCGTCTACCTAATTACCGCAGTTAGCCTCCTGATACAATTTTACCCATTAAAATTAGCCATTCCATAAACAATAGGCTTTACGCCTAGCATTGTTATCCATAATTCCATTGAATTTGCGACATTACGTTGTTATATATAATACGATACATTTGTTTCCAATAATTACATTAGATATTCACTTACCTATCCATTTAGCATTAATTTGTGCTATTATTACCGTAAAATAACAATGTACTCGTATTTGCTATAACAAAAATAAGCTAGAGCAGAATTCAGCTGTGCTAAGCGAGGCTAGGTAAACGAAGTGATTATATTGGTTCTTAACACATCCCTCGCTACGCATTTTCGCACATCTATGGTGAAAACGCAGTCTAATGAGAATGAAAATTAAACAGTAAGTATGTAATCACGTTAGTATATATATAGTTTCCACTGTTGGGACCTCAGGCCAGGCCTACTCTCTGTGAGAGACAGGGCCAGCCACGCGGGCCCTGTGCGGGTTGGTGGATGTCATATGTCTTTGAATTTTTGTCTCTAGGGAGACTTCAGTTCTAGTTCCTCACGATGTTTTCCTTCACCGTTTTTAGAGCAGTGGTGATGAAATAATTTACACAAAGTAAAGCGCCTGCCTGGGTTCAAACGCACGACTTAGGACACGTAATTCAGGGCCGTTATCTCAGGGCCACCACTGATCTCACCACAATAACAGTTTATTATATTATGTTACAACTATATACTACTAATACTAGGTTAGTTTATTGTTAGTAACATGATTTAGAGTTTGCCTGGCTTTCTATTTTAATGTCTGCCTACTTCTATGGAACAACGTTTTAATATAAGTACATAATTAAGTGTATATCTAGATAATCACAATCAAAGATAAGCCTACGAGCTCGAACTAAGCGCTACGAGAAGCCTACGAAAGAGCTACGATTGCGTAGAGACGTAGCGGCGCCGGCGGCGTAGCAAACCGTAGCAACGTTCCAACCTCAACAAGTTGACAAAATATGTTGTGTCTAGCTGACCAACACAACAACTGTCAGTAATTTCTTCATCCATTTATGTTTGTCGCAATATGTGTTGAACACGGTACGCTTTCCTGCAGCCAAGCAACTGTTTAAATTAAAACTTTGACTTTTTTAACACTTTTAAAACCTTTTCTTGGCTATAGGAAATATTGAAAATCAATCTGTATCCCGGTTTGGCACATGGACGCAGACTGGTTTTGCATTGCATGTTTAATTTTTACACAAATAAATTTAAAATACATTAAAAAACTGTTAAGTACCCGTTCAATAAAAATATGGAAGGACCAGCAGTTAGAAGACCAGTGTGGAAGAACAGTGGTGGCAGAAGTTAAATGTCATGTCTTTAGATTATTAGTACATGAAAACGGAGGGTGATAAAAGGCTGTAGGTATGTCAAATAACAATTTAAGAATGGGTCACAAATATAATAGCTAAGCCTAGTTTGGGAACCTCCGTTGCTAACATGTCATGGTCATTGTTAGTTATAATTTCATACCACTTTTATATAGGTATGTCAGAACTGTATAAGTTAAATAAAACTTAACTCAGAGATAGTTGCTAACACGAGGATTAGTAACAAATATTTCCTCAGGGTGGCGCCGCCCTTGTAGGTCTATTATTATTCCTGTGCTAGTGTAGTGGCCTTAGGTTCTCCGGTGCTAGGAGTGGCGAGATGCACGTAGGCACGCTGAGGCCAGGCAGCAGGTCTGGAGCGCTCCATTACACCCAGGCACGAGGCTGCACTGCTGCCTGTGCCGCCGAACGCACGCGTACTTGTGGTCGACATTGAGTGCACTGATATCACCTGCGAACACAAAAAAAATAGGATCTTGGAAGAAGAAACAAGCTTTTTCGCCAGGTTTGTTCGAACAAGACAAGCCCGGTTTATAACGTACCAAACTATGCCCAACTTTTTAATAAATCTGGAATGTTCGACGTAAGGCTGAGGTCTCATTAGTGCGTTGCGTTGCGTCATCGCAGTGTCAACGCTGTTTCGTTGTACATATATTTTTAGTGGCATGTCACATTAAGCGATGCGTTACAATGGATCGAAGGACGACATACGAAGTGGGGGGCGGGTGAACCACTGCGCTGTCGGAGCTCCGTTGCGTCGACGGACAGTGTTTGTTCTGATCCATAGTCAAATCCAAAATCTACACTGATATGCTGCACAGATGTGGTATACAATGCGTTGATCCGTTGCGACGATGCAACGCAACGCCCAAATAAGGTCTCTGGCTTAAGTAGAAAATTGTCAGGAAATGGAAATCATGTGTACGGGTTTTTCAAGACTTCTCTAGGTCTATTTAATTATATCGATGGATCTAATTTACATACATACACTCACGCCTTTTTCCCATGGGGGTAGGCAAAAACTACAGAACCCCACCAGCTACGATCCTTACATACTTCTTTTGCTTCACACACATTCATACATCTATTCATACACACACGCTGGTTATGGGTACTGCGCTATTGGCCTTTCTGAATATAAGGTCTATGTATGTTTTTCTAGGGCGTCCCCTCCTGGCATTTTCATTCACGTCTGCCTTGTAAATACATTTCGTTAGTCGCTTTTCATTCATACTCTCAACATGGCCAAACCATCTTATCATACTCTTTTTAATTTTAGTCACTACATCTTCTTTTAATTTAAACCACAAAGTTTTCTTACTACCTCATTCCTCAATCTATCATTTAAAAAAAGTAATTTAATCTAATTTCTATCAGAATATAAGTGAAAGTTCAAGAGTCTGATAGGAACGACGACCTCTCAACACTCAACAGGTTAGTCTAGCTGGATGAATGGCCAATTTAATCAATCGTGTCAATAAACAGTTTACCTTTTGCCAACTTTACAATTTAAATTATTCGGATCGGTACAGAAATCGCCTGTTTCACCATCTAACATTAAGTTCCCGTTAACTTAATAGGCAGATAATTATATGATAAATTATGTTCCATTTTTAAATAATCAGCAGTGGCTCAGCGGCACCGTCCATCCTCGGGCTCCCAATTTGTGGAGACTATTGCCCAGCGGAACTATTAAGTAATCTGTGCCAGCGGTCACTGCGCATGCGGCTGACGTGGCGAGAAAGCCAGAAAGAGGTGACGAGACGACGTAGACTCCTACTGAAGGGGCTGCTCCAAGATGGCTCAGGGAAATAATAGTAATTTGGGACGATTATGGGGACGTATTTACCCTTTTTCCAACAGTAGGGCAGTATAGGCGAATAAAAAAAAAAAGGTATGGCTAACCTGTCATCGTAAAATAGACCCTTAGTATTTTATTTACACATCTGAAGTTCTATACCAATATTATAAAAAGGAATGATTGATTTGTTTGTTTGTTTGTACCGAATAGGCTCCGAAACGACTGGACCGATTTTAAAAAATCTTTCACATATGGAAAGGTAGATTGTTCCCGAGTAACATAGGCTATAATTTTGACGGGAGCGAAGACGCGGGGGTCAGCTAGTTCAGCCATTGATGGAATTCACAGTTTGAAACGGTACTCGTACCATGCCTCGAGCGCCCACTACATAACAAAAGGAAAGTTGCTTAACCTCTCCGTTTTGCGAGTATTTTGGGAATAAGTAAAAATCCAATTATGGAACATTTTCAAACCAATTTTGTTGATGCTGATCATATTAAAATCGAATAGGTACTTGTTATTTTTTAATAATTGATAGGCTCGCGTTAGGTAGGTACTTGTAACATTCGAAGTACCTACGTAACCTAATACATCAATATCAGAATGTTCATCATGGAACATTACATTTTCAGCCATTCTGTAATAGTAGTCGGTAATTGTATAGTGGCATTGTGTGGCAGTGGGCAGGGCACATTGCTCGCAGAACGGATGGCCGTCAGGGCCGAAAAGTTGTGTAGTGGCGACCGCGAACCGGAAGGCATGGCGTCGATAGGCTGGAAGGCCTAGGCGGAGCGACGACCTGGTCATGGCTGCGGGAGTCCGGTAGATGCGACACGCACAGGACCGATCAGTATGGTGACGCTTGGGGTATGTATGCCTATATCTAGCTGCTGGACATAGCCATACCCAAGCTGCCTTGGACGTCTTTTGGCCAAAATGATGATGAATTATATAGTAAGCTATTCTAACATGAAATCATAAAACTATATATCGCATATCGTTTCAATTCTATACAAGTAAAATTTCAAAATTTAATAAACCCCCGACACATTTATCTTGCGGAAACACCCCGATTCAAACAGTAAAACGCCCATAACTTTTGAGCGGCAGAACCGATTTAATTCAAACATAGCTAAGATACACAGATACACCGATACACCAATACACAGATACACTGATACACAGATACACCGATACACAGATACACTGATACACAGCAACACACGTGTAACTTATAACACCCCCTCTTTTTCCGGCGGGGGTTATTTTTTTTTTCTATTCTTGTTTTGAAGATTCATTCATTTCTATTCTGACCGGGCCGGTTAAACTTTCCTATAGATAATTGTGTAATGAATTTTCGAATTACCAGAAAACAATTTTAACTTTGTGTTTACCACATATTTTGTATAACATAATATATCATATTACTCATTGTTTTATAATAAGTTCGCAACATATCGCGTCATAATTACGTGTTCAATAGATTGTCGATCGAAGCGTGTCTACTACAGATAAATTATGTAGCATGAAATAAAAATGTAGGATTGTAAATGTTTGAGGGATTCAAAAGTTTATTAAATTTACTTGTTTAGACAGTGAAATAAAACTCTGTCTTCATCAGAAACGAAACGAAAAATATACTGTATGGATGGAATATCTGAGGCGTAATGTTATGTACATTACGCCTCAGATATTCCTTAAATGGTTAAGTTTAGTGTAACAAGTTCTTCACCGTTGCCTCCGATGTCCAAGATACACTTAGAAAGTACATATGAACTTGAAAAAGTCACATTGGTACTTGCCCGAATTTGAACCCACGACCTGAAGCTCGAGAGGCGAGGTCTTATAAGCCACTGGGCAACCACGTCATAAAAAAAACTTCATTATAATGACATAACAACAACACTTGAAGAAAGTGGAATAAAGTGTTTAATCGAGAGTTATTTATCGTGTAAGTAATCGTTACCTTACCACAGTGTCTCAAGACGATAGAATTTTTTTTTTTTGGGACAATCTCACCACACTATTCCCAAACCGCTGCAACTCCTGAAAGCCAGAATCAACAGTGGCGACCACCAGAAAAGCGCCGAGGCAATGAAGCTTGACGAAGTCCCGGAGAATGAATTTAACTGTCTTGGATCCCGCAACGAAATTAATCAGAAAAGAATAACGGAGGAGTTGGAAAAATTTAAAATTTCCACTTCCCTCCATATCAAGCAGGAGACTAACAAGGCCAATAGGCACAAAGGGTCATATACAATTGGGACGAAGACGAAAGTCGACGACGAAAGTCTATGACCAGTGTGTGTTGCCAGTGATAACCTATGGTTATGAGACGTGGTCGCTCACAATGGGCCTCATTAGAAAGCTTACAGTCACCCAAAGGGCAATGGAGAGGGCTATGCTCGGAGTTTCCTTGCGTTATCGAAACAGAAATGTAGAGATCCGCAAGAGAACCAGGGTTACCGACATAGCCGGAAGAATTGCCAATATTAAGTGCTAGTGGGCAGCCTTGCCCATTGCTCGCAGAACGGATGGCCGATGGGGCAGAAAAGTTCTGATGACCTGGTAAAGATTGCGAGAATTCGCTGAATGCAAGACGCACGGGATCGGTCAATGTGGCAGTGCATGGGGGAGGCCTATGTGCAGCATTGGACGTCTTTCGGCTGATGACTCTTTACCATGTTGATCTGGTGATCGCAAGCGCTTCTGTTGTTAACGAGGTCCTGCAGCCGAATTGCGCAAGTGAATTCGGCAAGGCGAAGGGTTTCACCCTATCAATTCGACAAATCAAATCAAGGGAATGACGCGATGTGGATTTGTGTCTGTGTGATTGGTCAATTGATAGCTGTCAAACCCTTTGCGTTGCCTTATTCACTTATGCAATAAGGATGCTGGTTTCGATTCCCGATTCGGCTAAAGTGTTTAATGGGGTGTTTCTATCGGGCATTTCTCAGAAGTAACCCTGTCTCTGGATTTTTGTCCGGTTGATGGCAAAAGGCTTGCCCATATTACATGGGTCTTAAACGTAAGCTTGCCCTAGTCAGTCATTCTTCCATACAATAATAGTATGTCGATTACTCCACTGTTTCACGGTGTACTTTAAAAAAATACAATTTGTTTCCTCTTTATCATATTGTATGGCAACAAAGAAAGTATAAAAAAAAATTTGAGAGTTATTAGCGTCGAAAGTTCCATAATTCAAGACTAATTTTAACGCATTTTTGGGCGAAAATAAATACCATAAAACGAAGGCAAATTTCATAACAGTCACCATACAGGGATAGATTAGCAGTTAAAATATTCAAATAATTTTATTGTAATCCAATTCAGTAGTTTTTTCATGATAATCATACTCCCAAAGTCAGTTTATAAAATTTCGCACACTCCTTTTTGTTCTAAATCGTTATCCATTTATTATTTTTTTACCCGACTATCGAAGGAGGGTAATGTGTTTATCAGTCTATGTATGTATGTATGTATGTATGTATGTATGTATGTATGTATGTATGTATGTATGTAAGTATGTATGTATGTATGTTTGTTCCTATATGGCGTTCCAGAGACCAAACGCGTTGGCCGATTTTGATGATTCGTACGTCAATCGATTTGTCCTAACCCTGCGAGTGTCACTGGCTACATTAAAATTGGACAATAGAAAAATGGCGGCTTTTGGGCGCCATATTGTGGGGGGGCAATTTTTTTTTCTTCCAAACCCCCGTGTGGGTATCAAAATAAAGGGTTTTATGAGGTGATTTCAAAAATATATAATACTTATAGGTTTAAATGCACCAAATTCGAAAAAAAAGCGAACTAAAAAGACGTAAACAAGGAGAAAATCATGCTGTGCAGGCGGAGGATACACCAGATTTTGTTCAGCCAGCCCGCGAATATGTATCCTCCGACTGCACAGCATGATTTTCTCCTTGTTTACGTCTTTTTAGTTCGCTTTTGAAGCAGTCGGGATTTTTGATTTTTTTATTTATTTTTTTCTTTATACCATGAGTGTGTATTCGTACGCGCACTAGCTTCTTACTGCTCATCACAGCGTCTATCCCTTTCGTACGTGTTGCCGGATGAAATAGCATGCATTTTAACCCCGGCCACAAAATAGTTCGTGCCGACGACTAGGGCATTAAGGGCCTCCCATCGCTTTATTAAAGTGTCGTAAAACGATTAATTTCTAAAGCAGCGTTCAGCAGCTTAGAGCATTTAAATGCTCTAAGTTCAGCAGTTACTTATTAACCGGCTAGGTTAAAAGGAATGAAAAAATAAATATATTTATTATTGATTCAAATACATTATTCTTAAAACATGGTTTTTCTTGTTACTAATAATTTTGGTTTATAAAAAATAATTACCAACACGATTTTTTTTTGCTACTTTTGGATAGGTACTCTTCCAAAACGACTTGGATGTTTAAAAATATTTTTAAACAGATAAATTGATGGCTAGAAATTCCTCATAACTGAAATAAGATAATATGTAAGTCAAAGAATATTTTGCAAACAAAACTGTCCAAAAGGAGGTTCAATATTGCTATTCTGCTCCGAGCGGGCGCACGGCCAGTACCTACTGCGGAAACATTGAGGAACAGATACGCCTTAATCCTTGAGGAATACCTGAGGCGTGTAGACAGAATTTTATTTCACTGAATCTGATAAACAAGTAAAATTTAATAAATTTACAAAACCCCAGACACATTTTATTTCATGCTATATAATTTATCTAGTAGTAGACACGCTTCGATCAACAATCTATTGAACACGTAATTATGACGCGCGATATTTTGCGTAAACACCCCGATTCAAAAAGGAAAACGCCCATAACTTTTGAACGTCTGTACCGATTTTCATCAAACATAGCTAAGAAAACTCTTGATAAAGTCACATTTCAAACATATGAAATCAAAATCGGTTCATCCGTTTAGGAGCTATATACAACAGACAGATACACAAACACACAGGTACACACGACAAACTTATAACACCCCGTTTTTTCCGTCGGGGGCTTAGAGCATAGGTTAAATGCTTTAAGGTCGGGGGTTAAAAATTAAATACGTGTCAAAAAACATCCCAAAAATACACTTCTTAGGTGTGTTCTACTCACTGGTAATACCAGAAATATTTCATATAATTTTAAAATTTCCGTTGATTCAATTATGGTAATTTGCCGTTGAACCAATTCACAATAGGCTTTGTCTTCATTTTCACATAATGAAATTTCAGGACAGTGTGTTACTCCATACAACATTTTTGTTATAAAAGTAATATTAATTGCCACAAATAAAACCGACAAAATTTAAGTATTGTTTAAAACATCAAGTAAATAGGACCTGAATTATTTAAGTAGAATAGTCTTCACAAATACTATAACAATAGGTATGGGTAAAAATATGTATGCTTTTTACGTATTCGTACGCAGCGATGATAATATTATTGAACCTACTTAATATTTTTTTAAACAAGCTTTTTTATTAAAAAATGCATTGTCACAAGAAACAAATGTGTGTGGAAATTTTATCTCAATCGAACACCGAGAAGTAGGTCAAAATTACCACAACAAGTTTATATAAATATAATATATAGAAAAATATTATATTTATACAAAAAAATGCATTGTCACGCAAAACAAACGTGTGGTCAAAGTTTCAGCTGCATCGGAACCTGGGTCAAATTTAAGTTGCAAGATTTGATTACAGACACCAAAACAGATGAAATTAATAAATAATAAAAGCTTATACAAAAAGTTTGTAAAAAGTAGATCCATACAATTTTAAAAGCAAAAAATAAAAGGAGCGCTTTGGTATTATAAAAACTAAAATAGTCAAAGATCAGAAGAACGCGGTTGCATAGATTTACGACTTACTTTGGAACGATGATGCAACAAGGGCCGACTCTCAGATGAGGAGCCGTCGGCGTCGATATTCCGCGACTCGTAGTCCTGAGCCATCCACAAAAACACGAGCATCGCGATCGCGAGCATTGCAGCGTACACGAAGAATTCCGTCGCCTGCAACATTTTACACGATCACATTGAAATTCAATTCCCACCTCGCTACGAACTAAGCTTGGAAGAGAAATACAAAATGATATCATATTTTCACGTAAATCAGTACACTCAAGCTCCTCTGTTCGCAAAGTATAAGTTAACAGAGACGAACTGAACTCTTAAGTAGCTTGTGAAATGAATGTTGCTGTATATATTCAGCCACACTTCAAGTTGAGAATCTCGCAAAAGTTCCATGTAATGGATTTAAGCACACGTTTTCTTTATGTTACACATGGAGTTTAAACAAGACACAGGTATTCACAAAATGATGCATCGCACAGTTGCCGCGTTTCTGTTTGTTGTTGCGGAACTAGTTTTCGCTTATGGCGTTTATTTTACAATATTAGTCCGCTCTCCCTGAAGCGAACGCTGAATGCTCAAGTACAATGCTGGTAATCTATTGTACAGTTTCCAAGATGTAATCATGTTGCAGTCGTTACTGGCTCCGGGTTTCCTCTGTTTGCACGATAACAAACAGCGTAGATAGGCTTATTTCGTTTGTCACGTTTGTGTGTGCTCTTTAAACTTAACCGGAAATTTTGTTTAGTTTATTGCCGCGGACCGCATTTTGTGGTCGCTAAAAAAAGGCTCGTATTTAAACGCGTACCAGAAATGCACCTATTATACTACCAATAAATTCTAAATACCTGCCAGAATTAAAAAAAACTCAAAAAAATGTGTTTCATGAAGTATTGTAGAAATGAAGCTATTTTCCTTTTTATGCTATGCCATAAAAATATATAAACGCCTTTAAAGCTAATTTCAGACCTAATATTTTATTATCGCTAAATAGATATTACCAATATTTTACTTCATGGCTTTGAATTTAGTAATTTTTGCTGAGGCAAAAAAAACAAACGGTTGATTGTACAATAAAATTATTTTTAATACCAAATATAATATTGCGTATCCCAAACACATGTTACTTGTTTATTGTTTTATGAATTTGTTTAAAATATATTAACATAGCCAAATAAATATTTCACACTGAATAATTATTACTGCAACACAAATGATAGGTAATAAAATGAATCGCTGCAGCGCTGGAAGGAAAATAAAAAAAAAACAAAAAGGAAATGAAGTTATGTTTAATTATATAAAAAGGTACATATAAGATCAATTTGTACTATGATTTATCAATGGCACTTCAAGGAACACAATAGTATAAAGACTGACAAAAGAAGAAAATTATTGAATCAATAGAGATTTTTTAGATTTAGCTGGCCGCCCTCTCATTTTCTTCACACCGATAGGGATATTCCTGGCTTCAGGAGGTGGTTCCACGTTCTTCAGCCTGATTGCTAAACCTATCAAATGTTTACAGATATACTGTTTCAAGAATGTCGAGCAGTTACATCTACCGATGTTAGCCGATCATTACTGTTGATTGGCGTCATTAATGCCCATTCACTAAAAAACGGTTGCATATAATCATCGAAAATATCCCAGTGGACATCGAAAGTTGCATCCAGCGGTTTGCGCGTCAAGTGCTGGTGGCGGCTATGCGGGTTGCGGGGTAAATAAATAAAGGCAAACGACTGTAATCTTAGTTTGACAATTAGTACATTACTGCCGCGGTCTATAATGACTACTTTGCTGGTCGCGCTGATTATGGCCGACAGCGCAGCGTAGCGCAGCTCCAGGCCAACACAGTGCGGTCAGCGTGCAGCACTTAATGGACGAGCTGAGATAAAGGCCGAGACCGTAGGTCGAGACCTTTACAGCGAGGACAGCAAGGGCTGCAATGATGGCGAAGCTGAAAGGCCTAGAGCGTAGCTAGGCTAGCTCGAGGCAATCATAGCGTGACCAGCGAAGCAGTCATTGTGGGCCAATGTTTGTATAGTGCTTTACTCAAAAATGCAAGTACCTAATCTAAATAAAACCAGCAAGTAATTTAAATAAAAAATATATTAATTAACTAGAATTTTAATTAAAATGACAATTATGAAAAGTACAGTTACTAAAATTCAACACCGACTTTCCCGGTTTGATATTAATAATAGTTTGCGATAATTCTAATGCGGTGTTTGACTGCTGTACTATTTATTAATTTATTACTTCATTTATTTCATAATTTTTTCCTCAGGTTTATGAGCAATGGTAGTTGGAACTATACAGCCTAATATGGAATAAAATATTTTTGTACCTATCTCTATAGATACAAACAGCTGTGTTTTAAATAAAATCTTTTTGGATTTGATTTTTTAAAACGTTGAAACTTCAAAATAGCGGTTGCTGTTAGAGCGGCCAGCAAAACTTTGCCGGCCGCTCCTTGAAACAGAACGGCAAGGTCGACTTTGCTCAAACAAGGTTGTCAAAATAATGACCACATTACATGCATTTTTGAGTAAAATATATTTTGGATTCAGGTTGGATAGTTTGATTACACTAAAGCTATTTAGAACTGTTATTTTGGGTTTGAATGTTATTGTTTCAGTAAAACAATATTTGGTGAGCATGTTTCCATTTTGATAAGCAAAAGGAATTTAATACAAAACGTACATACGTATATACTTATTTTGAAACTTAAAACGTTGTTTTTCAGGCAACTCAGTATAGAGTGGATTTAATTTATATGAAGTTAACATATTTTACTTGGTAATTAGTCTTAGGGACAAAAAATATTTTGGTGTGCATTTAAATTGTACCCCTAAAAAAACTGTCTGTTTGTGTTCTTTAATCATTAAAATTCGATGACCGCTTAGCCAGTTACTGCACCCGGATGGTTTTGAGGTTTGCCCATTCCCTTGTCTCAATCACTTTTTAACGCTACCATACTACAACCACACTGTAATTTCGTGCCCAGTGCAGTTCTCTGAATGTCAACATGAACCAATTCACGCTAGCGCAGATTGAAAGCCCCGTGAGCAGGGCTGTAGGGTGACGACAATGCACACAACTTTGTTCGTCCACAGCTCTTGTCTACAGGCTCTCATCGAAGACTATTGTGTTTAAGTTTTGTATAGAGGTTGTGAACCAGGCGACAGATACAATGTTTGTGTTGCCAACCTGTAAAGCCTCGGAAATAATTCCAACCTGAAACCATTCATAGAATACACATTAAAGCCAGAGGTATACACATATCTACATGCGGATAAACCCACTTATCAATAGGTGGACTAAAAAGCAACGAGAGAGCGTCGAAATAGCGTGGACTGTTGAAAGCTTGTAGTAACTATTTGCATTTCAATCAGAGAGCTGGGGACGTCTGAGTCTTGTTGTGTCGCATCAGATCTAGTGAATCTTCAGGTGGTTAGCATGATAATAAATGTGTTACTGATATCTCGGACCAGTAACGCATTTTGGTTAGTGTTATTGGATGTATTCTTATCTGCATCTGCACTGTGGGTACTACTTACAATTTCATCTATTTGCTTCAATTGATTGTGCTCTGTGAATTTCAGAATCCAGTGAGCAAAATCTTTAAAACCCTTGTCTTTTATTTATATCTTTAATTTTATTTAGTAACTAAACAATCAGTCTAGTTTTAAATAGAAATCCAATAGTTTCTTCGCAAATTTTAAATATTAGAATTATTATGAACAATTTAAGACAAAAATTTGCCAAATCTGCCTAGCCATTCTCAAGTTATGTGCTTACCAACGAACCTTATTTCATTTTTATGAGTACAGATTCAGTGGAGAAAATCTTTGAAATTCTTGGCATTCGTAATTTTTTTATTGTACTTCAGCAACCTATGGATCAGTTTAGTTTCACATACCTAAATAAATACATAAAGCACAGTGCTTTATGTATTTATATGTTTATATTTTCTTCAAACCTTGTGTGTTTATCCAAATTCATGGAAGTCATTCAAATAAATGCAATCCATGATTTGTTAAAACAGGCCTCTGTCGGGGAATGTTACGTTGGTTCAAACGATTTCCATTAAGGTAGACTTCCGAGCAAATTGGCGCCGACGCGGTAACAAGGCAGTATTATGCACTATCAAAATGTATGGGACATCATTTAAGCGAAGCGACACTGGCACACCGTGACAGTGGATTGTCCAAGTATCTCTAATGTAAAGACTCAGAAGTCTAGCTGACTTCCGAGTACAGTAAGTAACAGGGACGGCGGCGGCGCGTCAATGTCGCTGTGTTAGACACCGTTACCGCTTTGCTCGGCAGTCTACTTTGAGGGGTCAGACAGCGCTCGGCTCGGATTAAGCGCGATTATAGTATTTGACATTATGGCGAAGATCACAATAGGAAGTGAGACAGCAGGTATGCTTTACGCACGAACTTCCATGGAAATTACGCGAAACAAAATAGTTTGAACTTTATTCTGTGGACGTTGATTATTCTAGCACCAAATGGACAGATAAATAGTATTTAAAACTGCAAATGAGCTAAATAATTTAAGTTTGCGGGCAATAGGTACAAGTTTAACAATTATTTCTATTACATATCGAAAATCTAAGTCTTTTGTGTTTACTGGGTCAAAATAAATGAAAGGTGGTGGCTGGGTTAAAATTATTACGAAAGTACCTCTATCCGTCAGTCTCTCTGTTTGTTACGTTTTCACACCTAAACTGCTTATCCAGTAATGATGAATTTTGGTTTATTGGTAGATTGTACCTTGAGGTAGGACGTAGATAAGGACCCTTAAAAAACTTAAGAGTAAATCGTATTTAGAATGATGAAATTATCAACAATTGTCAGGGTGCCACGGAGCGCGAGGTGCGAGTTACTTAAAGATAGAAGATCACAAAGGTACTGCTTATTTCAATAGAAATTTCTTCCAGCAGACCTGCGACAGGAAAGTTGGATGATAGACGGACATCGGCGGGCGCAGATATCCAGGGTACGTAGGGTTAAAAAGGATTTTGAAGAGGAGACATAATACTCGAGTGTTCCTGCGAAGACGGATAGGGAGCCACTTGAGATCCTTGCGGAACTCAGAGACATGATTGTATTTCCTCAGACCATAAATAATAAATTTATCTAAAGCTGCCTTGAGGCTGGATTTATGCGTGGTATTAGGCACACGTCCTATATAGGTACCATACGCCCCTGCATACCATCTTCGACAGACTTTAGGTTTTTTTTTTCCATAATAATATAACGTCGAACCTGCATTCCCCGGAGGGTTAGCCGACTGAAACACACACGTTTTTTTACTAGCTTTATATTACCTTGTTTTAGTACCTATGTGTGTCCGTCAACTATACTCCATTTAAGGTAAACATTAGACATTTAAATTATCCCATTTTACAGTTCGTTTAACCGATTTTGACTTCTATTGCGTTGGTGATATGACAAATGGCAGCTGTATTAAAAAGTTAGTTTTGGTAACAGGTTTTTACTTTTTATGCCATTCTTTTAATTACGGGATAGAACTCAAAATCTGTTGAACGGGCTGTAAAAAGGGGTTGTAAAATTTTCTAATCTTATTTCAAATGGAGTGTATTAATCGATTTTTCGCCATCGGATTAAGCTGAAACTTGGCGAATTTATGAAACTTTGGCAACATTGAAATAATATGGTACTAAGGAACTGGCCTCATGATGAAGCCGGAAGGTGGCCATAGCAACTCCTCGACCTGACAAGATATCACCATCGTTTTTGGGCTCATTAGATATATTGACAAGCTATATTACATTTTGTACTTTACGGTCTATTTCTTCTCTTTGAAGCTCCCGTCCTATTGGTCTTAGCGTGATGTTATAGGTATAGCCTATAATCTTCCTCGATAAATGAGCTAACCAACACTAAATTTTTTGTTCAATTCCAACCAGTAGTTCCTGAGATTAGCGCGTTCAAACAAACAAACAAACTCTTCAGCTTTTATAATATTATATATAGATTCAAATAAAAGACAGCATCAAGCTTGTTATTTCTAGTTTCTTGTTTTGTATTAACATTAGATTGCTGTTATTGGTAACCGCAAGTAAACCGACGCGCGTGCATATCAGTCGGATCAGTGATTCGCATGAATCATCATTATGTCATAAATGTACAAACAGCCTGATTTGTCGCGATAATTGTTAGCTAATGTGTTGCCATATGCCAAATATATTAAACACACACGTCATGTTTAATCTTTAATATATTATGTATGTATACATGCAGATCTGGCATTTCGTGTTGAATTATACATTACCAATTAGTTTGTTGGACATCTTTTACGAAAAATTATAATTATATATTTTTTTATATAAAACCAGTATTGAAATGTTTTAAATGTGATATTGTGAGGCTCACAATCTGTAAAAATATGGTAATTAGTTACCTAAATTCTGGTTGAAATTACTCGTCGGCTTTACCGGTCGCAATTTGACCCGATCCAACGAGATTCGCTCGAAGTCTAACACAATTGCAGCGGGATCACCGCGCACCGTTGAAAAAGTGTATAGTTTTATTTATTTCCTATTACAGTAAGGGAATGGAGCTTAAATTACTAATCTTTTTTTGCGAAACAAGGCGATTAGATGAGGCTGTAATTTTTTTTTTATCTTCTATAGTCTTGCGCTTGACCACTATCTCACCTGATGGTAAGCGATGATGTGGTCGACGTTGAAGCACGCTTGCCTAGAAAAAACCTATTCACTCTTGACTTAAAGACCCCAAGATTGTAGCTATCGGGAAACACAGACTCCGGCAGGGAATTCCACTCCTTAGCTGTACGCATAATGAAAGTGCCCCCAAAACGTTTTGTGCGTATGGGTGGGATATCCACCATGTCCCGATGACGCATCGCCGTACGTCTGGTAGTCCGATGATGGAACGGGCTGGGCGGAATCAGATCATGCAATTCCATCGCACACTCCCCGAAATGCAACCGATAAAAAACCAAGCTGGCAACTCGGCGACGATGTTCAAGGCTCTGGAGCTTTGACTTGACCAGTGCCTCATTGCCAATGAGTCTCTTAGCCCGCTTTTTCGATCGACTCGAGTGCATCAAGCTGGTATTTAGCAGATCCGTCCCAGAGATGAGAACAGTACTCCATGCATGATCGAACTTGCGCTTGATACAAGTTGAGCAGCTGTTCCAGCGTGAAGTACCCTCTCACCTTCGCAAGGATCCCCAACTTTTTGGCAGCCAGCTGAGCCTTTGCCTCAATGTATGGGCCAAAATTGACAGTCGATGTCAACGAAACACCAAGAAGCTCAAGATGGCGGACCATCGGCTCCTTCTTGCCGTGGTATTACCGTGCCGATAACGGATTATCGGCACGGTCAAACCACGGAAAGAAGGAGCCGGGTGGAATTGGCTCCTTTTAGCGGAAAAAAGACACGCCTGGGTTTTAGCAGCATTAAATCTGACCAGGTTGGCATCGCCCCATTCGGAGACTGCCTGCAAGGACAGGTTCAAACGCTCCACCATGGCCTCACGGAGAGACCGGATCTGCGGCCCAGTAGCCCGTGCGTTGCACAAGTATCTCTCAGCAACAGTGCTATCGTCAGCATACCCAAAGGTGCCGGGTTTTAGCAGATCGTTAATGTGCAACAAGAACAATGTTGCTGAGAGACCCCTTTAATTACGAAAAAGGTTAAAACATTACCACAGTTTTCCATTTGACCTGTGTTAAAAAAGTCAGTGAAAGTTGGTTTAGAGCCAAAGCTTCGCTTAACATTTGCTGTTGTTACGAAGGTACGAGTAAACTACGCTGAAATTGGTCAAAAGTTGTTACGAAAGTTAATTGTTAAAGCATTCAGAAAAATTATTTGCAATTTTAAACGTAACTGGATTCAGTATAAGTGCAAAAAAAGAAGTGCGCGTTGGAATCGCGCACAAAGGGTTCCGTACAATTATCGCAAAAAAACGGCAAAAAACTACGTTTGTTGTATGGGATACCCACTTAAATATTTATTTTACTCTATTTTTAGTATTTGTTGTTATAGCGGCAACAGAAATACATCATCTGTGAAAATTTCAACTGTCTATAGCTATCCAGATAGACAGACAAACGGACCGCGGAGTCTTAGTAATAGGGTTCCGTACGGAACCCTATTTGGATTCGGTCTTCTGCTTCCATACCTCTCTAATCGTAGTTGTCATTGCAGTAGACACTGACAGTGAGCGTCATCTACTTTTTAAACATATTATCTTTCACAGTCCAGCCATCGTTTCTTTGATCGCCCGCTACTCTTATTAGCCTCTTATACCTTCTATGAGCTAAGCAGTTAAAACCATTACAATATTATGACCTTGTACACGACACACATTGTCGACGGAATCAGTAGACTGGCGGAGTAGGTAATCCTTCCAACCACGCGTTGTAGGTGCGATCCACAGCTTTCGCAAATCAATTGCGAAATATTAATTCTGTTATATTTAAATATATTACGTAAATATTTTCACCAATTAGTAAAATGAAGTCATGCCACATTGATTCGTAGAATCATTTATGATTGATCCTTACCTACAACACTATGCTGCGCGCTTGCAATATTTAAAAATATACGGTAATTGTCAACTTTCAGTTTAGTCTATGAAATAAAAAATCAGAGTTCAAGTAAAGATTCTATCCATTCGCGCACCAGACATCCCTCTTAATTATCATCTCAGTATCACGCGAATTGTACTTCAATCATCCTTTTCGTGGTCCACATTTTGATTAATACAAGACAACAGATCAAACCATTGCTTTATAAATCTTCCCAAAGTCAAATTATTGTTTTACAAATCTGCCCACAGTCAAATCATTTTTCAAGTAGGCCATTTTGTATGTCACAAATTTAAAGTTATAATTATACAATAGTTATTTATGCTACAAGTGCGGAAGGTAGGTGATTTCCGATGAGTAGCATTTTTATTCACGAGCGAGCGTAGCGAGTGAGTGGATAAATCGACACGAGTTGGAAATCATCTTACGTACGTGTATCATACAACATTTTACTATGCATTGTGCGAGGAAATAAATTAATTAATAAAATTAAATTAATAGAATGGCGGGCTTATTCAAGCGCGTTCAGCATATCCACAGATTAACTTATAGTTCCTCGGGCATATCTACTGCGCATGTTCGAATAGCTGTCACTTCGTAACGCAATAAGGCACGAGCAAAATATACGTTCTGCCAAACAATACAAATCTAAATCTAGAGTAATTAAAAACCGCCTAAAATAAAGTATTAGTTTTATTTTACCTTTTATATGAATGATAATCTGTACATAATTTTTTTTAACTTTTCTCAAATAATAAAAACTCTATGCTGTATATATAATATCTTCAACGTCGGGCTGACGTTGGAGTTAAAAATTAAAAAAATACAGGAAAGTAAAAAAGCACAAGTGAAAAAAGTGACACTTTCCGCACAGTTTGGCTGCTTGGAAAACCGCTCTTTTCGAGAACATGCATTGTAAAATAATATTATTTATTGATTCTACTGTGCATTCTAAAAGGTAGATTGTTATGGATACGAACGGACAAGAACCTTTTTTTAAGAGTATATTCCGAACATACTGTTAAAAAAATGTTTTACAGTATTTACATACATAATTTAGGCTATAAGACAGAAAAAGCCCATTGAGTAAAAAAAACAGCCCAGAAGCCCGGACCCTGCGCTGCGGCAATAGTTTAAGAAGAAACATAAGGCTTACCCTCGATTGAAAGAGCTTGGTCTGAGCAACAAGAATGACGATCAAGTTTCCAAAAGCCACGGACACATACCAAGCAGCTATAGTTATGGTTTTCATGCTTTTCGGTGCCTGAAACAAAGAACCATGTATTACTAACAATTAAAATTGTATAAACGCCGGCACATATTTATTTCATGCTACATAGCCTACATAATGTATCTAGTAGTCGCTTCGATCGACAATCTATTGATCACGTTATCTGGCGACGACACCACGATTCAAACAGTAACACGCCCATAACTTTTGACCAGCTGAGAAGATTCTCATCAATCATAGCTTAGGACACTTTCGATAAAGTCACCATACAAACAAAAAAATATTATATCAAAATAAGTTCATCTGTTTAGGAGCTTTGATGCCACAGACAGATACACAATACACAAAACAAACTTATAACACCCCTCTTTTTCCGTCGAGGGTTAAAAACAATCAATCTGCGTATCCTTTTCCCAACTATGTTGGGGTCGGCTTCCAGTCTAACCGGATTCAGATGAGTACCAGTGTTTTACATGAAGCGACCAGCTGACCTCCACAGCCCAGTAACTGGATGACACGATACCCCTTGGCAAGACTGGTGTCAGATCTAAGGCTTCTGACTACCCGTAACAACTGTCAAAGATCTTCAAATGATAGCTTAGATCAACGGCTTAACGTGCTTTCCGAAGCAAGGAGGAATATCACTACGTAAAGATGGTCTCGTACCCACGGACCGACCTCGGCAAGCTTTGCTTAACCTTGAAAATAAACCCGTTTGGTTGTTATTATTTAGCGATGAGTTCCTCGAGTATGGATATATTAGTATGGTTTACAAAATAACCTGTGTAAAAGAAAACTCCAGTCCCGAAACAGCGAACATAATCTCAGCCACAGACACTAGAAGGTACTGGGGCACGATCCACGCCAGATGCAGCTCGTTGGGGGGATTGGGGGCGTGCAGCACGGCAGCATCCAGCCTGCCCAGCCGCTCTCGCAGACACAGCACGTACACGCCACCAGCTCGCAGGTAGCCTTCACCAGACCCTGACATTTCACCGTCCGCGCTTTGCGCTCGCCAACGGAATCTGATTCGGGATGAAGAATTATTTTCTTTTTATGGTATAGTGACATGTCGACTAAAATATGTAAAGGAACAGTATAATACGTATGTTTATCACCATAAAAACACATTTAGACAGAGTTGAAGCGAAGCGACGGCGACGTTTTCGATCAACTTTTTTTAGAAATGTGTGCATTAGGTTATAGAGTAAGAGTAATACATATGTACATTTTTAGAATGACGCATCGCTTTGGCCCTTGTCTCAGTGCGCTTTGAACCTACGGATCGGCTCACTCCAAGATGCGACAATGCGTGCAATTTTTGAAGTAGGGACCAATATAGAAACTTCTTCAATACTGAATAAAGACTGTGTGGCAAACAAAAGTTCCATATCTTAGGACCTACGAAGTAGGTATAGCAATTTTGATAAGTGCGCGCATGGTCGAGTTTTGTCGCGTCTCGTTGTTAGCTAACTAACCTAAAATTAATTTTTATTTGAACCTATTTTTTTTCGACTAAGCTTCCACTACCAATAGAAGTTATTGGTAATCGTATTTTCGTGATATCGCTACATCATTGTGTAGATTCGAAGAGAAGTGTATTCTCTCTCCCTTCCAAATTTTATCGAATTAGTGCTAATTAGTCTAGTAAACGACGTGACTGTGAAACACTGGTCAGATGGACAAACGGGCAGGACAATAGTCTAAAATTACGTTATTCGCATTTATTCTCGGAAGCCTAGAAATGCACATGATTGAAGCGACTATATTTTTTTTGACGATCTTCACCTATATTACACATCTCCGTGCTGCTCTACGGGTGCGAAACATTGAAGGTCACAAAGGACATCTCACGCCAAATACAGGTCTTCGTTAACCGCTGTCTTCGTCGCATTCTCGGAATTTACTGACCCGAGACCATCTTAAATGTAGAGCTGTTGGAGAAATGCCACGAGACCCCGATCGACCGCCAGATCAAGCGTCGCAAGTGGAGATAGATTGGCCACACGCTCCGAAGGGGTCCCGATCACATACCCAAGCGTCCCCGTAAAACCTGGCGATGCACAGTGTTGGCAGAAGCGACGAGAATCGGAATGACATGGTGCGTGGTGAAGCGTGATGCTTAAGACCGGTCGCGAAGGAGGACATCTGTGGACGCCCTCTGCCCCATCTAAGGTTTATAGGACATTAAGTCAAGTCACACCTGTATTCGTTGATAGCTATAAACTGTGTGTTAGTAATTTTTTTTTTTAATGATTTGTATTTTTCTCTTTTTATTTTTGGTCAAAATAATTTATTGACAAAGTACATCGCACGATTGAAATTTTCACAGATGATGTATTTCTGTTGCAGCTATTCTTCCTAGTTTCGGATTTCACCATCCACGCCCACTCACCCTGTATTCTGTGTGCCCGTGTTCACTGGCAGACAAAGGGCCCCGTTTTCTCTATCCACTCAAATCAATGTTAATTAACTTCTTTGTAAAATTCTTAATCATTTTCTGTCTAGTCTAGACAAACAACAGACATAATCTCAATCGTACGGCGGCCCTTACAGGTAAGCTGGTAAAATTGTTCAATCTTATCTAAAAATATTAAGTACCTAACCTAGCTTATCAAGCGAAAAGGTAATGATTGCTGCAAAAGTGAAAAGTGTTCAGCGGTATTCTAAATCCGCGGACTTAAGGCTGGGTTCACACAGCATTGAACTACATGTGTTTTTGCAGTATCAACTGCGAGATGGTGCCACAAAAGATTTTGTTTTTGTTATATGTAATACTGGAATCAAAGGCAATATTCCGCTGCAGATACTGTAAAAACGTGCAATACAATGGCGTGTGAACCTAGCCTTAATCGCATTTCGCAACACAACATCAACCACGACACGATTGGCGCAGTAGTTGAGCGATCGGCTGCTGCGCTGCGTGTCGCGTGTTCGAAACCCGCACGGAACTAATATTTGTATAGTAAGAATAGTTTGTACGCACAATACTGGAGTAATTTCTAGAGTGGGGCAATGGTTTACAAAAAAACTACTATTTCATAAGTTTTCTTCTTGCAAACTTAATAGGTATTATTTACATAGACTGTGTTCAGTTTCATGGAAAGAGCGCTTCCTATGAAATGAGCTTTATTTTATTATGAGCTTTTATGAATATGATATTATTTTATTATGAAACTTCAAACAATAGTCTAGATTAAACATTTTCGTTTACAGAGTCCGTCTTTGTTTGTAAAAAGAAAACCTTCCTTCTCTCACTATGCACTTTAACCCGAATCGTTAAATAAAGCGTTGTAATATACAGCTATTCGGGGAAAAAACCACAGTATCTTTGAAGAAAGAAAATGCTTTTTTAATACAGTTGCTCAAAAAGAGGCGTATTGCAGGGACGTATAGCGTTCGGGATGTGGGCTATTACAAACTCGAGCTTTTTCTTTACCTTTTCCGAACCGTGCGTTCTCTTTCCCAACTGTTAAAATAATGTCTATTAAAAAGAAAAAAATCAACAACGAAGTTTTTACAAAAAAAAAATCATAGTAGTTTTTATGATTCATCCAAATATTTCTAAAAAGAAGCTACTAATTTGTTTCAATATCAGATTTAATGATTTGATTCAATGAGTTAGGTTAGGTTTCATTTCATTTCATCTCATTAAATTTCATTTTCATTTCATATCAATAAAAAAATGTACTGAAGACTTGCCTGTACGGGCATAGTTCCCTTTGCCTACCCAGAATGGGTGAAGAAAACAAAAAAAAACTCTGCTTATATTCTTTTACGGCTTGCGCCATTTTCCAAAAATGTTCTTTGCGAGTTTAGTTGTTTGTTGCATAAAATGAGTAATTTCGACGATATTTTATTTGAATTAACACCACCGGAACTCAGTTTAATTGCAGAACATGCTTCGGAGAACATTTCACCGGAAAAGTCAAAAAGTCGCTACATATCTACATACGACGAATTTATTGCGTGGAGAGAAGAGAGAAAAGCAAATAGTTTTTCAGAAAATGTTATGTTGGCATACTTCTCCGAACTCTCAACAAAAATTAAAACCTTCTGCATTATGGTCGAGGTTTTCGATGATAAAAAGTATGCTGTAAATAAGGAACAACGTGGATATAAGTGAATACCCAAAACTAAATGCTTTCTTAAAACGACAATCAGACGTTTTTACAACTAAAAAGTCGAAAATATTAACATCGAATGAAGTGGAAAGGTTTTTGAACGAAGCTCCCGATGATCGTTATTTAGCCACAAAGATAATTTGTTATTAAATACTTATATTTTTCTTTAATATTCAGTTTACGAAATCGTAAAATACAGACAATATATTATTTAAAAAAATATTAACCAAATCCCTTTTTTTGTAGGTTGCGCTGATTTTTGGCGTTGTTGGAGCATGCCGCAGAGAGCAGGAGGAGAGCCAATATTACTTCAAAAGATATTGAAGCCCATGGAAAAATGCTACTAATCAAGATTCCGAATACAAAAATAAGATACCGAGAAGCTTTGTTGTTGTAGGAGATTTTCTTAGAATAGTGCAAAAATATATGTATCAGCGGTCGCAAAAAGCAAAAACCGACGGTTTTTTCCAAAATTATCAAAAAGGGAAGTGTAGCTCAAGCAATCGGGTTAAACGAATTTGGTAAAATGCCAAAAGAAATAGCAAAAATTATACATTTTCAAGTAGGTTTAGGTATGATTATGTTATTACTTGCCTGTTGTCCTAAGGAGAATTGTCTGTATAATATGTATTCAATTTGGTAATTTTTACGGTTTCTTATCATAATGTTGTTGTATCGCGCTTCTGAGATTCGGACTCCATATGGTATAACCGCAGTGGTAACCCGCGAAATTCAGATTTTCTTATGTTTTTTGCAATTTGCTGGTCAGTGTCAGATTAAATTACGTGCTTCTCTTTCATTAATTTATGACATTTGAGAACAATTCTTATTAATGTTTATATTGTTAATGTTTATGTATGTATATATTAACTAATAATTGACATAACATTTACTCTTATTTTTTCGTATAGTCAGACGCGTCGCAAAATGTCGCTAGTGATGCATCAATTTATGTAGGAGCAAGATCAAGTTTGGAAGAATCCTTGCTACCTATACATAAAAAAGAAAACATGATGATATATATAGCTAAATCGTCCCCTCAAAAAAAAAACAAACATAAGATATTACTTCACCAGCTTCTAGTCCTCGAAAAAGAAGACTACAAGGAGTGTTACGGTGGAAGGAAAGTAAAATTAAGAGACAAAACTTGATAATCGGCAGATTAAAAGCTAAAAATCGCAGACTAACAAAAAGTAGTTGCTGAAATCCGGCTTAAGGTTGCAGTGGCCCGTGCGGCTGGAGGACCTGGCAAGATCGGAAGAAGGTTCGACGTGAGCAAACTGCGTGACCCGGGCATCCGTAAAACGTTCCAACTCGAGCTACGTAATCTTTGTTCGGGACTTGATACCGGTTCGGACTCATTGGACGAGGAGTGGAACGCATTAAAGTGGCCTATACAGAAACCAGCTCCATCGTTCTAGGGCACAAACCGACTCATTCTCGCGAAGATTGGATGTCACAGCACACTTGGAGCCTGATCGAAGATAGAAGAAACCTTCATCTGAGATTGCTTGAGACCCCTGATGACGCCATGCGAGCCGACCTTAACATGCAATAGAAACGCAGAGAAATCTATCGCAGCATTCGCAAAGATGGAATAGAATAGAATAGAATAACATTTATTTGCATAAAAACATGGTATAAAAGATGGTACAAAATTAAATATAGCGCATACATATTATTGCTTAACATTATAAGCGTGCAAATTGTTCGTGCATACAATATAGTCAATTAATTTTTTTGTCAAAAAACTCTTTTACACTATAAAAACTATTAGTGGACAGCCAGTTATACAATTTAATTTTAAATAATCTGCTATTTAGAATTTTTAGGTCACTAGGTATCTTATTAAATATTTCTACACACATATACAAACAGCTTTTATTATATTTAGTAAGTCTTGGCATGACATCCAGTACGAGCCCGTGAGGGTCGCGCCGGTTTCGAGGATGTACATCGTCTGCTTTTATAAATAATGCCTTATGCTTCCATACAAACATACATATCTCATATACATAAAGAGACGGTAGCGGTAACAAACCAAGTTTCTGAAATATCGGCCGACAAGAATCGTCAGATTGAAGGCCATACATTGCTCGAATGCATTTTTTTTGTGCAACAAATGCTCTATTCTGATCGGTGCTATTGCCCCACAAAATCAATCCATAGCGTAACACCGATTCAACATATGCATGATATGATGTTATTGCCGTTTGGATGTTCGTTATATTCCTAATTTTTTTTTAGCGCATATACAAACTTATTAATTTTTTTCGAGACAGTATCGACATGGGTTTTCCAGTTTATGTCTTGATCTAGAGTAACGCCTAGAAATTTAGTTTCCGTTACTTCACAAATTTTATTTATATTCATTTTGATATTAAATTTAGAATTATTTGATCGGTTAAATTGTATATAAACAGACTTTGCAAGATTTAATGATAAATTATTTTTATTTAGCCATTCAATCAGTATGTCAATAGTGTTATTAATGTCAGTTTCATGATCGTCAATTGTATTATTATTTTTATCAGATGTCACAATAATGGAAATGTCATCAGCAAATAATATACATCTATGATTAGTTATATTGGTAATAGAATTAATATACAGTATGAATAAAATTGGGCCTAACACACTTCCTTGTGGGACGCCATATTTGTTGCATTTAAGTTCATCGGATTGGAGGCAGTGGGCTGATGGTATTGCTAATCGTGCTCAACAAGCTGCAAACACCGGTAACCTGAAGGAATTGTATAAAGCTACCAAAACCTTGGCAGGTAACAGCAAATATAAGAAGAAGCCGCACAAGTCTAAGGACGGTCAGCTCATAGTGACGTCGGAAGGGCAGCTCTTACGTTGGCGTAATCACTTTGAGGCGGTCTTCTTTTTGTCAACAATATCAACACCTGACGCGCGGCAAGTCAGTTCTACACCATCCCGGCCTCTCGATATCGACACGGAACCACCGTCAGCTACGGAAGTTGCAAGAGCAGTCCTCTCTCTGATGACCGGCAAAGCACCAGGACTCGACCTTATAACTGCGAAAATGCTACAAGCTGACTTATCCTTACCCATCAACGTACCGACGCCTCTCATTGAGAGGATATGAACCGAAGAGCTTTCGGACAAATGGAGCAAGGGTCTTTTGATAACTGTACCCAAGAAGGAAGATCTTAGTAAATGCGATAACTAGAGAGGTATTACGTTGCTCTCAATTCTCTCGAAGGTTTTCTGCGAGATTATACTGGATAGGTTATCGAAGGCCGTAGATCCTCTCCTGCGCAAAGAGCAGGCTGGTTTCCGCGCGAACCACTCGTGCACGGAACGGCACTTTTGTCGATTTCGAAAAGGCATTTGATACGCTGAAGTGGTCCAGCATCTGGTCCCGCCTACTGGACATCGGAGGGCCACCGAAAATTGTCCGTCTCTTGGAGAGTATATACAAGAATTATTCCTGTAGAGTAACTCACGACGGCCTCATCTTGGATGATATAGCAATACACGCAGGTGTCCGCCAAGGCAGTCTCCTTTCACCGCTCCTCTTTTTAGTCGTTCTTGACAGGATTTTGCTTCGCATTTTCGACAACAAGCATCGCGGCATTGAGTGGGGATTATCCAACGTCTTAGAGGACTTGGATTACGCCTATGACCTATGCCTGCTGAGTCATACCCACGCTGACATGCTAGCTAAACTGAAAGATTTAAGTCAGGAAGCCGCAGAAACGGGACTAAAAATAAACACTCGTTAGACCCAAGAGATGAGATCTGGTGTGAGGAATGCTGCACCGTTGCTGATTGGCACGGAGGCAGTGGAACGCGTCCAAAAGTTCACTTACCTCGGGAGCGTCGTGTCAGAAACTGGAGGTAGTCAAGAGGACATCGCTTTAAGGATAGCCAAAGCACGAGCTATCTTCGCACAGCTGAGACCCGTTTGGCAATAGCGGAAACTGACCCCAAGGATTAAACTCAAAATCATCGGGTCAAATGTCAAATCCGTGCTGTTTTACGGGTGCGAAACGTGGAAGGTCACAAAAGACATCTCACGCCAGATCCAAGTCGTCGTCAACCGCCAGATCAAGCGTTGCAAGTGGAGTTGGATTGACCACTGCGAAGGGATTCTGATCATATACCGAAGCAAGCGTTGGATCTCACGGATGGAATCTCCAAGGCAAAAGAAAGCGTGACCGTCCCCGTCAAACCTGGCGTCGTACCGTGTTGGCGGAAGCGACGAGCATCGGTATGACATGGAACGAGGTGAAGCCTGAAGCTCAGGACCGATCGCGATGGAGGACTACTGTGGACGCCCTTTGCCCCATCCATGGGTGGTACTTTAAGTCAAAGTAAGTCATAAATCTTAAGTATTAGAATAAATTTAAATAAAAACTTGATTTCAAACATAATAATATTTATCGACTCTAGCTGTTGACTGTATTTTGTTTGAAAATAAAACGGAATGTCGATAAATAAGTCAACGACAGAAGTACATCCCTACAGGAGGACGAATACTCATGACCTCATTTCGCAAATATAAATCTTATCAGTAATGAAATACGGCTTTAAATTGAATTCGTTTATTGTAGTGACATCTAGCGGCGAGTAGTGTAACTTGCTCATTAAACTATTCCGTGTGCGCTATAAACGGAAAAAATAAAAATACTCAAAAAGAGTAGACAATAAACAAAATCTATGGTCATAAAACTGTGGTTTATTTTCAAATAAGCGACGACAGACATATTTCCTACTTTCATCTAAGAATTAAACTACCTGTTACGAAATACAATTAACCTGTATATGTGTGAGTTTGGGTACGCTGGTTCCGATACTAATGAAGCGATATACGACTTCTACTGTCTTTCTCTGTTCTGTGTTTATCAAGGTGTACTGTACAAATCTGCGTTCCCCTTTAGAGCGAACTGGCGTGATTGTACGTTAGGAAATGGTATAAACAGACATGCGATTGCAGCAATCAGCTTTGCCGTCATTTATTGAAGAGTTCTATTGTATATCTCCGAAGTTATACATCAGATCTTCACCAAATTAAAACGAGACCAATTTGGGAACATACTCTTTGAAACATCTTTTTTTATTCGGTCCACAATTGACGGAAATATCGGCAAACAAAAACAAACAAAAAAGCATAATGTCGAGCATAGAACCACCTCGGTTTTGGAAAGTCGGTTAAAAAACGCCTATCCATAGCTGGGACTCGAACTCGCAATCTTATGTGTAGTAGGACACCGCGTTTATCATTAGGCTATTCAGATGGGCAATACCGGCAGAAAAATTACGAACCACATTGCACGCAGGTCAACGTGATCATTGAATTATTATTTTTAGTCGAGCCATACTTGAAATAGCCTTTGAAGGTATACCGTTGATTCGAGAGTTGGCCCTCCCAGTTCGCTGCGTCCCGCGGGGGGCGGGTTTTAGGGACCCTAACTACCTGTAATTTTTTTGTCTATTGCCATCTTGCCGCAGAAAATCTTAAACCCGCCATTCAGAAAATGACACGAAATGCACAACGCCAACTATCGAATATGGAGTTCAACAGTCCGAGAATCCGAATTGCGTATGTTGCGTTATTTTACTTCTTGAACACTTTAAATTCATCTAACTTTTGATAGAGTGAACCGATTGCGATGAAACAAAAATTAAGTAATACTTCATGTTACTGATGTTACGCACAATGTTTGTGTATAAAAGCTATCTACATTGGTTTCGTAAATTTTACGTGATGCGTGCACAAATAAACAGATAAACAGACAATAATTCAAACATTGCAGGCATTGGGTTCTGTTGGTTCTCCTTTAACACCGTAGTATTCTTTTTTGGAATTTTTTTCGATGTAAAAAAACAACTTTTCTACAGTTTTATTACATGTATTGATGATCACGCGTAAGTTATTACAGAAAATTTCGATCTGGACCATTATCTTTTAACCGACTTCCCAAAAAGGAGGTGATTACCTGTTCGACAGCCTGTATTAAAAAACAAATTTAGTTTCCCTGATTTCTCCGTCAGTTGTAAACTGATTTAGAAAATTCTATTTGCGTTCGAAAGCGTGTACTCCTGAAGTGATCTCATTCTCACCAAGTCAAAATTAGATGGTGGGTTCACATGGAAATCAAGGGCACTCCTCTATTTAAGGAATTCCCTCGATTTACATGTCTGAAACGCGTTAAGTACACTACCTCAAACATGGGAATCTGTGACCTCAAAGGTAGCGTGGAAACGTGTGCATATTACGACGATTACAACTCTTTCAACTTTTTGAATCGTTATATCTCAATAACGGTGACTCTTAGGGAAAAAGTACTGAGACATTTTTAAACATACAATTTTTGTTTGGGATAGTTTTATGATACAGCTTACCGTTTTGCTGAAAAACGTGAAAATCCATGTGACCTTTGACCACGAGTCATTTTTTTCCAGGTATCGGATCGTTGAGGATTGAGGACTTTTTAGATTTCATTTATAATAATAGTGTTTTGAACAATCCTATCAATTTTCAGCTGGGTGCGAATTTTAGTAACTTCAGTCCTATTTTTTGGTCATTTTTTTCCGGACGATAGGTTAAATAGTTCTTTTTTATGGCAAGGGTTTTGGTTCTGAACTGAGTACATGTCATGTTTTATACCTACATGCAAGCAGCAAATTATAACTATCCTAAATAATTTGCAAAAAATGTTATTGTTACCATGTTATTGTGTTAAAAGTTAATGATATTATCAGTATAAACTTTAAAAGGTGAAAGTAGCCTCATAAAGTGCTCTCTGTGTCTATTGTATAAATGTGTCTTAGGGTTCATAAAGATCTATGAAAGAAAAAAAAAAGAGTACATTTCAATATAGGTACATCATAAAACAATTTAGCCCAAAAACAATGGCTGCTCCATCATGAGATCAGCTCTAGAGTACCATAATATTTCAACCTTCCCAACTTTACAAAAGTACGCCTTGTTTCAGCTCAATCGGATGCTAGGATGTGCTTGAAAAATCGATTACTATGTAGTTTCTACACGAAAAATAAGGTAATATGAGATCACGGGGAAAAACTTGTAAAAACATTGTCGGATAACGTAATCATCTTCAAAATTGTCTATTACTTACTGTATTTAACACAACGATGCCTCCGGCCTTCATGTTCCAGAAATTAGGTAACAAAAAAGAAAACTAAACCTCTGTCAACCCCAGCTTACCCTCAAATATCAGTATTTTCCCTAATAACTGAGTTACGAAGATCCAATTGCTTTTCCATTAAAGCGTGCAACATCGTCGATCACAACGTAGCGTAGGTTTAAATTAAACTCGAAATTAAGTTACACGTGGGTCGGTGCCTTAACTATGTCAATGTCACAATCGTACGTGGTAGGCCGATTTTCTTTATTGCAAGCCCTCGTTAAATTTGCCTGGTTATTTTATATTTATAGTCATTTCATGTGGGTCAAATCTTGTAACTTAATTTTAAAACAGTTACAAAGCGATTGAGCTAAAATTTTAAGTCCACTTTGGTTTTGATTTAAGAGTGAGGTTTTGAGTGAATTGGCATCTTTCTGAATCCAATATGAAGGACTCCCAAAGATCGCTGATGGTGCACCAATTATTTTTTATACACCCACATAATTATGGTTATCAAATGAAAGTATTTGCTGAGAGGAATAGATACAAACGCGAGCCATTTCAATAAAAAAAAACGAAGTACATACGCTAGCTTTTGTTAGATGAGAAGGTATCTATGGCGAACAGATAGTTCCGCGGGCAGTGTTTGAACATAGTGAAGTCTGTGTTTGTACAAGCCTCCAGAGTAGAAAGAATTCCTAGCGTGGGGCAACTGAAAATGATAAAAAGATATCGCTTATCTACTTTAGATTCTCGTACAAATGTTGATTGCACTCACTTGTCAGGTTGCAGGCACATGAAAGCTGACTCGCCGATGTGATCTACTGGATCGTCGGACACATAGTAAATGTCGCTCAATCTCTTTTCAGTCTCCACTGCTATTGACACGTTTTTGTTCGGCCCTGTTGCACCAACATACACTACCCTGAAAAACCAGAATTAACTGAAGCGCTTTTAATGAAAAACTTATAATCAGCCTGATATACAATATAATTCACATACTGAAAAATAAGTTATGTTAAGGTTACACTAGTCGAAATTTTTTCCATACAAACGTAGTCTAGAGATTACACCACTGTTTGACGATGAACAATATAAAGAATGATATCAATTTGTCTCGTCATTATTTAGTCCTGATGGAAACAAAAATGTAAAAAAATAATAATAATATATTTCAAAGTTATGAGCGTCGAAAGTTTCATATTTAAACACTAATTTTAACGCATATTTGGGCGGAAATAAATACCATAAAAAGAAGGAAAATTGCAAAACAGTCTCCATACAGGGATTGATTAGTAATTCAACAATGCAAATAATGTTATTTTATAAAAAGAAAAAACGACTAAATGTATACATTTAGTCGTTTTTTCTTGATATCTAGACTCCCAAAGGTCTGTTTACAAAATTTCGTTAACTTGTTTTCATCCTAAATCATCATGCATTTCGAAAAAAAAATGCAAAAGTGCTAATTCGTACGCGAACTAGCTTCTTATTGCTCATCACATAATATATTTCTTTCGCACGTGTTGTCGAATAAAATAGCATGCATTTTAACCCCGCGCACAAAATAGTTCGTGCCGTCGACTAGTTCAACCTTAAGCACAACGCTGCTGTATGCGGTACGTAGTCACATAATCGTATGAAAAACGTCTGGAATGGTCGTATTGTTTCGTCACACTATGCGTCAACTGTGAGGACGATATGACATAGTGGTAAGCTATGCTGGGCACAATGCTTCCGGTATTTCCTACCGCAACGTTCTGTTTTCTGATCAATAGACCAAAGCTAAACGTAGTTTATAAGAAAAGCTTTTGTGACGTACAGACGGATGCTAGCGAGTGATCGTATATACTAACCATTAATACTACCCAATTACCCATATTTTCAAAATTTGAATCCCTAAACATTTTGTTAATTCTGTGTCAGCGCTATGAGTAGAAAGAACATACCAAAATCCTAGCAGAAAGATAAATAAAAGTGTAAAAGCCCGAGTGAACCCCGTTAATCCAATCATAGAGAGTTTCGAAACTGCGCAATATTTGTTCATATTTGAAAAAAGATCATTACATATTTGACATCCTGCATGTTTCCGTGTGCACAAGGATTTGTAAACACGGAAGTTTTGCTGCAATTTGCCATACTACTACTACAACATGGTGCCGTTTTATTTATTTCATATTTCTATTCAGTTTTGTTCCGATATTATATAGTGACATTTTGATGCGTAGGAATTAAAATAAAGTGATAAACAATTTCATCTGTTTTACGTTAGTTAAACACTTTATGAAACCTCTAAAGCGAAACCCATACAAAGATTTTTTGTACTTTTCCAACACGAAACTAATGTTTGTTCAGGCATTAATTACTCTGAGATAGATGGATCGTATTCAATTAAACGTTCGCCCAAACTAATAGTCCAAACAGCGCAGTTAAAATTCACTAGCTAGTCCCTAAATGCTGGCATCAGAACTCAACCAGCAATACTTGAATATTGGCGTCTGAGTGCACCTCTCCGATTGAAAGCTTCCATGCAAGTATAAATTGTCACATGCAGAAACGCCAAAGGAGTTCAAAGATACGACAGATATTCAAAAATGATATTGCTGAACGAAATATAAAGAGTGAAGGATTCAAATAAGTGCACATTCACGAGTCGAATGACGAAAGTTATTGAATGCTTTCGGGATTCCATCAAAAGGGGGAACTGAGTGTCATCCAGACGAGGATTCACAGGTGGCTATATTTGCAGTTATCCTTTTATACCCTCTGAAATATAATCGACTGGGCTCTCTCTCAGACTTCGCTCGAGTACAATTAAAATGGCGGTCATTACGAATAAAACACAACAAAAAAAAATACAGTTATGATGATCTTACATACTGCGGCAACAAACAACGAAAATGTAGGTATCATGAAAAGTTCACTTTAAAAGCTTTAATATTTTAAAATCGATAGAAGCACCCCCGTGAATCTATTTCCAGTGGTCAAGCAACGAATCGAAATGTAACAAAATATTAAACTGTTCGACAATCACTCAAAATATTGTAGAGAGGAAATGCAATTTTGAAGAATGTAATAAGCCTCTTCCATAAATACTTATGGGGCGAATAATAGATTAATTGAAGATGATGAATGAATTACACAACCACAAAGCACCCTGGAATGAGTTGGTACAATATGTCCCATTACCGTGTGACGGTTAAAGGACTGCATTTAAAACTAAATGAATAGTACATTACTGCAGAATCCAGTAAGTAAGCCTTTCTGGCCAAGTTTGAGTTGACCGAACCGCAGGTGAGGTCCGGTTTTATACGAGGCCAGGATGACTTTCTTACTGGTTGAGGCTTGTATAATGCTTTTCTCAAAAATGAGAGAAAGTTTAACAACAAATTCGTTTAATTAATATTGATGGTTACATTCATATTAGGGCAATTACTGATAGATATTGTGATCGATTTACCGGGGGCATTTATATTTGTTTGTTGTACATCTTGATTAACGGACTCTTGGCTGGCAGTAAATGTCTGTGAAACATTAATTTGGTTGTTTTGAAGATGGATGTTTGCGATGATGTTACGGGCAGGGGAATAGTGGTCGGTTCTTGGCGAGAGGTAGATGGCTGTGGAGCCAGGCTTAGCTGCTGTTGACGCGATGTAGATGGCTGCGGGTAGGTGCAAGATGGTGTGTTTTGAGTATTCAATATTGTCTCCCACTATGTCAATCAGCAACGGTGAGTGGTTCATCACAGCAGTAATCATTACCTGAGTCTTCCGGATGTTTATTTTAAGCCCTGTTTTTGCCGCTTCATGACATAGATCGTTCAGCTTTACTTGCATATCGGCATGGGTATGACTCAGTAGGCGTAATCCAAGTCTTTGAAGACGTTGGATAAATCCCACTCTATGCCGCGGCGCCTGTTATCACTGATGCGAAGCTTAATTCCGTCAATAACGACTAGGAAGAGAAGCGGCCACAGGAGGTGGCCTTGGAGGACACCCGCGTGTACTGTCACGTCATCCGATATGAGGCCGGCATGAGCAACCTTACAGGAATATTTTTTGTAAATACTATGTAACAGACGGACTATTTTCGACGGCACTACAATGTCTTGTAGGCGGGACAAGATGCTAGACCACTTCAGCGTATAAAAGGCCTTTTCAAAGTCTACAAAGGTTAGATAAATCTCCCTCTGCTATTCTGGTGCCTGTCCCAGTATGATACGGAGAGTCTTGATCTGGTTCGTACAGGCGTGGTTCGAGCGGAAGCCAGCCTGCTCCGTGCGTAGAAGAGGTTACACGGCCTTCGACAATATATCAGGATGATCTTGCAAAAAGCCTAAGAGGGAATCGAGAGCAACGTTATACCTCTCCAGTTTTCTTACTGCACTGGCTAAGATCACCTTTCTTAGGAACAGTTATATAAAAACCTTTATTTCACTCGTCAGGGAGTTCTTCGGCGGTCCAGATATTTTCAATAAGCGGCGTCAGGGTGGCGACGGCATTTTCGCAGTTATCAGGTCGAGTCCTGGTGCTTTGCCTGTCTTCAAAGAGCGGATTGCTTCCGCAATGTCAGAGGCTGACGGTGGTTCTGTGTTAATATTGAGCAGCCAGGATGGTGGGGAACTGACTTAGAGCGCGTCAGGCGTCGATGTAGCTGACAAACGGAAGACCTCTTCAAAGTGCTTACGCCGGCGAAGTACCTGCCCGTCAGACGTCACAATGAGCTGATCATCTTTGGACTTCAGTGGCTTCTTCTTCAAATTTCTGTTACCTTTTAAGGTTTTGGTAGCTTTGCACAACTCCTTCAAATTACCGGATTGTGCAGCTCGTTGAGCACGATCAGCAATACCATCAGTCCACCGTCTCCCATCTTTCCGGGTACTACGTGTTAAGATTGGCTCGTATGGCTTCGTTATGTGTCTCGAGATAAAGGTTCCCGAGTATGAGTCGATTTGTGGCCTAGAACGATGGAGCTGTATAGGCCACTTTGATGCGGTTCCTCTCCTCTTCTAATGAGTCCATAGCAGCGTCGAAAAAGAAAAGCGAGTGCGTAATTCCAGCTGAAAATATTTACGCGTGATAGAGTCCTGCGTTTAGTTTACCTCGAACCTTCTTCCAATCTTGCCAGGTCCTCCAGGCACACGAGCTACTGCAACCTTGAGCTGGACTTCAGCAACTACCAGATGGTGGTCGCTATCAATATTGGTTGCCGACATCGAGTAGTGAAGACCGCCATTTTGAATCGAGGTAGTCTATTTGTATCCATATGCCGCTCGCGGGTAGTGTTAACATTCCCAACCTTTGCATTCAGGTCCCCCATGACGATGATGATGTCTTGCTTCTTTATGCTCCTAAGGGTGGCGTTGAGGGCATTGTAAAAATCGTCCTTGGTATCCTGTGGTGATGCATTTTTTATGGGCCTGTTGTGTCCCACTGCAGAGCAAAGGCCTCCAATACGTTTTTAAATTGTACCTGTCATTTGCTACATCTGGCCAGATACGAAAAATAATTGTTGTCCACATTTTGCTACTGTCCCATATATGAAATCTTTATTAAGATTGAAACTATGTGATCACATCGATAAATAGGCCTTTTCGTTTTATAAAGTGCAAGACACATTCAATCTCATCATCATCATCATCAGCCTCTTAATTTTCCCACTGCTGGGACACAGGCCTGCTCTCTATGAAAGTGGGAATGGGTCTTAATCCACCACGCAGACCCAGTGCGGGATGGTGGATGTCACATGTCTATAAATTTCTGGTTCTGGGACATGCCGGTTTCCTCACGATGTTTTCCTTCACCGTTTTTAGAACAGTGGTGTAGAAATAATTTACACAAAGTAAAGCGCCTGCTTGGGTTTGAAACCACGACCTATTACTACATGTAAATCTGGGCCGAAATCACTGAGCCACCACTGTTCTTAAATTCAATCTAAGGCAAATAAAACATTACTGAAACTGTATTCTATCATTAATTATAATCCCAATAATATATTATAATCCCATAACTTTGGATCTATATTTCTTCTCAGAGAAAGGCGGATAAGAAAGTTCTTTCGGACATCCAGCTAGAGAATTAAATTATTCATCTATTCTATTTATATACGTATAGCATAAACTTCACTAACTAGTTACCTCTTCACGACATTAGCTACTAAGAAATCGGAAGTAAAAGTAATTACTAAAGTGTTGTGATCCAAACCAACAGCCTCGCAGTGCGTTGATACCTTCACTAACTTAGCTTTGAAGAAGATTCCTTCGTGCAAACATAACTTAGTTGCAATCAACTTACTCTACGACTCCCCTAAGCTTTGGTCTCTGCCGCACACACAATCGTATGAAAACCTTATATGTTCTTTTGTTGTGTTCGCGTCGCAGTATGCGTCAGCAATGAGGAGGATTATGTTTCCGGCACCGCAACGGCAGCGTTGTCCGTGTCCAAGAGACCAAAGCTTTCCAGTTAAACCAAAAAAGGCATGCGCTTCTGTAATCTTCGTGTTTCCGAATTATCACGAACGGCGTGCAACAAACCAACCACAGATGCAAAGCATTTAATTTTCATACTGCCGTGTTTTGTAGCCATAATCATTGCGCGTTTGTACCGCGTTTTCTCGCCGAGTCCTGCCGGGTTAACTACCTACTTTTTGATTAGAATTTAAGTTCACTGCTAATTGCTTAAAGTTTTAATAACAGTTATCTACGAGTATATATATATACGTATACTAATATTATAAAGAGGAAAGATTTATATTTTTGTATGTAACTTAAAAACTACTGCACCGATTTCAAAAATTCCCCCGGGGGAAATAGGCTATTTTTTATCCCTGTATTCCCAAGGGAACGGGAAATACGCGGGTGAAACCGTGAGGCGTGTTGGACATAATACAATAAGACAAGGACTATTGTTTTGCTAGTTCTTAATACAAAAAGACAAAGACTTTTGAACTTGTGCACTTGACTTGTGTTCCGTTTGTCTCTATATAAGATCTGAAACCGTGAGGCGTGCTAGTACTTAATACAAAAAGACAAGGGCTTTTGTTTTGCTAGTCCTTAATACAAAAAGACAAGGACTTCTGAACTTGTGTACTTGACTTGTGTTCCGTTTGTCTCTATATAAGATCTCATCGCGTGTTTGTAATTCCCGAAGGGCAATCTTTTCTTGGATTGCCTGTCCTTTATTTAGCTGCTAGTAGACTAGACTTGAACTTACAAAGTTTTGTGTGATAATAAAGGAAGAGCAGACCAAAATTTTCCAAAGCCAATAATGACGAATATTGGACAGAGAACTTCGTTTGGTCTAAGATATAATTATATTTACTTCTTAAGAAGTTCCTAGCCTGCCACAAATAAGGTTTTCATAGCTTTTTATGTTGCATGGCATAAAGTTAAAACATTGTGTCCTTATGCTGGCAACTCTTTGTTGCAAAGCTGGAGTGGCGTCTTTATCGCTAATACAAATGTATCTTCGTCTGTATCGTTCAATGGAATGCCGACCGACTCTATAGTTGCGCTACTCTGAAAGCATGCTTTGTTATTACGTGATAAACAAAACAAGTTTTTTATTAGTCCACAAAGTATACCAAATGCATTTGGCTTCCTAAATAGCATGCCAATGTTATTGCCCACAACGAACTTAGTCTCCAGGTCCCCTAGCAATACCAAGTCGATTTGGTTCACTCTGAGCCAACCAATCGTTGACCAAATCAAAAGCAAGCCATGACGGACGCAAGGCGAGTGCATTGCCAGAAAGCTAGAAATGGCCCGAGAGCGCGCTCAGTATTTATTTATTTATTGAACAAGGCACACCTGTAGTGTGGGTGTCATAGAACTATGTCTATGTTTGTATGTGTAAGTAGCCTAAGTCTATATATTCAATGGTTTGCTAATAAACACGAGTATTATACATCAATTCGTGTACTCAATTACACCTATCCCTACATGGCGACCCTGCCTTCGGGCAAGCCGCGCATAATGGTCGTGTCGCGTTACAACTGGCTTCATTATTAATTGGTGCAAAATTGTTAAGAAAAGCAAAATGTGTCAATCATACCAGACCAAAGAAGAGGTTTTTCTAGCTCAAAACGCAGCTGGTGCTGGCAATAGTGCGAATTTGCAAGAAATTGGGCAACATTTGAACATCCAGACTATTATGACCACAATAATTATCTGTTTCATGGGTGCAGTGCTTCTATACTTGGGATTTAAGGCATATAAAAAATGCCATACTCGTTGGATGCGTCAGGAGATCAACCACCAGGCGTTCAGGGGCATGCGATTGTCCGGACGAGGTCGCGGCCAGGCCACTCCGAAAGCAGCAGAAAGTGAATGTCAGTGTAAATCAGTGAACTAAAGTGATTGTGTACGCAAGATATTCGGGAAGAAATTAAGTTAAATGTACTGTTATGTAGAGACTGTTTAAGACAAATTCTAAAGTATGCAGTGACGTCAAAATCAAAACGATTAAAATAGTGTCTTATGGCTAAGAAATTTGATAACATATATAATGAGTTACGCAAAATACGTATATATTTAATTAAAATAGGTCCTGAGCGAAGATTAGAATCTAAGGTATGTAGTAGAAAATTAGAAGAATCGATAAATTTATTTTATTCGTTTAAAAATTATTGTAAAGAAATAGAAGCTAACGTAAAAGACTTCAAAAATGAGGAGTTAATACTAATAAATGAGTTACGTTATAAGATAGATGAATTATTCGTAGAAATAAAACAGTTATGTGAAAAAGGAAGTAGTTACAGTAACTCAGATTTAGAAAGTTTAAGTGAGGACGAAGGAAAAATAGCTAAAATGGCCAAATTTGATCTTAAGATAGCACTGAATTTGTTGCCCGTCATGACAAGTGACGAGTTAGGTATTAAGCAGTTAATCGATGGGATCGATTATTACAGTTCTATTTTAGATAGTCAGTCGCAAGAACAATTAATTACATTCGTTTTGAAAAGTCGATTGTCACAGGCTGCAAAATTGAAATTAGCATCAAATTATGACTCAGTTAAGGATCTATTACACGATATGCGGGTTCAATTATTGCCAACAAAGTCTGCTACGGCAATACAGAGCAAACTACATTCTTTCTGCCAAAAGCAAATGTCAATTGATGAGTACGGAAAAGCCATTACTGAGATGTTTGTGGACTTGACGATAGCGCAATCCGAAGGGAAATCCAGTAATTACCAGGTATTGAAACCGCTTAATGAGAAACAAGCCATCAAACGGTTTGCCGACGGATTGCGAAACCGTCGATTAAGCACTATCATAGCCGCAAGAAATTTTGAATCCCTCAAAGATGCAGTTCAAGCAGCAGTGGATGAAGAGACTTCGATGCCTTCGACTTCATCAGGTGAGATTATGGCTTTTAATCAAAACAATCGACATAATTACAGGCGTGCTTCTAATAATTATTTTAGAGGTCAGCATGGACGAGCGTTTAGAGGCCGCTCAAACCAGGGTCAAATGCGTTGGGGTGACCGTAATGAGACCATCCAGGACCCAGGGCGTGGTCGTGCACCACGAGGATCGTGGCGGAATTCGAGAAGATCGAATCGAGGTAGGTCTTCTTTTCATAATAACCGAAACAAGTGGACACGTAATTCGGAAGCTATGCATATTATGACCGAGGATGCACCTAAAAATGAAGAATCCAAAAATCAGTTTTTTCGTGCCTAAACATTATATTTTGTCATGTGATAATAACATGGTTGTCGAGTTTTCTGTAAATTACCATAATGGGCTACCGCCCATTCCGATGGTTACTTGACTCGGGTGCGTCAATTTCAGCCATCAAATATAAACATCTTGTCGAACAAAATATTCCATGCCATTTAGAGAGTATTGAGACTAATGGACTTGGGGGCAAAGTTCAATCTTTAGGTTACGTTTATTTAGACTTAGTAACAGATTATGCAACGTTTAGGCATAAGTTTATTGTTTTTAATTCTTTGCCATGTAAGGCGCATGGAATCATCGGTGACGACTTCTTGCGAAAACATAAAGCGTTATTAGACTACAAGAATAATAGTTTATCTTTGCACACTTTAAATGGTAATCCAATCACGTTGTCTATTAAGATATCTAATAGTAAAAAAGAAATGTTTATTATACCTCCCAGATCGGAGTCAATCCACTTAATACAAACTAATATAAAAGAAGAATGTGTAGTTTGTACTTCTGAATGCAGCAAAGGTGTTTTTATAGCTAGCACCTTAGTAAAGCCCACTAGTGGAAAAATACCTGTAAGAATACTTAACACAACTGAGAATGAGTTAACTCTAGATAAAATAGACCCCATTATACACAGCGCGTCGGATTACAATATTTGCAGTTTTCTAGTGGTTTGGTCTAGCCCAATTTTGCTGGTACCCAAGAAATTAGACGCTAATGGACAAAAGAGGTGGAGATTAGTTATTGACTACCGCAAACTGCAAACGACTCATTTACAAATTAATATCAGAAAAGATCCCGTGTAAGCAAGTCACTTACAGGCATGCGCATCATTGTCATAAAATAAGAATTTAAACAAACATAAAGTTTTCACTTTAAATAAATTAAAAAGGAAATAAATTAAAATTAAATTACATTACATAAATTAAAATAAAATAAGGTGCTTGTGGCTAAATAATAACAGCAGCATGGGTCGATCTTCAAGGTTAAGCAACGCTTGACGAGGTCGGTCCGTGGATGGGTGACCATTTCAACATACTGCCGTTAAGCCGTTGGTCCCGGCTGTCATTTTTAGATTTTTGACAGTCGTTACGGTTAGTCAGAAGCTTAGATAAAGTACCTATAGATTTTTCCTTAAAATGAGCTTGATTGATAGAGCGGGATCGCTAATTGCCTGCCCCATGTAAATAATAAGGACAAAAGATAATTTTTTGTCTTTGTCACCATGGCCGGCTTTTGTTGTTTGTCAAACGCTAATATAATGGCAGGTTTGACAAACTAACTCGGTCAAGTTTGATTTTTTTGTGATTTCGCGTGTTTAAGTTTTTATTGAGACAAGGAATTGGGTTATTTATAGATAATAAGTGTCAGTGCGATGGTGGGTTGAAGTTTTCTAGGCTGTAAAAGCCAAAGTGTTATTGATAGTGTTGTTTCATGTGCGGCCACGCCATGGCTCCATCTATAGGTACTTTATCTAAGGTCAGAAGCCTGAGATCTGACACCAGTCTTGCCAAAAAGTATTGTGTTGTCCAGTTACTGGGTTGTGGAGGTCAGATAGGCAATCACTCTATGTAAAACACTGGTACTCAGCTGAATCCAGTAAGACTGGAAGCCGACCCCAATAATAATTGGGAAAAAGGCTAGGCAGAAGATGATGAAAATTAATATAAAATAATGTCAAAATAAAATCAAAACGAAATAAAATAAAATTTAAATATTGCCGTTGATTAAATTAGTATTCAATAAAATTTACTTTAAAAACCAAATTATATTATTAACAGAAATCCTAATAAAATGGGAAGATACATTATTAATATTATAACAGAACTATACTAACATTACCATTATAATTATTTCACAGATCGATTTAAAATATATACAATATTGCTAATTAAAATGACAAACACATTAAAATTACATTAAATTATATTATATTTTGAAAATAAAATAAAAAATTGGAATAAAAAAAATAGAAAGTAAAAGATTTTAGATTAGCAGCAGGAGTAGGCAGCTTATTACAGATAAAAGTCCACGATTTAAGTTTTAGCATCAGTACAGTAAGAACTAACTGTGTTATCATATATTTTTAATTTCTGCTGTGCCGGACGCAAAATATGCGCTTAGTTGTAGAGTTGCGGAAACCAGCCCGTTTTAACCTAACCTAACCTAATTTCTGCTATGCACAATTATGGCCTAGATCACGCCTGATGGTAAGCGATTGATAAGATCTACTCTGGAGCGAGCGAGACCAGAAGATGCCTGTTCGCTACCACTTGGCAAGCTGACGGGGCAACGATAGTAAGTAAAAGTAGTTGGGAACATAGAGAGTGCCACACTTTGGCAGTGCGCTTAATGATATGTCTAGTAGTAATCTCCCACTACAATAGCTTCCTCAATTTAATTTGACAGAAGATAAACAATGATATCATATCTCTACCAAGACTTCAAGAAGGTATAGCATGATTCTTGTCGGCCACCTATTTTAATCTATGGTTAACCTTAACCAAACTCCTACACATGTTGTTTGTAAATAGCAAAATTACTAACTCTGATTATACATAGATTTACCGAAATCTATACTTCTGTGCTATATATAATATACTAATTGCTTGGTTGTTTGTTTGTTTGTACCGAATAAGCTCCGAAACTGCATTTAATGCAATAGATTCAAATTCGTATCGTAGTATTAATTCTTACTCAAATAAATAGTTTCATCATCAAGGGTATTTATGTAGCAGTAAAATACTTTTTAATTAATTTGAATCGCATTTTTTTTTTTTTTAATCGATAGGCTCACCACGTTTGACCACTATCTCGCCTGATGGTAAGCGATGAAGCAGGCTAGCCTATATATATATAATTTCGAAGTAAAGACGAGTATACAAAAAAATTCAATACGCGAACCGTTTGACACCACCGCGGCCGCGACGTTCCGTACTGTATGGTGGTCCGAGGGCGGGTACATAGCTGTTACTTTTAAGCACGATATTTCCACGGCACCGAAACGTGAAATCGCGGGGCACAGCTAGAACTGAATATTTGCGTGAATGCTCAGCCCGACCGAATAGGCTAGTGTAGTTGAGTTAAAATGGGTTCTTCGTCCGTCAGTTAAATTAATAATAAATATTGGACACGTATTTTCTTTTGTCGCATAAACATAAAATGACGTCAATACAGTGCGTTGAAATATCGTCTGACGTCACGGTGTGCTATACTTTATACTGACAAAGTGATGTCACAAGCCCGTACTCCTAAACTTTGATGCGCTTTATCTCTGTCAATTTTTATTTGTTTGATAAAGCAAAAAAATACGGGTCCAATATTCTTTGATAATCTCACTGATGGACTAAATAGAATTATTCTTAATTCTTTATTGTACACAAAACAAAATTACATATGTGTGATTATAATGTTGATGTACAAAGGCGAGCTTAACTCTAAGAAGAGTTTTCTACCAGCAAACCTTACAGTGATACAGAGAGTTTACAAAAGGAAGAAGAGAAGTAGTCAGTCCAGTGTACTAGAATAATATAGAATAAATCATGAATATACATACATAAATAATTATTATTTTACTACCCAGGAAACATCCCTATTGTATCGACTAAATAACTACCTCTATAAACACATAGGTACATTTAGCTTGTTGATGTAGCACTAACAAGGTTGCAAATCGATATTATTTAAGATATAGTTAATTGATTAAATTATAACAAGCCCACGTGTAACCTAATAATAAATTCTCGTTCCTTCGACTTGAAACGTAACAACACAATATATAGAGCGAGAGACACCAGTTAAAAATAATACCAATGAACTTTAGAAATGAACAAAGTTCATTCTTGATTCTTTGTTGTACAACGAAAACAAATTTCAATTCAGTGTGATAATAAGGTACTTGTACAAAGGCGAGCTCAACCTTTTTTTATTTATTGATAGGATCGCGTTTTACCACTATCTCGCCTGATGGTAAACGATGATGTAGTCGACGGTGAACTACGCTTGCCTAGAAGTAGCCTATTCACTCTTGATATAAAGTCCAAGGTTGTACCTAACAGGAAAAAAAAACACTCTGGCAGGGAATGCCACTCCTTAGCAGTTGAGTTCTCAAGCAAACCCTAGAGTGACAACGATGTGATGACCTCTAATGAACATCATTATTATTAAACCAATTACTTACTTCAACTTCGGTTTCCCTGTCAGTGACTTCACGAAAGGATTGGGGTCCATAAAATACAGCCCTATCTGATCGTCTGAATTTTGTCCAATCACGACCGGCATGAACTGAAAATGAACGAGAAACAGTCAATATTACGGCTTCAGGTTTACTTTCGTGTTCTGGATTATAGATGAATAAAATATCGCTAAGGTAAACTCGATTGCTGTAGTTAATTATTTTGTTTTACCAACTACGAGTATCTATAATAATTGATAATCCGCGCAGTTATATGCCAACAATAACGAGATTATTTTATTACAGAATATGAAGAATGCGGAAAATGTTTTAAATTGAAAAGTATTATAGCCCGAGGAAAATGTGCGACAAAGCATGGTTCCCGAAACTTTATTTTTTATTATTGTAAATGTCGCATTAAGAGTGGCCGATGGATGCAAATCGGGAATTCAGGATGTATATGCCCTTAGGCCTCTGCCTCGAATTTCGCGGGCAGCGGGGCGGCGGCGGCGGCGTCGCGGGAGCGGGGCGGGCAACGTAGACCCGTTCTCGAAACCAGCGGGCAGATCGCGCGGCACTATAGCAGCGTAGTGTTGTATTCGTGGTTGTATCGTCGAGATATTTGTTTTTTTTCGCGAACGAAATGTCTGAACAACGGCGAAAACATTTTTTTTTATACAAATATATTCCTAACGCTCGATTTAATGTGGACAAAAGAAGAAGTGAGTCACTACTATAGGGCAAGGAAAAGAAAAAGCGAGTTTTATTGAAATTATGACGAACAGAGGCAATGTCCTGACAAATTTTACGACTACACCGGAATGAGTGTAGAAACTTTTGAATATATTCTTGAAGCTATCAAGGGCGATTTAGAGTCTGGAATTAATACAAAACGATATAGAGGTATATCTCAAAAATTGGTGAAATAATTTGCTCTAGCACGTCCGAGGACATTTCGACACGTCACAAAAATAAATTGCACAACACTGCAATGCAGACGCGCGGGCGGTCACCGCTTGACTGGAGTGCACCGCTCGTTGACCGCCCCCGCGTAGCTGCCGCGCCGCTGTTTTCGAGGGCCGGTCCATTTAATTTTACGCATTAGATCCTGCCGCACCCGCGCCGCCGCCGCCGCCGCCCCGCTGCCCGCAAGATTCGAGGCAGAGGCCTTAGTCATTGTGTGTGGGCGTTAGGTGGGTATAAACGTGATAAATGAAATTACACAAAATAGTTAAATTACAAGCTTTGCTCACTAATATTACGAATCGACAGTGGTTCTACGATGTCTTAGTTCGGAGGCGGTAAGAACTAAAGGTATTTCCCCCCGATTACCGCGTGCCACCATAAGGCCTCTTGCAAAGCTTGTAATTCTAATCTAATGCGTAAAATCAAATAAAACAGAAAACAGCGGCGCGGCAGCTACGCGGGGGCGGGCAACGAGCGGTGCACTCCAGTCAAGCGGTGACCGCCCGCGCGTCTGCATTGCAGTGTTGTGAAATTTATTTTTGTGACGTGTCGAAATGTCCTCGGACGTGCTAGAGCAAATTATTTCACAAATTTTTTAGATATACCTCTATATCGTTTTGTATTAATTCCAGACTCTAAATCGCCTTTGATAGCTTCAAGAATATATTCAAAAGTTTCTACACTCATTCTGGTGTAGTCGTAGAATTTGTCAGGACATTGCCTCTGTTCGTTATAATTTCGATAAAACTCGCTTTTTCTTTTCCTTGCCCTATAGTAGTGACTCACTTCTTCTTTTGCCCACATTAAATCGTGCGTTGGGAATATATTTGTATAAAAAAATGTTTTCGCCGTTGTTCAAACATTTCGTTCGCGAAAAATAACAAATATCTCGACGATACAACCACGAACCGCCTTTGTACCCATAGTATTAAGTTGCTGTATAATATGTGTTATTTCTTTTTTTGGTGTACAATAAAGTATATTCTATTCTATTCTATTCTATTCTACGCTGCTATAGTGCCGCGCGATCTGCCCGCTGGCTTCAAGAACGGGTCTACGTTGCCCGCTCCGCTCCCGCGACACCGCCGCCGCCGCCCCGCTGCCCGCGAAATTCGAGGCAGAGGCCTTATGGCTATAAAGAGCGCGGCAAAACGTAGTTGTTCTTGATTCGCCACCGGGTGGCGTGCTTGCAATTGTCTTTGAAGTCCAAGCTATTGACTATACCCGACATAATTTTACTTCTTTGAAATTGTGAATTGTTTATATTTTATCCTCTCTACACACGGTGTCTACCGTTCTTTTTTCCAAGTCGCATTTGGGGAGTAATTCCCTCCACGGGAAGATATGGGATGTTGCTATTCTTTACGTCCGACGCCATACGGTACATGTAACATACTGGTCTTCAGATGCGGATACACCAGAAGTCAACACTTATAATTATGTATCGCAAAATTAAATATAGAAACTTTAAAACGACCTGATAGGCTGAAGTTTGATATTTTTAAAACTTACGACTACTTAACATCCTACTTAATTATATTAGGTAAACTTACAGCTTATTTAAAATTTGCTTAGAATTTATAATAAAATTAAGGCCAATAAAATAATAATAGCTATACCTAATTCACACAACATTCAAACTACAATATCCGAAAAACTTAGTAAGTACCAAGAACTTGCCATAGAAATAAAAACTCAATGGAAAGCGCAAACCGTTCACATCGTCCCAGTAGTACTTTCATCTACCGGTGTAGTGCCAAAGGCTCTCACACAAAGTCTTGATACTCTACACATGCCTTCTCACACACTGTACATGCTCCAAAAAGCCACCATACTCAATACCTGTCGCATAACGCGAAAGTTTCTGACTTCCTCTACGTTATCATCCACCTTTTCAATTTAAATTCCCCCCTACACACTTGGCTCCGGCCCGTGTGTATGGTCGTATACTCTCTTAAAAGAGAAGCAAAACAAAGAACTCGAGGATAATAATAATAATTGTACGCAAAATACGCGCTTAGACATGGAGTTGCGGATACCAGCCCGTCTTAACTTAACTTAAGGCCAATGTTCGCGACGATACGTCACCTTTAGATAGGTTGTCATAATTATGTAAAATATAAATAGTATTGACAGACACACGTCTGCTCACCCCAGAGCGCCATCGCATACTAAGCGATGTCGGTAGGTGAAAAAACCTTTTATAGTAAAGCTCGTAACTAATTTTTGCTCATGTTTTTGAGACACTAAAATTATATTTTATGTGTCTATCAGTAGGTAATAGAATTATATAGTCTAATAACAATAAATTAGAAGCTTTAATATGCATACTGATTGTGTTATTACGGAAAGAAACAAGTATTTAACTCCGTAAAAAACAACCGTCCTCAACGAGCGTTTAGTTCACAATGACCTGTAAGAGGGCGGCACCTTATATTTATACTAAAACCAGTTTTTGTAGAATTTTGATAACTTTAAACTCATGTTTTGGGGGCTTTTACATAGTTTATAGTGTGAATATAGCGCTTATGTGTTAGAATTATACATAAGGTACCTTAGTTATATGATAAATGTATAGGTTTAAGGAAATAAAAATATTTTGTTTACTTATTTTAGACCCCCCGTTTTGAGCAGGGTATCAGGTGGTGCTATAGGTATTCTATTCACCAACCAATCAGATTGCTTCCTTACACATAATTGTTTTGTTAGGAAACACCACCTAGGTGTTCTAGATAGGATGGCTGGATACCATGACTGAGAAATTATACATAATAGCAGTACATGGCCAGTCATAGTGCATTTTCACTCTAAAAAGGGAAATATACATACATTTTACTCAAGTAAGTGTTTGGAAAATTCGATACAAGCCATTTAGCGCTTCTAGGTGACCTAGAATTTTGTCTAGGCCCTATAAATAGATAGCACCTGTGTAATTCTAGTACATAGACATCACTTGCTTGAAGTGATGTGTCTGTGTATGCCGGCATGGACGTTTCTATGCGTCTGCCGACGGGTCACTACGTCCAGGGACACTTGGTGCCTGGTCAGTTATAGATATGCTGTCTGAAGCATTACCTTCGTGGACTCACAGGCGGGCGTCTAGACTCAGTCATGACACAAAACTAGTATATAGGTGTATATAACGCACACAGACACACTAAAGCTGTGAGACGACGTAAAATTTAGTATTCGGCCGCTTCCCGGCACCTTAAGCTGCGGAAAGGCTGGTGGTACACCCATCAGGGTACCGCCGTCAGACAGCCTAGTTTTCCAGCTACCCAACCACACTTCCGGAAGGAGCTTAGCTCTGGTGGTTGAGGAGTTAAGCGACCTGATATGGTGCGAGGTTACATGGATTTGCTATGTAAACAAACTTGTAACAAACGATAACTCATCGGGGGTTGGACATGTAGCTACCGGACTTCTACCTTGGGATAGCCCATCACGAGGGCTACCCGGGTGTGAATGTAACTTGAAAATCCACCCAGCAGTCTGAGTAGGAATCGAGTTTATGTGCCAAGATCAGGGGCATAAGCTAACTTCTCGCACCATTTCGCGGCTGTACGCCTGAATGTTTTGAATATAACTGTAACACTTATGTGTGTCAACGGCCCAGTAGGAGGGCTCCAAGTCCCTCGCTGGTACCCTAGAGCTAACATGTCTAGTTTTAGGAGAAACTCGATTGTAAAGCTTCAAACTGGCGGGAATTCCCTTTCTTCGACATTCTCCTTACGAGAACTCCCTGATGGTAGGGGCTAGGGACCTGGATCAAAGACCGGAGGGAAGGTCTCCTCGAGACCTATCCAAAAGTACAAGTTTCACCAGAATCGGTCCAGTGGAAGGGTAGTTCCTGTCAGTTTCAAGCTACGAGTCTTAGCGTATATTTTTTGAAAAATAAAAGTTTTTGCGGTCGGAATGTTGTGGTCCTCGTCGCAGTCGAGTTCGCCTCTTTAATAGTGCGCAGGCGCGTGAACATTTCGTAGCCATTATTTCACTTAAAGTATTTCCACGCATCATTGCGCTTCGAGGACCATGAAGGAACATCGCTTCTGGCCATGAACAAATAGTTTTATTTAACCTGGACATCACGTTTTTCACCTCAACCTACTTGGCAGCCTTCAAGTGTCTCCAAGGTCCATAGTTACCAGATGACAACTGAACAATAGGTGCAAGGGGCGTCAACGCGTTCAAGCAGGAGCCTTACAACCTCCTGATTGCCTGTCGGTCTTGGACGATCACGTCCGTCCCGTACATTTGCTGGTCCTGTCGAGCCGAATATTGGTAACCTACGGACCATTTGCTGGTCCTGTCGAGCCGTATATTGGTAACCTACGGACCATTTGCTGGTCCTGTCGAGCCGAATTTTCTGGGAAACATACCAGACCTGCGGACGCTGTGAAGATATAGGCCAACGAAGAGCCTTGTTCCCGAGAACAAAGAAAACTGATGTCCCGGACGCTGTGAAAATATAGGCCAAGGAAGAGCCTTGTTCCCGAGAACAAAGAAAACTGATGTCCCATTCCTGTGAAAAAAGAAACCTGATGCCCTGGGGACACGAACGCTGCCTTGAGAACAAACAAGCCTGATGTAAAGTGACCTTATATACTGAGGTTACATTCCTGTTTCTTGGGTAATGTCAAAACGTATCGTTCCTATGAAAACTAGTACCTGAGAACAAAGAAAACTGACGCTCACGCCTGTGAACATTCGTGAGAACAAAGAAAACTGATGCTCAAATATCTCAAGGTACCCTCAATATAAATCTGGTAAGATTACACACCACACAAATGTGCCAACTGGGGTACTAAGCGTTGCGTTCGTGAGAAAAGTTCCAGGGAAATAAGAATACTGACGTTCCATCTCGTAAACCTTACAAGTGCCAGGGTTAAGATCATGTTTCTTTAACAGTCAAAAACATAGCGTACACTCTGGGACGATAGAAACCCTTTCCTGGGTGAGATAACCCAGTTACTGGTCAGCAACCGTATTACTGGGTGATTAGCGTCGTCAAAAGGCGCAACGTACTATCGTCTCATAGTAGAAACTTCCAGAGCGACTACAGTCGTGAAGAGTGCACGAGTGGATTAGGCCCACGCGTGGACTACCTGGAAGACAACCATTTTGCTGGGACACAGCAGCCATTCCTGAGCTATTCCTGTGGTTCTACCGGCTTCCTGAGAAGCTAACCGTTCCCGTGTGATTACCGTCGCGAAAAGACGGTTTTTTGAGCTGTTTCTGTTGTGTAACCTGCTTACTGAGAATTCACAGTAATCGAAGATTACACAGAAACTGTATCCTGAAGGAATATAGCATAGCCTGAAGAGTTATCGCTAGGAAACTCATAATCGGAGTTTTCAAACAGCGTGTTGGGAGCTCGTTTAGGAGATAGAACGAACATACGACGTTCATAGAATTCCTGAAGGGTTACGGCTGAAGGATTATCGCTGAAGCGTTATCCAAGAAGAGGCTTACACACAGAAGCATATTGAATAGTCGTGTGGGCGACTTGTTCTATAAAATAGAACGAAAAAATAGTTGCTGAAATTTCCTGAAGCGTTATAGCTGAAGGCTTATTTTCGACTTAGAATTTGTTTAAAAACAAATAGTCGTTATCGAGATAGAAGCTCTCGATCGAAGTCTGGAGTTTCAAACCTGGATATCTGGAGTCTGAAGTGACTACTAACGTCAAGAGTTGGACCAACAGTTCAGTGATTGGTACCAGACCGGCTGCTCAACCTTGGAGGCTGCTGGACAAGTTGACACTTAGACAACAGTAAGTACAGTGAAAACATATGCTCATGTGCTTACCCATTTTGTGTTGAAAGTCTTATAGTGAACTTGTTTACGTATCAACATTGAAGTTTGAAGCTGATTTGGAACTTATAGTTTTGAAGACTGACTAGCGACTTATAGTTTGAAGAATAACCTGGAGTTAAGAGGGTCGGATATAACCCGGAGTTTAAACTAACCCGGAGTTTGGAGATACTTTTCGAAGTTTGAAAAAGGAAGCGAACCCTCTTCAAGCCGACGACTGAAATCGGACTTAACCCAGAGTTACCACTTAGCAGTTTTTAAGAAAAAATTAAGTTTGGACATAGCCGTTTTGAAGCTCGAAAATAGATGTCAACCAGTTCGTGTTGAAGTCTAGAGTTGGACTCAGCCGATTCAAACTGACATATTGAAGAAGTCTAGAATTGGACTCAGCCGTTTCGAGCCAACGTTTTGAAGACAAGTTGAAGATTGGACTTGTACTTGGCGTATTCAAACTGAAACTTTGAACCAATCAGGATGCCGACTACCAGATCCCAGGACAAGAGGCCTGAATCATGGACAGTCCCCATTGAGCGTCCAGGTGCGGGCGTACAACATCAGCTGCCCCCACGCTCACCGTCCACTACTGAAGGGACAGAAAAGTCCATACCAGTCAGAAGCCCACCAACGTCACAGATAGGTGACAACACGCCCACACATGAGGAGGAGGAACCACAGGAACCAAGCACACGCAGGAAGGCATCGAAATCAGAAGATTCTTCAGAAAAAACACTGAAGCCTTCTGGTAGAAAACAAAGGATCCGGGATAAGACCTTTGTTCAAGGAGAAGTAATGGCTACCCGGGGTGACGCCCGTATCGAACATACTGGACCGCCGTCAACTAGCAAGTCGACCCGGTCACGTAAGAAAATTTCAAGAGCTCGTGAAGACTTATTGAAAATAAAGTTGGAACTCGCTAAGTTAGCACTTCAAAAAGCAGAAGAAGAAGCTTCTGAGGATGAATATATGGATGACAGAAATTCTAATGAAGAGTATGTCCGTTCGTGGCTCGAAGAGGCGCCAGAGCCCACACCGTTGAGGGAGAATGACGTCGCCAAAGGGGACAATGACGATTGGACCCCGGCTGCGGCCGTCGACGCTATAGCGGACTCCCGGAAACATATCGACCATATAGAACATCCACAAGTGAAGTCTAACATCGAACCACCTAGGACAGAGCCGTCCAACGTGGAGCCGCCAAGGCAAATAGAAGCGAAAGAGTCACTCCGTCCTTTTCTAACGGAGCTGACATCCGCTATAGCGTCGCTAGCCGACAGAAAAATCGAACCATGGACGCCTAACCGATCGGCGTCGCAGGTTATCATGACTCTGCCGAATTTCGGTGGAGCTCATACAGAATGGCTATCTTTTCGAGCCATTTACGAGGCAACTCATGCCTACTTCAGCGACATAGAAAACACGGCAAGACTCAGAAGGAGCTTGCGTGGTCGCGCACTGGAGACAGTGAGCTCAGAGCTCATCGGGAACGCAAAGCCGGATGAGATCATGAGAGAATTGGAACTACAGTTTGGACGTCCTGACTCAATAGCTCAGGCCGAAACAGACCGACTTAGAGGGCTACCAAAATGCAGCGAGTCGCCCAAGGACATCTGCACCTTTGCAAGTCGAGTCAGAAGCGGAGTTGTCACTCTGCGAGCTCTCAAGAAGGGGCACTATCTGCTCAATGCCGAGCTGGTGCGCCAGCTAACTGAGAAGCTACCCAATTCTCTGCGTGTACAATGGTACAGAACGTACACGGAAAAGTACCAGTCGCTGCCGGATCTGTCACTCTTCAGCGACTTCATAACCGAGCAAGCTCACTTCTGCAGTGCATTCGCCCCGCCTGAGAACATCAAGGAAACGGATTCTCTAGCGGGAAAACGCGTCATACAACGGACGCATACAGCTACCGACAAGCCGGTAAACAAATGTCGAATTTGCGACAAAAGTGGTCACTACGCGTCTGACTGCCAAAGGTTCAGAGACGCAGCAAGTGACAAAAGATGGGAGCTAGCCAAGAATTACAACTTGTGCTATCGCTGCCTAAGACAACGTCGTGCTGGACACACTTGCAACAAGAAGCAGTGTGATCATAAGGGGTGTACAGCCACGCACCATCGACTTCTTCATAGGGGTAAGAAGCCTCAAACAGACAGGACAAGGAAGCCTGCTGTTCCAGAAGAGAAGAGGAAGTCGCTGGAGATAGTGGCCAGTTCGCGAACTGATTCGAGTCAAGCTTTCCTGAAGATGATACCGGTCCGGGTAATAGGACCGGCGGGAGAGGCAGACACATACGCACTCCTTGACGACGGATCCACCGTTTCGCTGATCGACGAAGCAATCGCTCAGCGAGTGGGAGCAGTGGGCCCAATCGACCCTCTGAAGATCGGTGCTATTGGAAACACCATGATCGACACTCCCTTATCGAGACGTATAACCGTCACTCTCACAAGTCGTATGAGAGATAGGGTGCCCTTCAAGGCGCGCACCATTTCGAAGCTCAACCTGTCACCACAGGCAGTCAGTCAAGAAGACGTAGCCCGCTGTAGGCACCTTCGAGACTTGACGTCGCAGCTTACGTATCCTGCTGGAGTGCCAAAGATACTCGTCGGCCAAGACAACTGGCATTTGTTGTTGGCCACTGAAGTCCGCAGAGGACCTAGAAGCCAACCCATCGCGTCGAAAACCATCATGGGCTGGACATTGCACGGCGCGCACACCAGAACACTGGGCCAGCAGGTGCACTATGTCAACGGGTGTCAGTCCGTTGACGCAAGGCAAGATGCGGAACTGAACGAGCAGCTCCGTGAATTCTTCGCTATCGAGTCGTTGGCTATCAATCCACGACAACCAGCTTCTGACCCCCAGAAGAGGGCAGAAGATATACTGAACCGTCACACAAGACAGTTAGGAAATGGGCACATAGAAACCGCTATGTTATGGCGGGACGAGAAAATAGAGATGCCCGATAGTTACGAGACAGCACTCAAAAGGCTAGTCTCCATAGAGAAGAAGCTGGATAAAAACCCCGCTCTTCGTGTGAAATACACACATCAGATGGACTCCCTGATAGAAAAGGGATATGCTGAGAAGGCTCCCAAGTCAAGCACGCCAGGAAAAACCTGGTACCTGCCTCATTTCGATGTCTTCAACCCCATGAAGCCAGAGAAAATTCGAATAGTACATGATGCCGCCGCAAAATCGAGAGGAAAGTCACTCAACGACTTCCTGCTAACTGGACCGGACTTGCTGCAGTCGCTGCCCGGCGTCATGATGAGATTTCGTAGACACTGCGTGGCCATCTCCGGAGACATAGCCGAGATGTTCATGCAAGTAAAAGTACGAAGTGAAGACCGAGACTCACTTCGCTACCTATGGAGAGGCAACAGAAGAGATGGAGCCCCAGAAGAATATCGTATGACGTCCATCATTTTCGGCGCGGCAAGCTCGCCGTGCACCGCTATCTTTGCGAAAAATTGGAACGCAAGAAAGCACATCGAACAGCATCCAGTAGCAGTGAAAGCTATAGTAGAGAGCCATTATATGGACGATTATCTGGACAGCTATAAAACAGTCGAAGAAGCGACAGAAGTCGCGACAATGGTGAAGAAAATACACCAACAGGCGAAGTTTGACCTAACAAAATGGGTATCAAACAGTAAGCGCCTGATAGAAAATATCGATCCGTCACAAACCTGCACTGAGGTTGTGAACATCGGAGATACAGTAGGCGCAGAGAAAATACTCGGCCTGATTTGGAGACCTAGTGAAGATACGCTAGGTTTCAACCTAACGCTTGCGAGACTGCCGCCAGGAATTTTAGAAAAGGAGGCCCCTACAAAAAGAGAGGCTCTCAAAATTGTTATGTCGTTATACGACCCCCTAGGACTAGCCTCGCCTGTTACGATTCGAGCTAAACAAATATTACAAGAAGCTTGGAGGCGAGGCGTCGATTGGGACCAGCTATTAGACGCTGACCTGGCATCTCAGTGGAGAAGTTGGATCGAAAACCTGCGGCAGCTCAAGGGCATCAGCATACCAAGATGTTATCCTGGTTATAGTGATGCCACAGAAATACAAATACATGTATTTACCGACGCAAGCGAGTTGGCATATGCAGCAGCTGTGTATTGGCGAGCCACCACAGCAGTAGGCACACAGAAGGTGAGCCTAGTCATGGCCAAGGCGAGAGTAGCTCCATTAAAGCTACAATCGATACCGCGCCTCGAGCTGCAGGCAGCGGTGATGGGAACCCGTCTGGCTGCAGCTGTGAAACGTGAACACGACAACAATCCATCGTCGGTCACGTATTGGACAGACAGCAAAACAGTCTTGTCGTGGATAAGAAAAGGAGCACGAACCTATAAAGCCTTCGTAGCTCATCGCATAGCTGCCATAGAAGAAGGTAGCAAAGTGGAGGATTGGCGATGGATATCCACGAAGTTGAACATCGCCGATATAGCGACTCGTGACGTGCCGCCGAGGTTTGACTCACAACACGAGTGGTTCTGTGGCCCAAGTTTTTTGTATGAAGACCCTTCTTCATGGCCATCAGAAAAACCTCCAATCACAGAAGAGACAGGAGAGGAAAGAACGCTCACTGTCACAGAAAAAGAAAAATCTGTTTTGGAGAAAATAACAGACAGGCATACATACACTTCGAAGCTCATAGAAGCTATACCTAATCCCGTCAACTTTTCGAGATGGGAGCGGCTATTACGTGCGACTGCTACCGTCCTACGTTTTATACATCTCTGTAAACAAAGGACAGAGAAAACGTTCTACAAAAGAACCCGGAAAAACGCTGAGGAGGACACGGACTGGCGAAAGAAAAAGAAGACAGCGACTGCAGCAACCAAGCCGTCATACATAGCGCCAGAAGTCCGAAAGCAGTACATAGATGCGAGCTTTCTTCAAAAAGCCGAGAAAATACTCGTACAAGTTGCACAGCAGCAATCGTTCGCTCAAGAAATAGCTAGATTGCATGCACATGAAATAGTGGACAAAAATAGTCCGCTACACGCGCTGCAAATAAAAGTAGTAGATGGCCTACTACGTATTAGAAGCCGTATAGCCGCCACTGACGAGGTCACAGAAGATGTAAGGCGACCGCCAATATTACATGGCGACCATCATATAACCCAGCTCTATATAGACTGGACACACCGCAGCTTACTACATAGTGGGACTGAACTCACAATAAATGAGGTACGGCAGCATTATTGGGTCGTAAGGATGCGTCCCACCACCAAGAAAGTACTGGCACAATGTCTTCAGTGCCGTATTCGTAAGGCACAAGCACCTGTGCCAGCGACCGGCGACCACCCACGAACGCGCCTGGCTCATCACCAAAGGCCGTTCACGTACACCGGGCTAGACTACTTCGGCCCGCTATCTGTCACCGTGGGTCGCCAGCATCACAAGAGATATGTAGCACTGTTTACATGCCTCACCACAAGAGCTGTCCACCTCGAGATCGCCGCCAGCCTCAGCGCAGACAGCGCAATATTAGCGCTGCGCCGTTTCGCCGCCCGCAGAGGATGTCCAACTGAGATCCACTCAGACAACGGCACCAACATGCACGGTGCCGATCGAGAGCTACGAGAGGCCTTCCGAGAGGAGGCCAGTCGCCGAGGCATCACTTGGCGCTTCATCACCCCATCAGCGCCCTTTATGGGAGGTGCATGGGAGCGTCTAGTTCGCTGCGTAAAAAACGCATTGTATACCGTACTCACAGAGAAACACCCACACGAAGAGGTGTTGTCCACACTGATTTGTGAGGCAGAGTACACGGTAAATAGCCGCCCGCTGACACATGTATCAGTCGACGGCGATGACGACGAGTCTATCACGCCGAACCACTTCCTACTTGGTGGGTCGGCTAGACTCCCAAACCCCGGCGTGTTCACCGAGCAAGACATCGACCACAAAAAGATGTGGCGTCGGTCACAAATCCTGGCCGACATGTTCTGGCGCCGGTGGGTGCGAGAATACCTGCCGGAGCTCCAAAACCGGCGGGAGCCCCACAGCCGCGGGCCTGGCCTGCTGGTGGGCGACCCCGTCCTTATCGCGGACGGGCAGCTGCCTCGCAACACGTGGCCGCGAGGCCGCATCGAGGCCATATACCCTGGCCCTGATGGAGAAGTCCGGACCGCTGAGGTGCGCACCACTGGCGGCACTCTAAAGCGTCCGGTGAAGAAGCTCATTCCTTTGCCAAAATGAGTGCAGCAGAGTTCCAGCGGCGAGAGCTGAGCGACGTGTCGCAGAGCGTCGAGGTCACGAGCGCTGCCGACGTGCGCCGCTCACAATGCTGATGCAGCGCCGCGCCAACGTAGCATCGAGTCGACGCGACACTGCACGGCGGGAGAGATGTTCGCGACGATACGTCACCTTTAGATAGGTTGTCATATGTAAAATATAAATAGTATTGACAGACACACGTCTGCTCACCCCAGAGCGCCATCGCATACTAAGCGATGTCGGTAGGTGAAAAAACCTTTTATAGTAAAGCTCGTAACTAATTTTTGCTCATGTTTTTGAGACACTAAAATTATATTTTATGTGTCTATCAGTAGGTAATAGAATTATATAGTCTAATAACAATAAATTAGAAGCTTTAATATGCATACTGATTGTGTTATTACGGAAAGAAACAAGTATTTAACTCCGTAAAAAACAACCGTCCTCAACGAGCGTTTAGTTCACAATGACCTGTAAGAGGGCGGCACCTTATATTTATACTAAAACCAGTTTTTGTAGAATTTTGATAACTTTAAACTCATGTTTTGGGGGCTTTTACATAGTTTATAGTGTGAATATAGCGCTTATGTGTTAGAATTATTCATAAGGTACCTTAGTTATATGATAAATGTATAGGTTTAAGGAAATAAAAATATTTTGTTTACTTATTTTAGACCCCCCGTTTTGAGCAGGGTATCAGGTGGTGCTATAGGTATTCTATTCACCAACCAATCAGATTGCTTCCTTACACATAATTGTTTTGTTAGGAAACACCACCTAGGTGTTCTAGATAGGATGGCTGGATACCATGACTGAGAAATTATACATAATAGCAGTACATGGCCAGTCATAGTGCATTTTCACTCTAAAAAGGGAAATATACATACATTTTACTCAAGTAAGTGTTTGGAAAATTCGATACAAGCCATTTAGCGCTTCTAGGTGACCTAGAATTTTGTCTAGGCCCTATAAATAGATAGCACCTGTGTAATTCTAGTACATAGACATCACTTGCTTGAAGTGATGTGTCTGTGTATGCCGGCATGGACGTTTCTATGCGTCTGCCGACGGGTCACTACGTCCAGGGACACTTGGTGCCTGGTCAGTTATAGATATGCTGTCTGAAGCATTACCTTCGTGGACTCACAGGCGGGCGTCTAGACTCAGTCATGACACAAAACTAGTATATAGGTGTATATAACGCACACAGACACACTAAAGCTGTGAGACGACGTAAAATTTAGTATTCGGCCGCTTCCCGGCACCTTAAGCTGCGGAAAGGCTGGTGGTACACCCATCAGGGTACCGCCGTCAGACAGCCTAGTTTTCCAGCTACCCAACCACACTTCCGGAAGGAGCTTAGCTCTGGTGGTTGAGGAGTTAAGCGACCTGATATGGTGCGAGGTTACATGGATTTGCTATGTAAACAAACTTGTAACAAACGATAACTCATCGGGGGTTGGACATGTAGCTACCGGACTTCTACCTTGGGATAGCCCATCACGAGGGCTACCCGGGTGTGAATGTAACTTGAAAATCCACCCAGCAGTCTGAGTAGGAATCGAGTTTATGTGCCAAGATCAGGGGCATAAGCTAACTTCTCGCACCATTTCGCGGCTGTACGCCTGAATGTTTTGAATATAACTGTAACACTTATGTGTGTCAACGGCCCAGTAGGAGGGCTCCAAGTCCCTCGCTGGTACCCTAGAGCTAACATGTCTAGTTTTAGGAGAAACTCGATTGTAAAGCTTCAAACTGGCGGGAATTCCCTTTCTTCGACATTCTCCTTACGAGAACTCCCTGATGGTAGGGGCTAGGGACCTGGATCAAAGACCGGAGGGAAGGTCTCCTCGAGACCTATCCAAAAGTACAAGTTTCACCAGAATCGGTCCAGTGGAAGGGTAGTTCCTGTCAGTTTCAAGCTACGAGTCTTAGCGTATATTTTTTGAAAAATAAAAGTTTTTGCGGTCGGAATGTTGTGGTCCTCGTCGCAGTCGAGTTCGCCTCTTTAATAGTGCGCAGGCGCGTGAACATTTCGTAGCCATTATTTCACTTAAAGTATTTCCACGCATCATTGCGCTTCGAGGACCATGAAGGAACATCGCTTCTGGCCATGAACAAATAGTTTTATTTAACCTGGACATCACGTTTTTCACCTCAACCTACTTGGCAGCCTTCAAGTGTCTCCAAGGTCCATAGTTACCAGATGACAACTGAACAATAGGTGCAAGGGGCGTCAACGCGTTCAAGCAGGAGCCTTACAACCTCCTGATTGCCTGTCGGTCTTGGACGATCACGTCCGTCCCGTACAGCCAATAAAAATTATACAGTTATGAAAAGTTAAGTGTCGTACTTAGATATAGCTCAAGATTCTCGACGCATCATTAATATACGTCGTGATATAACGTTATGAGCATATGTGGTTAGAGACTTAGAGACCACAAGTCCGCAAGTCTGCCTCGCACACGGACGATAATATAATTTGCATAAATTATGATGCAATTATGCGTTACGATATCGACTCCGGTACTAACATAATATTATTGGAATAGCGCTAAATTAACTACGAAAAATTCTGCTAAGCTTATCTTGTATGAGATTAGAAAGCAGTAGAATTTCGAGTTAAAATTGTATTTATAATATATTGCTCATTTTCACTAAGTTCAAAGCGAGTATATTCAATTTGCGCACGAAAAGTCTAGTCGGCCTGCGAATTTCATGTGATATTTTTTCTGTATTCTAAAAATTGTTTTTTTATTTATTTAGAACGTATACTGCCGCTTATTACCTTCCGCATAAGTAACTGTAAAACCGAACTAACAAAAGAGTTTACGAACGACTGAATTGATTAAAACTCATGGCAGGTACACCGGCTGAATTTACGCTTGACAACCTACGTCCTGTGAAAACCACGTCAACGGTGCACCACATTTGCGTTGCAGGATATCGAAAAGTTGCAAGTTTGATTACTACCAGGCACCAGGTAGGAATCAGATTTCCCTTTTTGTATTATTTCCTTTGCACGATGAGATTGGTTAAAATTCAGTTTGAAATGAAAATCCCGGCGGCGCGGCGTCCATTTTCTGTTTGTTTTTCATGAAGGCAGCGTGGGCTTCGCGGCTAGCATTCTGATGAAATCTAACATCTACCCGTACTAATTGTAGTTTTGATATAAGGTTTCATGTAACCAATGGTTTTAAAACCGGCAGAGAAGTACATTGAGCGGAATATTCAATAGACGAGTTATGCGTCCTGCCTGTTACTCGTCGTCCGAGTATTTTTTTAACAAAACGTCCGACAAAGGTATCACTCCTTTGTTAGAAGTATCGAAACCAGGTGTTCCTTTTATTTTAGGGGAACATGGAATAGAGAATATTAATCTGGCATAGTGGCAAATTTCACAAAGAACTGGTACACTAACACAAATTTACTCAAAATACTTTTGATTATGTACCTACCACAGGTTTTTAGTAACTTACTTCCAAGGACAAATTAAAATGTTACTAAATAGTACGAGTATCACAACTTTATGCCCAGGTGTCACAAAAAAAGTATAATTAAATTTGATTTTTAAAGAAGATTGACTTTTTAAAGACATAATTTTATAAAGAATCATACCCACCTTTAATAGGTTTAATTCTTTAAAAAATTATCCCTTAAAAAACAGATAATTTAGTTTTCAGTAAAATTCGATATTGTCTAAAAGGTTATAGCAGAAAAAAATAGGTAAATTACCATTCCCGCTATCGTTTTAAATTCTTCTTTTGCCATGTGTTTCTTCATGACTCTTCCGGCGCAGTTCTGTGGACTGGTGGCTGTTATAGCCAACACTTTATGTGGCAAGGGCGTCATGAGGGCAGTGCCATGGTGCTCAACGGTGGCAATACCTTCGCCACGGATGGCTACGTCCACCTGGCAGCTTAACGTGTTCATTATCACCAAGCCTGTTTGACGATGCCCCGGGCATTGGAGCGTGGACCTCTGAAAAGCAACTTAATTCTTAAGAAGCATGTCATAATCATACTGATCGCATCAGAAATGAGGATAGCCGCAGGAGGACCCATAGCCCGAAGATTTGCAAAACTTAAGTGGCAGTGGGCAGGGCATATTGTTCGCCGAACGCATCTGTTCAACCATCGTTGATGGGCCGAAAAGATCTGGAGTGGCGACCGCGAACCGGAAGATATTGCGTTGAAAGGCCTCCTACTAGGTGGATTGAATGACTTGGTTAAGAATGCCGGAATGCGCTGGATGGCGGACCCTTGGGGGCGGCCTGTGTTCAGCAGTGGGCGTCGATGATGATGATGTATTCCCTCATCCGAATTACAGGATATCTACCGTCTCCTGGGCAAACTGGGCATTACGCGCCCAGTTGATGAGAAATGCACTACTGTGAACACGATACAGAGCATATTATGGGCTGTGACTACAACAACAACGTAGTCCAGGGAGGATAAGCTACACATCGAGTTAGCTGACATTCCAAAATAACGGGCCTGTGTATGTTGCTGAATTTTTGGCATCGGGCTCGAAAAAGCTGTTTTACCTTTCACGTTAGTACGCAAAGAAGAACGGGTTCAAATATGTATGTGTGTGTGTATATGTATATGACTTCGCATGACAATATTTTTCTATACAAAATGCAAACAAAAAAGCAAAATCTTATCACTTCTGAGGAATGTATGTCAGCCCCGCAGATAAATATATATAAGATTCATAGAGTTTATTAGTATTATTAGCGATATGCCAAGCATTCGTAATGTTATATTTCTAGAATGCGTGCACAGTTTTTGTTTCTGGCTAATTGCTATTACAGTTATGCCTTGTTTCCTTTCTTGTTTTAAATTATTCTACGCTGATAGCATTGTAAAATAAACTTACTTGAAACAATAAATAGATAAACACCACATCTCCAACCCAGTATACGTAGATTGAAACTTAATAGTGGAAAACTTCGGTAGTCACTGCGCGAGGGTTCAGGTACAACGAATAGCGCAATTCACAGGCGCCATAAAGTTTGGAACAACCAATATTGGCTGGCTATGTCAATAAGGTACCTTGCAGTCGTGTCGCCTACAAATGGGTGACGGATATGAAAGGTACAAAGACAAATGCAGGACCAGAGTCATATTTTTTTTATTTAAAAAAAACTTCCTACTCTAGGAATTACTCCTGTATCGGGGGTGTATTTACAAACGTTTGTAATCACATACAAAAACTGTTACACACGGAAAAATTATTAGTAACACTATCTGTAGGCCACACAAACATTTGTTACGTGCGGGTATTGAACCCGCGACAAGCAGCGCAGCAGTCAATTGTTCAACCAGTGTGCAAACCATGTCGTCTTTAAATAAGCGGCATTTTCATCCAATCACCTGCGTAATATGCTAACTTGTATAAAATAGACGAATATGAAATAGATAGTAAGGGCAACACAAGCCTGTATCTGGCATAAAAATGTGCAAGTAGCTTGCATGTCCACTTGTCATAATCTTGTTAGGGCAAAAATACACATGCCTATAAATTGTACAAAAGTGTGCAAGAAACTTGCATGCCCACGTGTCATAATCTTGTAAGTGCAAAAATAAACACCTTGTACAAGCTACTTGCACATTTTTATGCCAGATACAGGCTTGTGTTGCCCTTACTTAAGAGACAAACCTCGATCCCTATTTGCAAGATGCCGGCTGAAAGAAACGCCATTGAGGCAAGCATGCCGCCGATGAACATCTTCTGCAGCGACGGCATGTCGGGCAGCAGGGGCCACACACCGCCTGGACACACCGGGATCATCAGCAGAACCATGGCGGGATTCATGACCTGCAACTGGTCCGGCATCAGCGTCACGCCAAACACTTCACTGCGTAACCTTGATGCTTGGAAGGTCCAGCGTGAACCCTGGAATGAAGGAGATGGTTAGATGGAGCTCGTGGCGACTTGTTTGGTATAAAAATCGTTTGTTAGAACCGTATCAGAAGGCGTTCAAGATCATTAATTTTTCGATGTATAGAAAAACAAGAGAGAAAAAAATTCGTAGTCCCAGATTAATTGCAACCCTTGCATTCGTGCCCGGTTGATGTTCGCCCTTTTTTTATTACAATAGGTACAACGGAGTTCGGTATGACTTAACCAAAAAAAAACACACTTATGTTAAAAAGGCGAAATTTTGTGAGTGTATGTGTGTTTTTGTATGTTTGTTACTTCTTCACGTTAAAACGGCTGGACCGGTATGGATGAAATTTGGCACAGAAATAGATTATAGTCAAGCATAGCACATAGAAAACATTTTATCCCGGAAATATGTTTCCTCGGCATAATTTTCGACTTTTACGCGGATGAAGCCGCTGCAGCTGGCAGAAGCTAGTATGCAAGTGTAGTAGTATATAATGGTATGTTCGTGATGTTATATTGGGGTCAGCTTCCAGTCTAACTGGATGCAGTTGGAGTACCAGTATTTTATATGGAACGTCTGACATTTTGACCTCCAAAACCCAGTAACTGGGTAACACAGTACCCCATGACAAGACTGGTTTCAGTTTGCCTGGTTTCTGACTATCCGTGGCAAATCAAATGGCAGCCTGGACCAACGGCTTTACCGACTTTTCCGAGGCACGGAGGAATCTCACTGTATAAAGATAGCCACCCATCCGTGGACCGACCTCGGCAAGCGTTGCTTAACCTTGAATTTCGACCGGTGTCGCTTTTATAATTTATCCACGTGCTCCTCCATAATATAAATTACATTATTACATTGTAAAATACTGTTTCGAAAATAATTTTAAATTTAAATAATTTCTGACCAGTTTCAGAAAATGTTTGAACTGTGACGTTGTAAACTAATCGTATTTATGAAATACTTTTTTCATAATTTGCTTTAAAAAATGCTTTAGTTCACAACGGAATGTTGGAACTTTCGGTAACTTAAATAAACCGAGGCAAATCAACCACACCCAGCATCACAAAAATCCGAAAATAGCATTCAAGCATGTCCTGCCATAAACGTATAACCCAGTTAGGCCGGTTTCACACTACGCTGGATCGGCTGATAGTAGGTAAAAAAAACAGATTTTGAAAAATTCTTAGCGCCTCTTGCACTTCTCCATTCAATAAAATTACCATAGGCTTTCATATATTTCTCTCGGGATTTTGCAAATTTGAGTAATAGATTATCCATCACATTTTTGCGTCAGTTCTAATACTTTCAGGAGTTAATTCTATACTTTCACTGTCACTTGAAGAACTCATTTTAAAAACAAAACCATGAATTTCTAAAGGTGGCAACAAATTATCGGACGCGGCTTACGGACGCGACTGACAGCCGCGACTTATAGAGTATCTAGGTAATGAATGTACCAACTATTGGACGTAAGTCGCGGACGTGACCTTGAGTGTTCGGACGTCTGATAGAGATCTGGCAGCCGCGTCCCATACGACTGTGCATACATATCAGCCGCGGCTGTAAGTCGCGTCCGTCAACCGCGTCCGATAATTTGTTCCCAGCTTTACAATCCGTGAAAATTGAAGAAAACGCGTTAGTTCGCGCGTTTTTAATTTCATTGCTTTATTTTATTCAGCTGGCGGCGCGACTATGGGCCGTCGTACCAGCCAGTCTTTAATCAAACAACATTTGCGTTCGATTTCTTTGGCGCTGAACACTAAGATGTTCCAAATTCAAAAAGTGCGCGGCAAAGATAATTGCGGCGCACTTATAAAGAGGATTAAAAACTCATTACTGCCCGCCTTCCTGCCCGCTAAAAGTTTCTTATAGAAAACGCCACCTATGGGTGCACTTAAAGCCGAACCAAGTCATCATTTTCGAATAGATGCGATGAAAAGTTTTTTAACAGGCTTCAAAGAAGACCGAAATATTCGTCATCTCAAAAAATACACCTATTTTATTTTTGGTTTGTTAGTCAAAATATAAATAATAACTGCGAATATCAGTCAAAATTCGAAATGCAGCCGACCGAATTTTTTGTTTTTTTTTTATCGGTGGTTAAACTATAAGAAGGCGCCGACTCACAGAAATTTCGGTTCCATCTTGGAATTTCATTGTGACCCCATATTCACAATTAGCTAACCCGAAAACCATGAAAATGACACCCATGACGAAAGTTTAAAAAATTTCGGTCGGTGCCATCTTTGAATTTCATTTTGACCCCAAATTCGCACTGAGCGACCCCGAAAAACATGACGAAAGGTTTAAAAGTTTCATACTACTACAATAAATGCGAAAGTTTTGATGGATAGATGTTTGTTACACATTCACGCCAGAACTTCACGAAATTTAGTACTTGTACCCGTATAGTCTGGAATAGCATATAGGGTACTTTTCAGGGTTCCGTACCCAAAGGGTAAAAACGGGACCCTATCACTAAGACTCCAGGAATGTCCACGATCCGTCTATCTGTCTATCCGTCTGTCACCAGGCTGTATCTCATGAACTGTGATAGCTAGATAGTTGAAATTTTCACAGATGATGTATTTCTGTGGCCGCTATAACAACAAATACTAAAAATAGAATAAAATAAATATTTAAGTGGGGCGTTTTTTTGCGAATATGGTACGGAACCCTTCGTGTGCGAATCTGACTTGCACTTGCCCGGTTTTGTTCTGTTAATTTCCACGCAAACGAAATCTTATCAAATACCTCCTAACTGTATTTGATAAATCCTGCTCTACTGAACAAAAAAGAAAGCACCAAACCTGTTGATCGAAGAGCGACCAGAAGATGGGGACGGGCAGGTATAGGTAGAGGATGGAGAACACCACCTTCATGTCGGCGACCAGCTTCTCGCCGTACTTGTCCACGGCGTGGTCCAGCCAATGCTCGTACGGCGGCCCGTCGGGCCCGGGGTTGTACTTGATGCGCTTCACTATCGCGTACTGGAAACGAAACAATACATTTAAAAATCTTTATAATAAAGCTTTATTATGTTCCTCTCGGCAAACCATAATAGAATGCAGGGCACTGTAGTGAAGTATTTGGTTTTGTGACTTTCCCACCGCACTATTCCCAAACCACTGCAACTCCTGAAAGCCAGAATCAACAGTGGCGACCAAAAGAAAAGCGCCAAGGCTCCCGCAACGAATTTAATCATATTATAGTAACGGAGGATAGGCACAAAGGACTGGTATATGCCCAGTTGCCTAGCACCACGGATAAAAATTATCATTAATATTAATGGGTCCTTAAATTGTGAGCTGTTATATTTGATTCCAATAATAGCATGGCAAAAACGCTTGAACGCACGGCAATTTGTTCTAGTTTCCACAAGGTCCGTAGTAAATAACTCTAGATGTAGCCTGTACATTATCCAACATAATATAGCGTTCATTATGCCAAAGAACACACTTCCATAAGATATGATGTGCAGATTGTACATATTCGCAGTCAGATGTAGAGCAATGATGTAAAGGCGAGGCAACGAGCTTGAAGGAAAATAATTTACTTTTAAAGTTACCATGCCCTGTGAGAAATTGGGCAACACAGTGATCCACCTCCACCAACGTAGTGGCCAGCAGAACGCGAACGGATGGAGAGAATTGGTGGAAGTGTCGGCCCTTGATGGAATTTTCCCACCTGCATTGCCATTCGGATAAAAGTTCCTTCCAGACGTCAATATGTGGTTTAAATAATCTAGAGATTTTCTCACGGTCACTCCGCGTTTAAAACTCCGCGTCCATGGTATCTCGTGTGGAATAGTACGTTGCAGCACGTCGCTGCACTTCAAGGTCGACCGGAAGTACGCCAGCAAGTACCGATAAGGCCTCAGTACTAACCGTCCTGTATGCTTTGCATAAGAATATCAAAGCTAAACGCTGACTTTGAAGTAGTTTATTTACGTCAAACCGCCCCTATTGTGGCCCTATCAGCCCAAATAGGCGCCCAATAGCACATACAAACTTAAAAAGGACAGACACCACGTAGATTTAGATATTCTGGTTATGGCATTTTTTGCTTTTTCACCGACTATTTTAATATGATCTATAAATACAAAATTCCTCTCTAACACTAGACCAAGATAGCACACGGACTGCTTCCTTTTTACGGGCACGTTATTAAAGTTATTCAGTTTAAAAAAAAATGATATTAGAAACCTCAATATCATTTTTGAAGACGTATCCATAGATATCGTAATAACGTCGGTTCGAACCCAGGCAGGCACTGTACTTTGTGTAAATTATTTCATTCCACTGCTCTCAAAACGGTGAAGGAAAACATCGTGAGGAAACCGGCATGTCTTAGAACCAAAAAATCGAAGTCATGTGAAATCCACCAACCCGCACTGGGCCCGCGTGGAGCGTGGTGGTGGCCTGTCTCCCAGCAGTGGGAACAATTAATAGGCTGATGATGATGATGATGATCCATAGATACCCCACACGTATGGGTTCGGAGAAAAAAAAATGAGTTGCAGTTCTAAATATGGGGAACCACAATTTGTTTTTCTATTTTTGTGTGAAAATCTTAATGCGGTCCACAGAATACATCTACTTACCAAGTTTCAACAGCATCAGTTCTTATAGTTTCGGAAAAAAGTAGCTGTGACATACGGTCGGACAGACAGACAGACATGACGAATCCATAAGGATTCCGTTTTTTTGCCATTTGGCTACGGAACCATAAAAATTCATGCTATGAATTCTTTTACTTTGACAAAACTAAAGAGATTGCAGTCGATTGTGCGAATTTGTATGTTACGCAATAGCGCTTAATCGTGCCAAGCACGCGACTGACATAATTGCGACCACCGCACAGTCACATGACCATATCGCGATTTTCCGAGACCACCAAAGGCAGCCTTTTCTTCCAATCTCTTGACTAAAAACAACAAAGATTAGATTCCAGAATCACATTAAAAAGATTTCACTCGAAATTTAATTAGAAATCAAAGCGGGCTTCAATAGAAAAAAGAAATTAAAAAACAGCTCCTCAGAACGAAGTGTACGTATTCCAACGAGACTCGGCCAACCTACGAATCATTTTGTTTTAGACTAACTCCGAAATTGGGAATTGGCTATGTAAACTTTTCTAAACAACCCAAGGCAAAATAACTGAAAATTAGGCAATGACCGAGGCTAATTTTCCGTTTTGGCCTCTTACACTAACTTTATGATTTTTCACACAAAAACAAACGTTTGTCAAATATACTAAAGGTGTACCTTACGAGGTAAACAAACTGTTGCGTGATTAAAATTAGCGTATGATCGGCTCTCCCTTTACACAAATTCATTTAATACATAGAAAGAATGAAGTGCTGTGTTAAAACGGAAACATTGAATGTCGTCTATCTGAAGGAGGTATACCTCCTTACTAGTGCCCACACTGCGCTATCACGTATGATATATTAATCCGGCAGTGAACTACACGTTTCCTTTCTTAGAATAAACTACTCCTACCAACGCGACACACTTAGGTTTAATTTAATATTCTCAAGCGCTCAGAATTATCTCAGCTAAGCAAGCAGGTAGAAATTAACAGCAAAAAGATGCAAACACAATACGTATAAAATAATGACAAACATTGTTTTATATACAGGGTGCAATTTTATATAGCCACCTGAAGGGAAAGTACTCTTAATACAGTAGATAGAAAATTTTACTCAAAGAAAACATTACTTTATTTTTGAAAAGAAAGAAAACTCCCTTCAAAGGTTTTCGAAAATTCGCTTGCCACACGCGAGAATCGAATCGGCTAAATTATTTAAAATTACACCCTGTACTTCCATTGCATCGATCGTCAGGGTCAATAAGGATGAAATCTCTCTAACAAACTTGATAAATTAAATGAAAGGAAAACCATGAAATCTTAAATTATTTTAATTATTTACAAAAAAAGGTTTTTCATTTTCTTGGATACACAAATTTATTCTTCCAACGAATTCTAGTCTTATCTAAATAGTAATTCGTCATTTTAATGGATAAATGACGTCAATGATATTTATTAATTACTCACATAAGGATAAAGATGGATCTTTGAGTAAAAGAGCTTTAACTTGACCCATTGAATTTATAAGTGCAGATTTCATGGTTTTCCATTCATTTAATTTATCAAGTTTGTTAGAGAGATTTCATCCTTATAATTGACCCTAACGATCGGTGCAATAAAAGTACAGGGTGTAATTTTAAATATTTTAGTCGGTTCGATTCCCGGGTGTGGCAAGCGAATTTTCGAAAATCTTTGAATGCCGTTTTCTTTATTTAAAAAAATAAAGGAATGTTTTCTTTGAGTGAAATTTTCTATCTACTGCATTAAGAGTAATTTCGCTTCAGGTGGCATTACAAAATTCCACCCTGTATTTCATAAGCTTTTATTTTATTTATTTATTCATTTGTAATTTCAAAGTTTATCTTGGACATCACTGACGATAGTGAAAGAAAACATCGTGAGCAAACTTCAACTTATAGTTAATTTATAAGTTTGAAATTAATATTTGGAAGTTATGAGCGTCGAAAGTTCCATATGTCGACACTAATTTTAACGCATCTTAGGGCGGCAATAAATACCATAAGAAGAAGGAAAATTGAAAAACAACCTCCATACAGGGATAGATTAGTAATTCAACAATGCAAATAATTTTATTTTCAAAATATACATTTGTCGTTTTTTCATGATATCTATCTAGACTCCCAAAGGTCTGTTTATAAAATTTCGCGCGCTCGTTTTTGTCCAAAATCATCATCCATTTCAATAAAAATTTGCAGAAGTGCTAATTCGTACTAGCTTCTTAATGCTCATCACAGCATCTATCTCTTTCGCACGTGTTGTCGGATGAGATAGCATGCATGCCATGCAAACCTCGCGCATAAAATAGTTCGTGCCGTCGACTAGGGGAACCTTAATTAGCCATCTAAATAACATAAGAACACTTCACGAATCTCCATATAAATAGTTATCACTAATATCCTCTCTATTTAGTTGAAAGGCCTGCAATATTACCGAGGAACATCAATCATAACAGATATTCTCTTTTTTATAGTCTATTGCAAAAAACCTGTGAAAAGGATGTGCATGGCAGTGTGATGATTGATACGTCTTACTGGGGGGCTATTGGCGTGATGAATGAGCCCAAAGATGGCCTCTTTTGAATTATTTGAAACATTTCTGTGTCATCAATTACCTGTGAAAAAGAAACATAGTGCAGACAAGTGCCCGAAGTAATGGAACCTACTAAATACATTATCGTGATAAATGTTACGCCATTTAAAGATCTGCTTGCATTGTAATGAAAAAAGCGTATGTTAATAAATTATGTCGCCTTGTGTAGGAAAATAGAAGGCGTTTTTACAGTTATTAGAAATATAATGAAATAAACTTGGTCAGTCAAACCCACGCTCATATATCGGGACCAATTATTACTAAATGAAAATTATTAATTCGAGGTCCAGCAGGCTCCGTATTGGGATATTCTCACATTTCGATCCCATTTTGTTTTGCGTGTACTGACTCTCCTCGGTTGGCTTAATATAGCAATACGAATATGAGAACTTATCTTTTGGAAACCAATATAGCAGCTCACAATGTTAGGACCCATTAATATTAATGCTAATTTTTATCCGTGGTGCTAGGCAACTGGACTTATCCCAGTTGTAAACGACACTTGATGCCTATTGGCCTTTTTTGTTCTGTCTCCTGCTTGATATGGAGGGCAGAGGATGTATATTTTTTTGTCCAATTCCTCCTTTAATTTTTTCTGGTTAATTTCGTTGCGGGATCCAATCAATCTGCCTAGCCTTTTCCCAACCATGTTGGGGTCGGCAGTCTTACCGGATTCAGCTGAGTAAAAGTGTTGTACATGGAGCGACTGCCTATCTGACCTCCACAACGGTACCCCTTGGTAAGACTGGTGTCAGATCTCAAGCTTCTGACTACCCTTAACGACTGTCAAAGATCTTCAAATGACAGCCGGGACCAACGGCATAACGTGCTTGCCGAGGCACGGAGGAAACTCGCTATGTTGAAATGGTCACCCATCCACGGACCAACCTCGGCAAGCGTTGCTTAACCTTGCTGATCAACTAGTGCGGCTGTTATTATTTAGCCACGAGCTCCTCTGACATGAATGTGATGAACATGACAGTTAAATTCATTCTCCGGGACTTCGTCGAGCTTCATTGCCTCGGCGCTTTTCTGGTGGTCGCTCTGTGGATTCTGGCTTTCTGGAGTTGCAGTGGTTTAAGAATAGTGCGGTGACCCAGCACCAAATAAAAAAAAAACCTCGTCTTTTATATATCTACAACCGACCCGCCCGGCTTCGCACGGGACAAATTACACATACCCGCCTCTTTTAACACTCTTTCTATTAGAGAAAACCGTAAAAAAAACCATTGCGTGGTTTAGATAAAGTTAGCGGAGAAACAGAAATGACGTTGACAGACGCGACAGTGACTTTGTTTTTAACCGACTTACCAAAAAGGAGTAGGTTCTATGTTCGATTGTAAGTTTGTTATTTTTTTTTTATTTACAACGATTTCTCCGTCAATTGTGGACCGATTTTGAAAATTCTTTTTTGGTTGAAAGAGTTTGTTTCAAAATTGGTCCCATTTTAATTTGGTGAAGATCTGATAAAGAACTTCGGCGATATACAATAGAACTCTTCAATAAATAACGGCAAATCATTCGGGATTACTGCAATCGCATGTCTGTTTATTGTTTATACCATTTCATAACATAACATCACGCCAGTACGCTTAAAAGGGGTACGCAGATGTGTACAGTTACCCTGGGTATAATCTTATTTCGCCGGTTATGATCAAGATTCATGTTCTATCGGGTATTCTGGCATTATAGATACCTAACTAAAGGCAAGTTGCCTATTAAGAACAATTAATGTTGAAAAAAAAAATACTACCGACTTCCAAATAAAAGCACTTCAAAGTGAAAAATATCTTCTATTAACTACAAATTGGTACCTCCCAAAGACACCGACTTCCAAAAATAAAGTTATTTTCACTTTGTAGTGCTTTTAATTGGAAGTCGGTAGTATTTTTTTGTATTTTTTTTTATAAAGATATAAAAATGAAAACGAAATGATGTTCGTTGGTAAGCGCATCACTTGGGGATAAGGAATTTTATGCAAAAAAATATTATAAGAGTTCAAATAAAGTATTTAGGAAAAAATTAAAACTTGAAAAGCGGGATGAGTTTTTACTACGGGATTTTGTTTGACAACGTGTCTTATGATAACGTCTGTTGGGTCTCTCGTCAGAGTATACATAATATGAATAAAATAATATCCAATAAAGATTTATAGAACTTTGTGAAAAGACTCACAAACCAGCCACAATCAAGGATTAGTCTATGATCCGCTTTACGATTGAGGTATTATTGAGGTACGTTCGAGAATCAATGATGAGATAATTATTTTTCAGGATTAGTAATTACGCACGTCGTCGGTGAAATAAGTTGGGGGAAATCAGATCGCTCCTTTATTGTACCAGTCTCTGTAGAGGGAGTCGTAAGTGCATTTCTAAGTGTGAGCAGGACAAAAGTTGTAACTATATGCGCTAATATAGTTTCAACTTTTTGTTGAACAACTAATTTATTGTGTATCAAAAGTTTATAGAAATATATTGAGATCATAGAACCTGCACATATTATCGACTCGATAGTTACTCGACAAAAAATTCAAAAAACTGTATCGATTTGCTTTTGATTACAAAGTTGGAAACTCTCGATCAAATCAAACGCATACCATCGACTAAACAGTCGATCCGCAACTGATCAGTCTCGCATTAGCATTTGAAGTAGCTCTACGTCTTTTGTAGCTATGGCGAGAATATAACCTTTTCTTATTTCTATTTAAATGACTATAGAGCAAAACACAACATTTTTTTTTTTGTTAACTGTCATTGTACTACATACAATGCCAGTAAACAAAAACTCCGGTTACGTTTGAGCGTTACCGAAGAAAGACTGGTCGATTTGCTAAGGAGTTAAAAAACCGGCGATCGATTGTATGCCCACCTCCATCACAGATTACTAAATAGTTACTGCCTCCATCGACAAAACGGAATTCACGAGAAGTACACAACTCGACTGAACAGTTTGGTCGATGCAAAATTTGTGAGTATGCGCTAGGCACAGAAGATATATTGAGATGTTATATGACACCAAATTATTGCCAACATTGTAAGTTTATGTAGGCATAATAAATAGGGCAAGTTTATAATCATTATTCTCGGTAAGACACGGATATGGCAGAAAAAATATAGTTTGGCGAAATGGAACATTTATTGACCCATCAAACTCCCGGTGCAAGTGCAGTAGGTACCTACTCTGGTACAAACTATGTCCCATTTGCTGGAGTATCCCAAATGCTACGTAATTAGACAGCTCTCAAAGTGATCGCTCTATCACTATACTGCTTGGCATTATCTCAAGGGAAGCTCGTGGATAAATAATAACAGTCACACGGGTCGATGTTCAAAGTAAAGCAAAAATTGCCGGATCGCGGATTGGCGACCATCTTAACATACCGAGATCCCTCCGTGCCTCGGCAAGCACGTAAAGCCGTGTGTCCTGGCTGCCATATGTACATCTGTCACGTTTTTTCTTTTATTTGAGATAGGTTAGCTCTTGACTCTAGTTTAGTGACCGCTGACAGAGACAAAGTCGACGATGGAGTGAGCTTACCCAGAAAAAGCCTGTTCACTCAACTTTAAAGAGATTCGGGTTGAATGTGTTCGGAAACAAAGACGCATGCATCGAGTTCCACTCTTTTGCTGTGCGCATTATGAAGGATGTTAGGAAGCGCTTGGTGCAAATGGCAAATATCTAGGTAAGGATGGTAACTTGCAGTGCATCTAGATGTCCGATGGTAGAAGGGGGCCGGTGGGATGCCTCGTGGAGTTCCTGAGCACACGGTATGGAATGCGGAATGCACGGTAGCAATATTTTTTTTTTTTTTTTTTTTTTTATTATTGATAGGCTCGCGTTTGACCACTACCTCGCCTGATGGTAAGCGATGATGTGGCCTACGGTGAAGCACGCTTGCCTAGTAGAAACCTATTCACTCTTGACTTAAAGACCCCAAGGTTGTAGCTATCAGGAAACAAAGACTCCGGAAGGGAATTCCACTCCTTAGCTGTGCGCACAATTAAAGTATTAGCAAAACGCTTTGTGCGTATGGGTGGGATGTCCACCATGTACCGATGGCGCATGGCCGTACGTCTTGTAGTCCGATGATGGAAAGGGCTAGGCGGAATCAAATTGTGCAGTTCCGTCGCACACTCCCCGAAATGTAACCGATAAAAAACCGACAGGCTGGCAACTCGGCGTCGATGTTCGAGGCTCTGGAGCTTTGACGCGACCAGTGCATCATTGCCAATAAGCTTCTTGGCCCGTCAGTCAATCGACTCAAGTGCATCAAGCTGGTATTTGGCAGATCCATCCCAGAGGTGAGAGCAGTACTCCATGCACGATCGAACTTGCGCTTTATACAAGTTAAGCAGCTGTTCAGGTGTGAAGTACCGTCTCACCTTTGCAAGAATCCCCAACTTTTTTGCAGCCAACTGAGCTTTCGCCTCTATGAATGGACCAAAATTAAGGGTTGATGTCAACGTAATACCAAGAAGTTCGAGATGGTCCGTTAACGGCACGGTTACACCACGGAAAGATGGAGCCGGGTGGAATTGGCTCTTCTTAGCGGAAAAAAGACACGCCTGGGTCTTAGTAGCATTGAAACTGACCAGATTGGCATCACCCCATTCGGAGACCGCCTTCAAGGACAGATTCAAGCGTTCGACCATGGCCTCCCGGAGAGACCGAATCTGAGGCCCAGTAGTTCGTGCGTCGGACACGTATCTCTCAGCAACAGTGCTGTCATCTGCGTACCCAAAGGTGCCGGGTTTTAGCAGATCATTAATGTGCAGCAAGAATAATGTTGCCGAGAGCACTGACCCCTGAGGGACTCCGGCGTTGATATCTAACTGACCGGACGAGCAGCCATCGATAACCACTCGGATGGATCGATCCCTCAGAAAGTCCGCAATCCAATTACACAGACCACTAGGCAGTCCGAAGGTGGGAAGCTTACCAATGAGGCTTTCGTGCCAGACCCTGTCGAAAGCCTTCGAGATGTCGAGGGAGACGGCTAGCGCTTCCCCGTGTTTCTCGATGGCCTCACTCCAGATGTGAATGGCATACGCTAGAAGATCCCCAGTGGACCGATTTCGGAAGCCGTATTGGCGGTCACTGAGAATGTCGTTCGCTTCTAGGTATGCCAGGAGCTTTCCGTTAAGCACACGTTCCATACTTTTACAGAGGATGGACGTTACAGAGATGGGTCTGTAGTTTGCCGGTTCAGCTCGACTGCCCTTCTTGGGCACAGGCTGTACGTTGGCTTGCTTCCAAGCCCTCGGTACTTTTCCAGTCTCTATCGAAAGGCGATACAGGCGAGTCAAGATCGGAGACAATTCAGGCGCACAGGTTTTAAGCACAATTGCTGGTATCCCGTCGGGGCCACTCGCTTTGTTCACATCAAGGCTACGCAGCACCCTACGCACGTCCTTTTGATGAATGCGAATATCCGACATACTCGTCACACATCCATCAGGAGAAGGAGGAGGCTGCGCGCCATCAGAATTCAGATGCGAAGATTCCGCAAAAAGGCTGGCAAATAAGTTTGCCTTCTCCTCAGCGGAGTGGGCCAATGACCCATCAGGTTTCAGCAGTGGTAGTAGTGAGGGGCGACAGAAGTTTGATTCGACCGACTTAGCCAGGGACCAAAACGCTTTGCTACCCGCTGGGTATGAAGCTAGTTTGTGCCCAATTCTGCTAATGTGGTTAAACCGTGCTCTTCGCATCACCTTTTTGCAGGACTTGGCAGCCCTGTTGAAGGCTCTCTTCTTCTGATTCACGTCACTAGCCTTGCGTGTTCGAGCGTCGACCCATGCCTGATAAGCCTTGTGCTTAATCGCGTTGGCGTGGTTACACTCGGCTCCATACCATGGTCTGTCGACGCGAGACATTGCTACGTCAGAGAATGGAATATAGTTCTCCATTCCCCGACGCAACACATCTGTCACAGCGTCAGCGCACGACGATGGATCATCCGAAGAGAAGCAAGTGGGGTGCCAAGGATAGCATGCGAAGAAAGATCGCATCCCATCCCAATCTGCTGACCTGTACCGCCATACCCGCCGGTTGCCTCTTGGGCTGGGATCGGGCGGGGAGTAGACGGACACAGACTTCACCAGACAGTGGTCAGAACTACCCAAAGGTGAAGATATCGACACAGAGTATCTGTCTGGATCTGTTGTCAGCAGAAGGTCCAAGCAATTGGCTGTGTGCGAATAAACATCTGGCACCCTCGTCGCCCCCTGGACCAGCTGGGTGAGATTTAGTGCTAGCGCAAGCTTGCGCGTCTCTCGTCCAGCATGATCAGTGCACTGGTATGGGAAAAGCCACTCCTGGTGGTGGGCATTAAAGTCCCCCAGTAACACTAATTGGGCGGAAGGGTACCGTTGCTGTGCCGTATCAGCCGCCTCACTGAGGTACTCTGTGAGCCTGGTTGTCTCCTGATCTCCGCTGTGCGAACGGTAGACACAGGCGTAGATAATCTTATCCAACCCTGTGTCCACCAGAGCCCACAGCACTGAGAACCTGGAGTCTTCAAGGTTACGGAGACGCCGATAGCAAGTATCGTCTCGGGCATACATGCATACACCCGCGCGTGGTTTAAAGGCGTGCTCCAGGGTAAACCCTGGGTAGGATAAGTACGATACGTCTGACGGACTTCCTATCTGCGTCTCCGTAAGGAAAAACAGTGCTGGCTTTTCCGTCTCCAGGTGATGGTGGACTGAGTTGAGATTGGAGTGCAGACCTCTTATATTAGTGAGGTGCACTTTGTGGGGGAGGGGGTGCAGCCGCTGTTTTACTCCAGTTTTCTTTTTCATACTTGCCATTTTTGTAAGAGTGAAAGGAGAGGAGAAGGAAGTGAGATGAGGTTCCACGCTACTAACTACCAGACACGCACTGAAAGGACGCCATCGTTGGGGCACTAGTCCGGAGACTGCGGGGACGCTCGAGCCCCCACGGAGATGTCCATCGGGCCCTCCCATCTGGTCGCCAACCAGCACGATGGTGCATTCCGGGATTTTTCGACAGTTGGCGGGGCAGCCTTTCATGTGTGGCTGGCACACTACTTGGGCCCCCAACTACCTGCGGTCGGCCAGCGGCGCACCGTGCCTCGGATCCCGCTACCCTCCGCGACTAGTCTCCCGATACGCCCAAAACAGCGCGAGTCAGACTGGTCAGCATGCAGTGGAACAACTATCTCGACCCAACTCCTCTAGTGGCTACACCGAGCATCGTACCGGAACACGGCTAGGCCGCTTGGCGGTACGTCCTTGCCCGGTGGGTGGTTACAAGCCTTCGGCCGAAGCCTACCACCAGTTAGTGTCACCTGATTAGCACCACCCGGGGACCACGTGTAGGGTAACAACAAACGGGGTAACACTCCTACGGACGCGGGTGACTCAGCCCCCAAATACTACTTGTAAATTTTAATTGTTTAAGTTGTTTGACGTTCCAAAGTGCCGCTTATTGGCCTAGTTGAAATAAATATATTTGACTTTGACACATTCACCGAAGTAAAGTCTGTAGAAGACTGACAAGCAGGCAACCTTGCGGCTATGAGTCAAACTATGAAGCTTGGCATCCACCAGTCGTTACGGATGCCCAGAAACCTGGAAATCTGACACCAGTCTTGCCATAAATTTACCTATCATTTTACCCAGTTACTGGGTTGTGGAGGTCAGATAGGCTGTCGGTCCATGTAAAATACTGGTACTCAGTTGTATCCAACCCCAACAAAGTTGGTAAAAAACTAGGTAGACAGATATACATACTCGTAATAACGATATCTCCTGTAAAATCTGACCTACTTTTTAACTGTTTAATCAAAATCGTATTATGATAATGGTCATACTACTAGGGAATAGTTTGAAGTCGAAGGTTATTTAGGAATTATGTAACTTTTCGTGTTGATAATTATTGTAAAATTGTTACCTAAATGATATCATCCTTTTTTAAATTAAAAGTGATTTTTTCTCGTCTGAAATCTGTATACTTCCAAATTAACCACCGCGTATTATTTTCCCTAAATTTTGAAATTACGTGCGCGGATTTGAAGGCACATTAGTGGCGACGCCATTCATCAATTATCTGTTAGGTCTGAGTGACTTACCCAGGCACAAGCTATAAACTTCAGCGTCACGTTGTCACGTGGCTGCTTTATCCTGTACGACGGCTTGCCTGCCACGAATATCACTGGAATTAATAAATCTGGTGTCAAGTGGGGTGCCCATTAAACGCTAGTGCAGCTGATTTTTGCGTAGATGGGCAGACAATATTGTTGCCATGACGGGTAGATGAAGTTGTCTGGATAAGGGTGGCGTAGGAGCGTGGACATTGGCACAAGAAAAGAGAGGCGTTTGCGCAGTAGTGGGCTAAGTCAGTTTGCGGATGATGATGATGAGGCGTAGATGGTGGAATCAGCTCGACTCCTAGAGAACGGCATAACCTACACTAGCAGCATAATAAAAGTTTGGAAGAGAAACCTTTCTCCTACAGTGGAACCATTTGGGCTAGTTAGATTCGTGTCAAATAACCAACTTTGGTTTATACTAAATTTTGACTTGGCAGACGTAGCCCAGACACGTTCAAAGTGTTTAAACTTGATATTTCCTTATCCCTCAGTCTTAGAGGTTGGTGGAACTAACTTCATATTTGAATAGTATGAGATCCTACTGCAGGTATGTTTTTTGTGTTTTTGATTAAACTTGATTTTTAAGAATGATTCTTGATAGTAGAATAGATTACTGCAAGGTGCTTTGGAAATCAGTTTATTGGTCGCCGAAGTCTAGTCTCCTATGAGATTTGACGGCATTGCCGAAATTCGGTCAGAAGGACTATTATACTCCAAATGTCTATCTTCATTATCCTATCTGTATGGGCCATAATCCACCACGCGAGTTTAGTACAAGTTGGTGTATGAGACATAATTCTTCTAATTTCTGGTTCTAAGATATGCCGGTTACCCACATGAACAAACAAGCTCTCACCGATAGACATCAGCACCAGCATAGCCGGAAAGCCGAAGCCCAGCGCGTAGCAGGCGTCGTCCCCGAAACACATGACACTCCTGCGCAGCGCCGGGGTCACCACCATACCCATGAACCCGCCAAGGTTCACCGTGCAGTAGAACGTGGAGAAGAACTTCTGCAGTAGATGGTTCTCTTCGGGGAGGCGGAACTGAATAAAAAATACATAAAATCATGGCTTACCATCAGATGAGATATCATTAGATCATACATTAATAAATAAAAAAACTGTTTAGAAATCTGGCTAATTGTCGGAACGATCCAGTTACTTAAATAAAGACAGACTTTAACTCCTCTTTTACACCACAGTTTATAAAAACTTAAGTATCTAATCAGTCAAATGGTTTCCACCACAGATAATATAATACTAGCATACAGATGCCTCATCCAACACAAAGAAACCGTGCCGACGTAGCGTTCTTCATCTGATTATGCCGATTATTTTTTGTGAATCGATCGCGTTCGGTTCCGTTCCACGGCGATATATAGATCACCATCTATATCCGTGGAACGGAACCGAACGCGATCGATGTACAAAAAATAATCAGTAGGTATAGAACTTCGGCACGGTTTCTTTGTATGGGATGAGACACCACCGGTTTTAACCAAGAAATCTTTTGCAACATTACAAACAAACAAAAAAGCATTAAACAATCATAATAGTAATTCATCAACGAGATTTGCCAACAAATAAATTTGAATCCTATTCACGAACACTGGTTATTAAAATACTTTTTTTTAAATGCCCAACACATAATTTAATAGAGTGGTGATCGTGTGTTGTCGCCGATTGTGAAGGAAAGGTGAACAGGCGTCACACTGACAACTCACTATCGACTTTCTGTCATCCCAGGAAATGGCGCGGACATGAAGGTTCAGGCTTTGGAAAAATATTACTAAATTACCTTAGCCATAGTTTTACAAATCATTGTTACCATAATATAAGTTTTAAGCAAATGATCAATAGAATTATGAATTCAAATATAGATAATTGTTCTACAATGGTTTTGCTATTGGGAAATAGTACTGGGATTACCAAAAAGGACATAATGGCTGGTATTGACACCTTGTTAGGGTTAAATGTAGGAAAGCTCATGGTTTGTGCATTTCCTTACTCGTATAGCTTCTCAGAAGATGAGAACAAGCGGATTTTTAAATTAAATAACATTTTACAAATGTTGACGACTTGTCATTGTGACAAATTATTGTTTTTTGACACTAATAAATTTATTAGTGGACTACAAGTAACGCAGAGAGCTTTCTCTCTGTCACGTAGATGTAAACATAAAATTGCTATGTTGATAGCATATTCTATTAATCAATTGATAGCAAATCTATCAAAATGTATATTAAGCGACGACCCTGTGTTGCCTAGTTCAACTAGCAACATAATTTTAAACTAGTCCATAAGACAATAGAAGTTACCCCTGGAAATAATCAGATATTATTAGTAAATAGTATGAAGGTATCTTCTGGCAATCCATTTAATGGTACTAAGCTGAGGGGAGAGCAATACTCTTTAAAATTATTAAATCAGAACATTCAAGGTTGTTCTTCCAAATTATTAGAAATTGAACTATTTCTAGAAAAAACCAAATTTGATATTATTTGTCTAACAGAACATTGGTTAAAAGATCAACAAGTAAGGTCCATTAATTATGAAAATTATCGTGTAGTTAGCCATTACAGCAGAAAACGTATGATACATGGCGGATCATTAATACTAATTAAAAATTCTATTAAATCTAAAGAAAGAAAAGACATTGTTAGACTGTCGGTTGAACACACCATTGAATTGTCCTGTGTTGAGCTTGATAAGCATATTGTAGTTTGTGTCTACAGACCTCCAAGTTACCAGAATCTATCTGTGTTTGACTCTATAATGGAAGATGTGTTAAAAAAAGTTTGTACTAGTAGTAAATCAATTGTCATATGCGGCGATTTTAACATTAACATATTAGAAAATAACTCTAACACTATCAGGTTATTGGGTCTTTTTAAATCATTTAATCTAGCAAATGTTTTTATGGAGCCAACTAGAGTGACAGCTTCTTCTGCGACTTGCATAGATAACGTTTTTTGTAATTGTGATTACCTAAATAAAGAAATTATAAATAAATTAACATCTGATCACAGTGGACAAACAATAACGTTTAGCACCTACATACCTTTGCAAAAAATGCAAATAAAATTTAGACCAATTACATGTAAAAATTTAGAAAAATTTAATAAAACCTTGACTAGTAAATTATGTATTCAAAACTTTATGAATATAGATGACCCAAATGAGTTCTATGCCGAGTTTTTTAAAGTACTCAACACGCAATTCAATGACACTTTTCAACTGAAAGCAAAAAGTATTTACACCAAGTTCATATTTAGCGATTGGGCGACTCCAGGCATTCGTAAAAGCAGGGAAAAACTTTATGAACTCTATGGCCTAAAGCAACATTATGAATAGTACAAGTTTTGATAAATATGTTTCAAAATATTCAAAAACCTTTAAGATTGCATGCAAAATAGCTAAAGCGCTGTATATTAGCAATAAAATAAAATCAGCAGATGATAAAATAAAAACTACCTGGAAAATAATAAATAATGAAACAGGTAGGAAAAAACAGCGTAATACAGAATTGAATTTAGCGACTGCACATGGCCCCACACACTCAGATATAGAGGTAGCTCAGGAATTTGAAAACTTTTTTGTTAATATTCCACTTAAAACTACAGCAGCCTTAAACTCCTCACCTGCATTGTCTGCTGCCTTACTTAGAAAGAACGTAAATGCGTGCCCTTCGGAGTTCAAGTTTCAACATACAAACCCCCAGGCTATTTTAAAAGCTTTTAAAGATCTTAAAATTAAATCAACAGAAGATCTTTGGGGACTATCTGTAAAAGTGTGTAAACCAATCATTGAAACTGTTGCACCCTATTTAGCTTTCATATTTAACACTAGTGTCGAGCAAGGAGTTTTTCCGGACCTCATGAAACACAGTAAGGTAGTTCCATTGTTTAAATCTGGGGATAGCAAAGAAGCCAATAATTATAGGCCAGTGTCAATTCTGCCGGTTCTCAGTAAGGTCTTCGAAAAGTTAATGCTCAACCAATTGTTGCGTCATTTTAACAAACATTCCATCTTTTATGATCAACAATACGGTTTTACCAAAGGGCGTTGCACAACTGACGCGGGTGTCACCCTAATAAAGAACATATTTAAGGCCTGGGAGGAAGCACAGGACGCCATTGGAATCTTTTGCGACCTCTCGAAGGCGTTCGATTGCGTTAACCATGAGACACTATTGTTGAAGCTCGAGCACTATGGAATTAGACATACAGCCCTTGAGTTACTTAGATCATATTTAAAAGCCAGACCAGTTAAAGTTCAGGTAAACGGCGTAAACTCACTAGGGTCTGAAATGACAATGGGTGTGCCTCAAGGCTCGATATTGGGTCCTTTCCTCTTTTTAGTTTATATTAACGATTTACCCCAATTACTACAAAATCAACCGAAGATGGTGTTGTTTGCTGATTTCACATCTTTGATATTTAAAATAGATCGGCGGTCACGAAATCTTGATGACGTGAATAACTCCATTTATCAGGTCCAAAATTGGTTCACGGCAAACAATTTAGTACTAAATGAAAAAAAAAACAAATGTATTAGATTCACATTGCCGAATGTTAGAAGTACCGAATGCGATATCATATTGAATGGCGAAAAGCTGGACTTTGTAAATCAAACAGTTTTCCTGGGAATCACTCTAGACGACAAATTTCAATGGGGTCCTCATATAACATCTCTTGCGGGTCGGCTAAGCTCAGCCGCTTATGCTGTTAGAAAGATAAGACAGTTAACGGATGTAGAAACCGCGCGTTTGGTCTATTTTAGTTACTTTCACAGCATAATGTCATACGGTATTTTACTGTGGGGTCGAGCGGCTGACATTGAATCCATATTTATATTGCAAAAGAGAGCTGTCAGAGCCATATATAAGTTAAGTCACCGTGAATCTCTTAGGGAACTGTTTAAAAATATTAATATTATGACAGTTTCTTGCCAATTTATTTATGAAAATATTATGTATGTAAGGAAAAATATACATCTCTTTAGTAAAGTCAGTGATAGACACAATTGTAATACCAGAAATAAAGATAAGTTAGATCAGCCTTCTTACAGACTAGCTAAAGTACAATCATCTTTCATGGGGTACTGTGTTAAATTCTATAACAAAATACCTTGTGATATATTAAAACTAAATGAAAGTAAATTTAAAACTTTAGTTAAAAGCACCCTTTGTAAACAAGCATATTACAAATTAGATGATTATATTCAAGATAAGAATGCTTGGAAACATGCTGGTCCTGCTCCATAAGGCAATCTTTGGTGTAGACAAAATCAAATTTGTCTTTGGTGTAGACAAAATCAAATTTGTTAATTTATATTCCCATTCATAGTTATTGTATTCATTGTTTTGTTTTTTTTTTATTTTTTTAGAAATTTACTCACACACTTTTCCGTTGTTGTTGAATTAGGTATTTTACCTATGTTTGTAATATTTGTAAGTATGTGAGAACCATGTTCCTACTTATCAAATTAATTAATTTTCCTGTTAATGCTTTTTAATACTTTATACCTGTGTGTAGAGCTATTCTGGGTGCATCGTCCTCACCACAGAACAGAAAAAACGCCCTCTACAATAGAAGTCGCAAGTAGGCGTGACCCGCGTACCCCGAGTTTTGCTTAGTTCCGCATACGTCTGCTGCCCCGCCCACACTACGCACATCATTCTTGTTACAACTGTCACGGTAACAAAAACTTGGAAAAAATACAAAAAATGCCCTATTGTGCTGTTTTAGAATGTAAAAACGATAGTAGAACCAAAAATGTATCAAATGGAGGTATATCTTACCATCGGTAAGTCTTAATTGATTTTATTTCTATAAAAATGTAAAAGCAATATTTTATTAAACAAGACAAGTAAAAGTTGATTTTGTGTCGTTAAACTTAAGGTCTACTTTCTTTTAAAGTTAAACATATTGTTCTCGAAGATTCCAACTATGCACATGTCACAGTCAGCTACTAAATTAGAGATTACCAATATCGATGATGAGTTATCGATATTTAAAACTTACTATATTCTCTGTGTTCTATGATATATATAGCGGGCAAAATTTAAACCTGTGTGAGGCTTTTTTTTGGTGATTCAGTATTAGTAACCAAACACATTTCCATGGCCAAACTTTTTTTATCTAATTAAACTTTAACCAAGTTTAAAACAAATATAACATGGATATAGGTAATCTATTCGTAATATTCTAATCGAGAAATGGTTAATCAAACAAGTGTAATTCACAAAGTCTCAAACCTATAAAAAATGGTTTCGTATTATTTTGTGACTTCAGATTTCCTAAGGATCCAGACAGAAAGAAGACTACAAGGAGTGTTACGGTGGAAAGAAAGTAAAATTAAGAGACAGAACTTGATAATCGGCAGATTAAAAGCTAAAAATCGCAGACTAATAAAAAAAGTAAACAAAATTGAAGACATTTTAAAGATATTAGAAGAAAAATTCTCTATAGTTAATGAAAATATCAGCAATCTAAAAAACACTAATGTAAAGGTGATCATTAATTTATTTTAGATTGTGTCTCTTTCACTTTTGTTATCTAGACAATTCAGTCAACGTTATAATTGATCCAATTTGTATATATGATTTATTTTGGTTGCATTTTTATGGTTGATACCATTTTGTAAGTCATTTTGTAGGGATCCTGCCGTTTTGCCGAAAAGATTTTGACAAAATTTCATTACCCAAACAAATTTCAGCAATCTTTTTTTATACCATTGCAATATTTCGAATGATTTTAGTACGCATATTTTTATTTGGTCAAATTTTTACATGGCAAAATTTTACCAAGTATAATGTCATTATGGCATTTGGTCTTTAATCAAATGATTTATTACAGCAAACAATCTTCAGACAATAAACGTTTGGTGAAATGATTTGTTAAGACAAAAAGTATTAAGGCAAACATAAGATTTTTTGAATTATATAATAAAAAATACAATTTTATTTTTTGATTAATTCTTTCAATTTGTCTGGAACAAGTCAAATTTATGGTTACTTGATATTAATTTATTTATGGAAGTAGTTAGAGTAGGTTAATTATTAAAAAAATGGTTAGGTTAGGTTAGGTTAAAACTGTGACCTCCTACGCACGAGCCGAGCGAGCGAAGCGAGCGGTGCCGCGGCAGCGGCCGGCGAGTGCCAGAAATGACTTGCATTAATAGAAAAAAGAGATTGTTTTTAGTAGGTTACCCGGAACTGAACTATTAAGATTAGGATAATTAGTTATTTAAAAAAAAATGGTTAGGTTAGGTTAAAACTGTGACCTGCATTAAATTAAAAAAAAATATATATAAAAAAAGAGAAATAAAAAACTATAAATATTTGGCTTATTTGATTTTGCGTAAAAACTGTTATTCCAAGTGAAATATTTGAATAAATAAAAAATGTTAAAAGTACTAGTTGGTAAACAAGTTATTGTTCAATTGTTCACTTGCCAAACATAGGTTTTCGTAACAATTATTTGTAAAGAGATTGTTTGGTAAGTAATAATTTGGCAAATGAAGTTATGCGAAAATTTGTTTGGGAAGTGATAATTTGGCAATTTCTTTTCGGTAAAACAAGGGAGACCCCATTTTGTAGCTTACGAAGCGGCATGATAATCTATGAAATGCACACTTAACAATTAGTTTTTAACTACAATCTTTTTCATTTTATAGGTCAAAGATTTGGTTTATCGACAATTTAGAAACCTAGAATCGGGGGCTATTTCGAAACAACTGTACTCACCAGAACTACGCAGTTTTGCGCTCACCCTCCATTATTACTCACCTAAAGCATATAAATACGTGCGTAGTACATTTAACAGCTCTTTGCCTCATCCGCAAACATTAAAAAAATGGTACGCAAATATAGGTGGCGAACCAGGTTTTACGAGAGAGTCGTTTATAGCTTTAAAACATAAAGCAGATTCATCAAGCCATACCTTATTAGCTACATTGGTAATTGATGAAATGGCTATACGTCGAAGGATTGAATGGGATGGACAGAAATTTCATGGATATATTGACATGGGTACAGGTTTAAACGGTGACCACCTAGCAGAAGCCAAAGAAGTTTTAGTTTTTTTAATAACAGCCATAAATGATAATTTTAAGGTTCCAGTAGCCTTTTTTCTGGTAGATGGAGTCACAGGAGCACAACGCGGTGAGCTTGTTTTACAATGTATTGAACGGATCCATGACATAGGTATCAAATTTATCAATGGTACATCACCTAGGTTGTTCTTTCCAGAACGGAAATGTGAAATTTGAACATCCTGTGACAAAAGAAATCATTGTCGTCATTTTAGACCCATGCCATATGATAAAGCTCATACGAAATACGTTTCAGACGTATAAAATATTGGTCGATAAAGAGGGAAACAAACTGCAGTGGGAATATTTTGTTGAACTTAATAAAATGCAAGAAAATGAAACGTTCCATTTGTCAAATAAAGTCAGACACCGCCATATCAATTTCCAAAATCAAAGAATGAAAGTTAAATTGGCAACACAGCTTTTTAGCTTAAGCGTAGCGGAAGCAATGCAATTTTGCCGTAAAGACTTACGAATTATGGCATTTAAAGAAAGTGAGGCCACAGAAAAGTTTATATTGTTGATCAATAATATGTTCGACATCTTTAATTCTAGAAGTCTCCATCAGTATGGTTTTAAGAAGGCTTTACATGAGCGTAACGCAACTCAGATTTTCGAATATTTGAATATGGCTTGTGATTACATTTCAAATTTGAAACTGGAAAATGGCGTTCTTTTAACAAATAGTCTCCGAAAAACCGGATTCCTTGGGTTCCAAGGTTGCGCTGAAGCATTAAAATATCTTTACTCAAGCCTCATCCAAAAAAGAATGATCATATACCTGCCATTTTACAAATTAAGTCAAGATCACTTGGAACTACTATTCGGTAATATTAGGGCACACGGTGGATCAAATAATAATCCGACAGCAAGACAGTTTGTGGCAGCATATAAAAAACTTCTGGTTCATGTGGAGTTGAAAGATTTCGGATCAGGAAATTGTACTGCGTTGGAACAATTGTCTATACTGATCTGTTCATCTGCAGTAGATCGCATAAATAAAACATCTACTGATACAGGTTTAGTACAGGACGATTGGACAGAAGACAACACAGAAGAGCAAGAAATCGGCGAACTTTTAAGAAACATTTCTGAATTTAGTTCTCAAGCAATATCACATATTGCAGGTTACATTGCCCGAATCTTAATAAAGAAAATTAATTGCGACATCTGCGTTGGCGCTCTCATTTCAAATCAAAGCATTTCTTTACATAAGTTTATAGTAGCCAAAGATAAAGGTGGGCTTGTATATCCATCAAGCGACATGATAAAAATTTGTAAAGTGGCTGAAGTTGTCATTCGAACTATGGATGGCAAACTATTTAAAAAAAGAAGAAATAATGGCCAAAATATTAAGAAAGTTTATTGGAGAAAAATTGTTCGATGATATTAATTTTCATCAATTTGGAGAATTTCCCACATCAAACCATGTAACTGACTTGATAAAAGCTATTACAGAACGCTACATTAATGTGCGGATACACCATCTACTTAAAATTAATATAAAACAAACAAAAAGGCAACTTCTTAACAAATATGTATTATTTCAAGGCCAATAATCTGTGTATTTTTGTCTTTAGCTGAGTTTTACTTATGTTATTAATTAAACCATTGTTTCATTTTAATTTGTATTATTTAAATCTCATTTAAGCTTTGATCATTTTTCAAAATCTACAAAATATATGAATACCTTTAGTTTTGACGTAGTTAAAAATAAAAACAGATGAACATAGAACCTTCTTTTTTGAAGACAGTGAAAAAGTGGCTTATATTTTAGTCTTACATTTAAGATCTACTGCTGTATAGACCAAAATTTTTTTTCAAAGTCCTTTACGTTGTTAATCAAGCTTAACATAATACGAGTGTAGCCGCAGGCGAAAGGGCAAGCTTCCCATATAATAGCATACCTGTAGTGTAGTCTATCGCATAGATCTATTAATAGAATAAAAAAGTTAAATAAAAAAACCCGACTGCTTCAAAAGTGACCCAAAAAGACGTAAACAAGGAGAAAATCATGCTGTGCAGTCGGAGGATACATATTCGCGGGCTGGCTTACCAAAATCTGGTGTATCCTCCACCTGCACAGCATGTTTTGCTCCTTGTTAACGTCTTTTAAGGTCGCTTTTGAAACAGTCGGGTTTTTTGATTATTTTTTTTTTATTTATAACTTTTTGGTTAGTTTTTTTTTTAATTAGGTACATTTAAACATACAAGTATCATACATTTTTGAAATCACCTCTTAAAACCCTTTATTTTGATACCCCACACGACGGGTTTGGTTTTTGAAAAAAAAAATGGGTCCCCACAATATGGCGCCCAAAAGCCGCCATTTTTCTATTGTCCAATTTTAATGTAGCCAGTGACACTCGCAGGGTTAAGACAAATCGATTGACGTACGAATCATCAAAATCGGCCACACGTTTAGTCTCTGGAACGCCGTATAGGAACAAACATACATACATAAATACATATATACATACATACATACATAGACTGATAAACACATTACCCTCCTTCGGCAGTCGGGTAAAAACACCACAGGGCGTATCTTTGTATCAATAGAATAATTTTCAAAATTAGATCAGTAGTTTAACATAAAAAATCTTTATCATACTTTCTATAAATCGTAAGTATTAGAATAAATGTATGTAAACACTTGATTTCAAACATAATATTATTTATCGACTCTAGTTGTTGACTGTATTTTGTTTGAAAATAAAACGGAATGTCGATAAATAATTCAACGACAGAGGTACATCCCTACAGGATGACGAATAGTAATGACCTCATTTCGCAAATATAAATCTTATTTTTAACGAAATACTGTTTTAAATTGAATGCATTTATAATAGTGACATCTAGCGGCGAGTAGCGTAACTTGCTCATTAAACTATTTCATGTGCGCTTTAAACGGAAAAAGTTAAAATACTCAAAAAGAGTAGACAATAAACCAACTCTATGGTCATAAAACTATGGTTTATTTTTAAAACTCGTGACGACTGACATATTTCCTACTTTCAACTAAAATTAAACTACCAATCACACCAAAGATTTCTTAGTGTTACGAAATACAATTACCCTGTATATTATGTGAGAGTTTGGATACGCTGGTTCCAATACTAATGAAGCGCTAAGCGACTTCTACTGTCTTCTCTGTTCTGTGGTCCTCACATATATTAATGTATGTACGTATGTTAATATTGTAAAACACCATTTTTTTTTATTTTTTTTTAAAAGAGTAAGAATGGAGTTTCTTGTGCGTTCTTCTCCATAACAATCTACTTTCCGAATGCACGGTAGAATCATTTTTTTTTTTATCTTGTTTTTTTTTTTTATTACTTTTAATTTTTAATTTTAATTTATGTGACGTTCAAAAGTGCCGTTTATTGGCCTAATTGAATAAATATATTTGACTTTGACTTTGACATGATGTAACAGGATAGAGTAATTAATTTGTGCTGCACATTTTAATTGATGCCTTTTTTTGTTCCCTTCATTATGTAACGTCATTTTAATGTCCCCAAGTAATACGTCATTTTTTATATAGCACCTCAGAATCAACTACCGCCACGTTGTTAGATATTAACTAAATTAATTACCCTTAATAAATATAAAGAGCAAAGTGCGCGAAAACTGTTTATTGATATATATCTAGTAAATGTGCCCAATGTGACGAAAAACCGGATAGATTACAAACTATCTACAATGTAATTTATAATGTACGTTTTATTGTAAAAAATTCATTTAGTCTATTTACAATTTCTGCCCTGATAAAAAACAACTGAAACGGAGCACCAGAAAGCAAATAGACAGACATAAAGCATTATTTGTGGACAATCCGTGTTGCCAACAAAGCCGTAACACAAGACTATAGCTGTAAAACCAATTGTGTTCAAGTGCTTCAGAGGAACAAAGAGACTCAAAGCTTCCGCAAAATGGGCTAACGTTAGAGCAAACACATGCATAAGTATGGGCAACACTGTAAACAAGGACCGCTGGTATTTAGACCATAGCAACTCCAATCCTTCCAGACTTTTTAGACAGCTGGAATGAAGAAGAAACAACTTGTTACTAAAATTATATGATGGGGTTAATTAAAAAAAAAAGATAAAAGAATTATAAAAAAAACACTACCAAGTGAAAAATAACTTCAATTTCGGAATTCGGTGTTCCTGTTTTTGAATATTAGTTTTTTGGCCGAGTTCCGAAATAGAAGTTAAATAATTTTCATAATCGGTCCACTATTGACGGAGAAATCGCTATAAACATACACAAAAAAAAAATAAGACTAACATACAGCCGAACATAAACTTGCTCCTTTTTGGAAAGTCGGTTAAAAACTTTTGATTCTTCCTATTTGACGATCCATTTAGTAAAATAAAATTGAATTGAATAAAGAAGAAATGTGATGATACTACGATTACGACCAACTACAAACATCTTGACCAAGAGGATAAGTAGACAAACTGCTGAATTTCTAAAGAGAAACCTGAAATGGGCATCGCAGACAAGATGAAACCTAAGGGTCAGAAGACATGGATACGCAAATAACAAAGGACAGGCATTATACAGGCTCACTCAAGCAAGCGTCGTTTGGTCCAAGAGCTAGACACATATGAATATGTTTTTAATAAAAGTTTTGAACACTCAAAGTTCCATGTTTTGGAATAGGTAACTAAAACATTCCTTAAACACTTTTTAATAACTTAGACAAAATTATATTTTCGGCTTTTGTAATTAGAAGAGTAAAAATAATACAAAAAAATCAACGTTGCATTTGCTATAATTTTCTTTGCAAAACCTCGTAGCAGAGCGTAGACTGATGTTATAAAATAACTTTTTAGCAAAAAACTTAAACCGACTTTTAAAACAAAACACCACAAAGCGAAGTGTGTGCGAGTGTCTTTAGCTCTTATTGTTTTTTGTAGTTTGACACCGACATCGGAAAAGAATATTATTTTTTGTTTTGTAGCGTTTTGTTTTGGAAGACGGTTTTGTTTTTGTTATATTTCTCGAAGAATGCCTCCGCTTAATGCAAAAACAAAAAATGTTCTGCAGAAAAAAATAAAACGCACCTGGTCTCCTCCGAAGGCTGCAACACAAGGCTTGATTCCTCCGGTACCAGTAGCTATAAGCAGTAGCCCAATCATTGAAGTCGTTCTGTAAGTTAATAATTACATTGTACGCTATACTAATCATTGAAATACGAGGATATAGGGTTCGCGGACACTGAGAAAACTTTTGTAAAATTGCTTTTGAAAAGTATGTCAAACCATCATATTTACATTTATATGATATAAAAATAATTTATAACAAAAAATTTAACCAGCGAAATATCGAACTGGAAAGCAAAACTAAAAAATATCTTTTAGTCTAGCATTTTAAGTTAGCGCCATACAAATAAACATGCAAATTTACCTAAAGCGTAGAATGATTGTAGCTAGGTTGATAGTTATAGACTAAAATATTTTTTTATATTTTTTGCTTTTAGGTTCGTTATTTCATGGTATTTTTTTTTAAGATTTTTTTCCTTTTAGTTTACTTAACTACACTATCTGTGATTAATTTTAACTTAATCGGTTCACAATTGAAAATTCAGTGGGAAAATTTAAAATTATCAGTAGGTAAGTTCCTTTTTTCTACTTTTAACTTTGAATTTACTCTTCCAATAAAAACAGATTGTTTTTAATCGAAAAATAAAAAGTAATGCGTGGTCATAAATTAAAAATACATGTCGAATTGAGAACCTCCTTCTTTTTAATCGTCGTTAAAAATTAACCATAAGAAGTACAAAACACACTTTTACGAGATTGCTTTTACTACATCGATATAGAATGTCCACACTCTCCGGTTTATGCACTGTAAGTTATGAAATACAAAAATTAACAGACGTGTGAAGTCCATATTACCACGATTTTGTTCCGGCTTTTACCTCACCGTCGACTTTCGCGGTATGGTGAAAAATAAAACAAGTATCTGAAGTTTCATAGAGTAATCTGTGGTTCTGGTTCATACAGCCCCCCGGTATCGGCTAGAACTGAAGTTTCTTCAAAGTTACCTCAAGGAGCACTCTTCTACTTCCAGATGAACTTCGTGTCGATTGTTTGTTTTAGTTACATAAAGTATGGAATATGCTAGTTACTACTCGTAGAGGAACATGTACGGAGTTTTACTAACCATTAAGTAGAAAGATAGAGGTGAGGACTGTACCTATTCAGTGCATTAGGATATACCTGTGTCCAGCAGCGGAATGCAACAATTTGATAATGATAACTTTAATTATATTTAATATTATTTCTAATTTTAAATAATTAATTATTATAGATATTTGTGTTATATTACATAAGACAGCTTCTAAAGACAACTGTATTTAGTGTAAACGTTTATTTATTAAAATCTTTTTTGATATTATATTAATCCGAAGTTCTAAAAAAAACTTTTTTTTAGAACAAAAAAAAAAGAAAAAATAAAAAAATATACAACCGACTTCCAAATAATAAAACTACAAAGTGAAAAATAACTTTATCTTTGGAAGGCGGTGTCCATAACGCAAAAAATTGGTACCTACGAAAGACACCGACTTCCAAAGAAATGTTGAATACAGGCCTGTGGATCACAAAGCCAAGAGGTAACACTGGGGCCCATGAGCAATGCTGCAACTCTTGGATCCTACAAGGTCTATACCCTCGAAACCGCGATACGCGGCAGCGGTAGCCAGGGGTCTGTTTTTTTGGGACTGGTTACTCACATTTGTTCCCGTGGTGGTCGCCTGGTGCCGTGTCCAATCCTGTGTCCGGTCGATGGTTATAAGGAGAAAATACATACAATAAATTTGGGATAACCGTCGTGGTCTGGACAGACAACTATACACGTTCCTGACAAAAACACTTCGCTGCGCGTAAAATATATACCCAAACAAATGTACGGGCGACTCACAGTACCACTCACGTATCGCGAACGTAATTTCGAGTAACGATGGGTTGATTATATATCAATTACAACAAAATCAAAGCAAGACCCTCGTATCACGTCTCGCGCTATCAAATCGAAATAGGAAGTCGGTAGTAATTTATGTAAAAAAGTTTTTTATGTTTCACTTTGTAGTTGTACTTACCTAATAGGCGAGTTGTAAGGTACCTTTAACGCCATAATAGATTACCCGAATATCATTAACCTTGAACACAACCGGTGAAATGAGAGATCTGCTTACCCCGAAAGAGAGTACTGGCATGATGTTATGTTATGAAATGGTATAAACAATAAACAGACATGCGATTGCAGCAATCTCGAGAGATTTGCTATTATTTATTGAAGAGTTCTATATCTTCGAAGTTCTTTATCAGATCTTCACCAAATCAAAATGGGACCAACTTCGGAACATACTTTTTCAAACAAAAAAAGAGTTTCAAAAACGGTCCACAATTGACGAAGATATAGGTGAAAATACACAAAAAAAAACCCTGATGTCGAACATAGAACCTCCTCCTTTTTGGAAAGTCGGTTAAAAATAGTACACATAAATATGAAAACTAAATGGCTTAGTTGCCTCCATAAGTGGTACAAATTCTATAACCGAACAACAAAAAAGTATGCTATAAATATCAGCCGTTCACCTTTGGATGGAAGGGGACCGAGAGGTTATAGAAAAGATGAATGTATTGTGTGAGAAGTGATATGAAAGGAAAGAGAGTTAGTGATAACATGACTAACGTGTTATAACATGAGACAAGGGCAGCAAGATGATGATGAATCTTATAATAATTATACTTACGTGGGTGGCAACATGAGTGGAGGTATTGCAGCACAACAAGTCAGGACCGTCCCCATCAGGTATATTATTGAAAAATATAGTATAACTCTGAAAATATAAAGGAAGTATTAATAGTTTTGTGATTATATCCCAGGAAAATAACTGTAATTACAGGCCAATCTGTAAAAAAATACCTAGAAAATCCTGAAATAATAACTAGGTACATGCTGTGTGAAATATCCGTATAGATCCCGTGCATAATCCCCTTGCAAATATTGTAGGTGCAAAGTATGTAGTGACAAGCGAAAATATCTCATGAATATATGCATGTATGAATGCACAAACATCGAATCTTGGAGCAGCGATGTAGAATGGACATTATATTTTGACGACACGGTTGGCGCAGTGGTTGACCGATCGGCTGCTGAGTTGCGAGTCGCGGGTTCGATTTCCGCTCGAAACAAATATTTGTATGACCTACAGATAGTTGTTCCAGATCTTGCTGTTTGTAAATACACCCACGATACATTAGCAATTCCTAGTGTGAGGCAAATTTACAAAAAAAACTTAATTCAAAAAATCAAAAAAACCCGACTGCTTCAAAAGCGAACTAAAAAGTCTTAAACAAGGAAAAAATCATGCTGTGCAGTCGGAGGATACATATTCGCGGGCTGGCTGACCAAAATCTGGTGTATCCTCCGCCTGCACAGCATGATTTTTCCTTGTTTAAGACTTTTTAGTTCGCTTTTGAAGCAGTCGGGTTTTTTTGTATTTTGAATTAAGTTTTTTTATTTATAACTTTTTAGTTAGTTTTTTTTAGAATTCGATACATTTAAACATATAAGTGTTGTATATTTTTGAAATCACCTCTTAAAACCCTTTATTTTGATACCTCACACGATGGGATTGGAAGAAAAAAAAATTTGGGCCCCCCAATTTGGCACCCAAAATCCGCCATTTTTCTATTGTCCAATTTTAATGTAGCCTATGACATTCGCAGGGTTAAGACGAATCGATTGACGTATGAATCATCAAAATCGGCCAACGCGATTGGTCTCTGGAACGCCATATAGGAACAAACATACATACATACATACATACATACTTACATACATACTTACATACATACATACTTACATACTTACATACATACATACATAGACTGTTAAACACATTACCCTCCTTCAGCAGTCGGGTAAAAAAAGAAAGTCAGGCACCAAGGGGATAAAACAATGACATATGTCACGGACGCAAGGATTTTAGTGTTAACTGTCGAGCGGAAGATTTGAGAACTAAGATTTATAATCCTGAATGCAGCAAAGGATTTGTCGTTTATTTGTTAAGCAGGTACTTCGTAAAAATTTACTGATATTTTGAGAGAGTGCTTGGCCGGGCGCCTCGTCAAAAAACGCCTTTAGGGACTGACACACAAATCCAAAAAAAAGTTAATTCAAAAAATCCAAAAACCCGACTGCTTTAAAAGTAAACTAAAAAGACGTAAACAAGGAGAAAATCATGCTGTGCAGTCGGAGGATACCTACATATTCGCGGGCTGGCTGACCAAAACCAGATGTATCCTCCAACTGCACAGCATGATTTTCTCCTTGTTTACGTCTTTTTAGTTTGCTTTTTAAGCAGTCGGGTTTTTGGATTTTTTGAATTAACTTTTTTTATTTATAATTTTTTAGTTTCTTTTTCGAATTAGGTACATTAAACATATAAGTGTTTTATATTTTTGAAACCACCCCTTAAAACCCTTTACTTTGATACCGCACATGATGGGTAAAAAAGAAAAAAAATTGGGACCCCACAATATGGCGCCCAAGTTCCGCCATTTTTCTATTTGCCAATTTTAATGTAGCCAGTGACACTCGCAGGGTTAAGACGAATCGATTGACGTCCAAGGCGAGAGAACCATCAAAATAGGCCAACGCGTTTGGTCTCTAGAACGCCACATAGGAACAAACATACATACATACATACATAGACTGAGATTAACACATTACCCTTCTTCGGCATTCAGGTAAAAAGGCATGCGACTATGCCCACCTGGGACAAACGATCCAGTTGGGTAGGGCCAACTTCGAGAAAGAGGACAACCATCGAATCCGACTTGGCTGGGCAGCGTTCGAGAAGTAGCGCGGTATCTTCTCGTCCAACTTACCACAGTGTCTCAAGACGAAAGTCTATGACCAGTGTGTGTTGCCAGTGATGACATATGGCTCTGAGACGAGGTCGCTTACAATGGGCACCATCAGAAAGCTTACATTCATTCAAAGGGCAATGGAGAGGGCTATGCTCGGCGTTTCCTTACGTGATCGAATCAGAAATGTTGAGATCCGCAAGAGAACCAGGGTTACCGACATAGCCCGAAGAATTACCAAAATTAAGTGGCAGTGGGCAGGGCACATTGCTCGCAGAACGGATGGCCGATAGGGCAGAAAGGTTCTGGAGTGGCGGCCGCGTACCAGAAGACGTTGCGTTGGAAGGCCTCCCACCAGGTGGACCGATGACCTGGTGAAGGTTGCAGAGAGCCGCTGCTTGCGGGACGCACGGGACCGGTCAGTGTGGCGACGCTTGGGGAGACCTATTTATTTATTTATACTTTATTGTACACCAAAAAATACAGGAACAAAAGAAACTTAAAACTAAACATATACAATGGGCGACCTTATCGCTTGCCGCGATCTCTTCCAGGCAACCTGGAATGGATAGTGATTGCCTGGACATGACATGGGGTTGTCAGTGGTGTAACAATACCAACAAAGAACATACAGATACAATAATACTTAATAAAAAACACAAATAGATAATTATATAAGCTATAAAATAGATACATAAATACATACATATTTAAATTATACACAATGAAAGAAAAAAAAAAAATACGTATGACAATCATAGACAAAATATATGACAACAAACTAAGACCACGATTACAGCGATAAGTAATGTTCCTTGATGAGTCTTTTAAATATAGGCAACGACTGTGCACGTTTAATTGGGTCAGGCAATGCATTCCACAGACGAGCAGCCTGGACAGTAAAAGATTTGTCCATGAAAGTTGAGGAATGCATTGGCATTTTGAGTCGCAAATTAACTGATGACCTTAGAGATTTCGACCTATGTACAGCAGTGGACGTCTTTCGGCTGATATGATGATGATGATGAGTTAAAACGATTCTTAATACATAATTTAATGGTACCTACGATAATACGAAACGGAGCACTAATAGACCAGGGTAGAAGCCTTTAAAAATAATAAAAAGTGAAAAAAAATAATAGTAGGATAAAACCCATTGGAAAAGGAGGGAAATATTATAAAAATAAAAGGAAAAATAATTTACGGGCGATCTGAGGTCGGGAAGGGGATGGGGGTGGGTTTTTAAGGGTAAAAAACGGGTTTTCTCGATTTCCGGCAAAACTAAAAGTCTTATCGAAAAAACTCAAATAGCAAAGTTGTAGGTAATAAAAAGATCTAAAACTTTTGTATTTACACTTTTTCACATAACCTTAAAATTTATGTGAAAAATCCAAAAAACCAAGTTTTTGGTTTTTTATTTTTATCTTTTACAAATTTTTTTTTTTTGTTACGAGATTTGGTGAAAACTTACCTTTTTATGTCCCAAATACGCTGTAATTTATTTGATTAAAAATATTTATTTTTTCACCTTATTTTGAATTAATATCGAAAAAACACCCTAATTTTCAATCGAAAATTCACCCGTCAAAATATCAGCTATTTTTAAAAAGTTGGTATGGTTTCTGTTCGTTGAAATCTCTACTTTCCGATGGTGTAAAAAAATATTCATTAATATTGTAAATTTTCTCAGAAAATGCAAAAAATAAAGGTAATATTTATTAAGACATCTACAATATTTTGAGTAAATTGTAGAATCTTCTTTAAATTATATGCGTAGATGACTATTTATTGCTATTTTAAGATAACTGATATACCTGAGTGACCTACGAAAAATTTTAGCCCATCAAAAGGTATTTTATAGAGAAGTAGGGAAGGGACTAGGAGGGTCTGGGCCTTATTACCTGTTATTTCGTTTTTAAATTAAATTATATGTATCATAGTAATGTATATTTTTTATACACCATCAAAAAGTAGAGATTTCAACGAACAGAAACCATACCAACTTTTTAAAAAAAGCTGATATTTTGACGGGTGAATTTTCGATTGAAAATTAGGGTGTTTTTTCGATATTAATTCAAAATAAGGTGAAAAAATAAATATTTTTAATCAAATAAATTACAGCGTATTTGGGACATAAAAAGGTAAGTTTTCACCAAATCTCGTTAAAAAAAAAAAAAAATTGTAAAAGATAAAAATAAAAAACCAAAAACTTGGTTTTTTGGATTTTTCACATAAATTTTGAGGTTATGTGAAAAAAGTGTAATTACAAAAGTTTTAGATCTTTTTATTACCTACAACTTTGCTATTTGAGTTTTTTCGATAAGACTTTTAGTTTTGCCGGAAATCGAGAAAACCCGTTTTTTACCCTTAAAAACTCACCCCCATCCCCTTCCCGACCTCAGATCGCCCGTAAAATATTTTTCCTTTTATTTTTATAATATTCCCCTCCTTTTCTAATGGGTTTCATCCTACTATTATTTTTTTTGGTTTTAAAAATTATCGACCCTGGTCTATAATGAGAGTATGCGGAAAAGAGGGTCCCTCTATCTATCTAACGGGGCGCTATGTAAAGAACCTGACTCGGACGTCAGCGGGCGAATGTAGCACCGCGAAGCCACCTCAACAACGGTCTGTCAGGCCGTACCTACGGTATAAGGTAGACTTAACTAATAGGTAAGTTAATAACCAGTACTTGTATCTTCCAATAAAGTTGTCGGCCAATATGGCGCCCATGAGCGGCATCGTGTAGCACATCATGATGAATATGTGATACACCACGGTGGCAGCGTTTTCATGGAGGCATAACACGTTTCTTAGATATAGCGACAATATAGCTGTAAAAAAGGATGTATTCAGTTTGTGGACACAATCAAATTATCCTGTTCCATCAATCACAACTGGCTATACCAATCTAGATACATGCATATTTTCCACTCTTCCTTTTAAGTACAGTATTGCAGAAAAACAATATTCATAAATTAACTTTTTTCCCACTAGGTGGACCGATGACCAGGTGAAAGTTGCGGGTCCGGTCAATGTGGCGACGCTTGGGGGCAGCTTATGTCCAGCAGTGGACGTATTTCGGCTGATATGATGACTCTTTTTTAATAAAAATATGTCATTCTTAATAATCATTAAAAAAAAAACCGCTTAAATAAACAAGTTCACATGTTGGGAAGAGTGGGAAAAATATCTATTTGTATTCCAACTGATTAGGATAGACGCAACAGATAAATAAAACTGCGTGAATTCCTGTCGAGTAAAGTATTAGGCACCTATCTACATGTGGGATTAGTCCTTTAGTTATTACTCAGTTGATAGGAGTTTGGTTTTTATGTAGGAATTAAATTTTGTGTTTGTTTAACCATAAACCCAACTATCAAAAACAAAATCCCATTAGTTCTACCGTAGAACTGTTCAGTAGAACTATTGGGAACAAACGAGATAATCATCTTCAGCATATAAGCAACACAGGATGTATGGGCAGTTTGACCCTCTCGCCTCGGGTTCTCTCACCCAGCTACCATCCACCTAAAAAGATCGCCGCTCCTGTTTGTAATACATATTTCAGTAGCCTCCCATACTAACCTGATTGATTTACGTTCACTAGTTTCATACTTAAGAAATTAAGTAGAATTACGTACCTATACTAGAATTAACTAAAACAATTATTCCAACTCCTATCAACAATCTGCTGCCAGATTTTTATACCTACTTAGGCATTGATTATTTTATTAGCTACTAGCGGACGCCTCGCGGTTTCATCTGCGTATTTCCCGTTCCCGTAGCAATACAGGGATAAAAAGCCCATGTCACCCGGGGATAGTGTAGCTTCCCAACGATGAAAGAATTTTTGAAATCGTTCTAGCCGTTTCGGATAAGGAACATAAATACATACTTTCTATTTTATTTTTATTAGCTATTTGGGAAGCAGATATCCATGTGAAGCAGTAAGCTCTCTCGCAAACGTCTCGGTTCGTTACCTACAATACTCGCTTGAAGCATGTCGTGGAAAGTTTAAATTCACGGAATGTCGCGATCCTTGGGTACGCTCAGTCGCCCGGGCGCGAGGAGAACTGTTATGAGGCTCTAGTAAGCCCACTCATGGTAACCGTAATTTTCGAGACACCCTAATAAGCTTGCAACGGTACGTACTTCTCAGTCCACAGAAGGAAAATCTTTCACAAAATTCTGTCGCTATTATACAAAATATCGATGTAGGGTGACTTTGAAGCATTCTCGACGATTTTGGTAATAATAAACTCCAAAAAATAACTTAAACCTTAAAAATAGTCGATATTGATTTGATAACAATTAATAATGTCAACGATGTCAACCCAAAGGAACCGCAAGGTGTCAAACCACTGTCAATCCTACATAAAGATGCAATGATGGAGTTTTTACTAAGAGAACAAGATATTCTAAGATCGGCGTGCCACCGCTTACATACTTTGTGATAAGACGTACAGGTACTACGGAGTACAGATATATCAACTTGAACTCCTTATCAAGACCCTGCGTACTATGCTGCCACGACTATAGTTCAAGCCAATCTTCCTGGCCGCCCTGAACACCCTGGTACAATGGCTGCGCAGTAGTAAATCACATACAAAAAAAAACTCAATTCAAAAAATCAAAAATCCCACTGCTTCAAAAGCGAACTAAAAAGTCCTAAACAAGGAAAAAATCATGCTGTGCAGTCGGAGGATACATATTCGCAGGCTGGCTGACCAAAATCTGGTGTATCCTCCGCCTGCACAGCATGATTTTTTCCTTGTTTAGGACTTTTTAGTTCGCTTTTGAAGCAGTCGGGTTTTTCGATTTTTTGAATTGAGTTAGAGAAAAAAAATTTGGGCCCCCACAATATGGCACCCAAAATCCGCCATTTTTCTATTGACCAATTTTAATGTAGCCTATGACACTCGCAGGGTTAAGACGCATCGATTGACGTATGAATCAACAAAATCGGCCAACGCGTTTGGTCTCTGGAACGCCATATAGGAACAAACATACATACATACTTACATACATACATTCATAGACTGATAAACACATTACCCTCCTTCGGCAGTCGGGTAATGATAAACACATTACCCTCCTTCGGCAGTCGGGTAAAAACAGCACCAATCCGTGCCTTGCGTATCGGAAAGCCAACTTCATGGCGGCCCAGAAGATTGGCGAGAACTATACCCATTATTTTTTAACCGACTTGCCAAAAAAGAGGAGGTTATCAATTGGACAGTTTTTTTTTTATGTGTTTTACCTCAGAACTTTTTACTGGGTGAACCGATTTCGATGATTCTTTTTTTTTTTTTAAGCTGGTGCTTGTCATGTGGTTCCATTTAAATTACATCAGGATCTGATGAAGAACTTTGGAGATATACATCAGAACTCTTCAATAAATGAATGCAAATCTCTCGGGATAGCTGCAATCGCATGTCTGTTTATTGTTTATACCATTACATAACATAACATCACACTAGTACGCTCTAAAGAGGGTACGCAAGTGTGAACATCATAATTACCCTTTCCTATTATTTAACAGGTATACATTAGGTCCGTATTAAAGAAAGGGGCTCAAGTATGAATCCCGAATGCCCGACCTTAAGAGGAAACGGGGGTGGTCTTTTGTCCATACAAACGCTCTCGTCTGTTTTCACTCTGGTTTATGAACTTAAAGCAATGATTTTTTACAGTAAAATAAATATCAACCTCTTCTATGTTCCTATGTTTTCCTTTTTGGTGATATATTATCCGTATAAGAACTAGAACCCTCTCAAAATGCTCAAAATTGTCTGTATTGAGTCGCTGTCTTCAGAGCCTTAGTGTACAAATTTGACGACTATTAATAAAAAAGGAAAACATAGGGGCATAGTAAATATCCTTCTTATTCAGTTTATGAAATATCTTCTAAATCGGTCCAATATTGGAGGAGAAAACAGACGAGAGCCAAACCTCGAATTATGACTTTTTACTTATGAAAATTTATCGAATCTGCAGTTGTCCTTATCGCACGAATTTGAGGGCGGGGTGAGACGCAAGGGGTCTGCATAATACGTACACAGACGGAAAAGTGATGCGTAGTAGTCGAAAATAATATCGATATACTAGTGTTGTAAACAGTTATCGATAAACACATTTATATTGTTTACATGTGCTGTTTGTGAGAAATACAAATAGAAGTATTAAAAAGTATTGGATACAAAATAAAATAAAGTGCATGTCTATAAATGTTTATTACAAAAAGTTTTCAATACAAAACAGTAAATTATATATCGGGTAGGTATCCGCAATCTCTAGATCGCCTAATAGGTACATCAGCGAAATTAAACTTATTTCAACGTCAGCCGCACGGGTCAATCGATCAGGTTAAGCTTTGCTTGCCGTGGTTGGTCCGTGGATGGGTGACCATCTTTACATACCAAGACCCGTCCGTGTCTCGCCAAGCACGTTAAGCCGTTGGTCCCGGCTGTTATTTTCGACTTTGACAGCCCGTAAGTCTGACCCGTTTTACCAAGGGGTTGCATATTACCCAGTAACTGGTTGTGGAGGTCAGATAGGCAGTCGATCCATCAAAATACTGGTATTCAGCTGCATCCGACTCTAACGTAGATGGAAAAAGGCTAGGCAGGTTATGACGACGTGCTTTCTCTCACTGGTTTATTCTTTGGTATCCGACCGTCAATGATTTCTGATAAAAGGCTAATGCCTTAGGCTTGCCACTAATGTGGTAGAACTTTTTAAATCAAATTAAATCTATCGGACTTTTCTAATAATGGTTCCATTTTTATGCCATAATGCATCGTCCCTCTTATTATTTTGAAAAATAAAAGCTTTTGGGACTCCATAAAATAAAATAACAGAAATCTCGACGAGTTATGTGTAGTTGGCCTTGTACTTGGTAGAAGTAATTGTGATTCTGTTTTAATTGTAAAATTTTGCCTTTAAACATACATAAATCTATTTCATCATCATCATCGTCATCATATCAGCCACTGCTGGACATAGGCCTCTCCCAAGGGTCACCACATTGATCGGTCCCGTGCGTCTCGCATCCAGCGGATCCCCGGAACCTTCACCAAGTCATCGTTCCACCTGGTGGGAGGCCTTCCAATGCAACGTCTTCCGGTTCGCGGTCGCCACTCCAGAACCTTTCTGCCCCATTGGCCATCCGTTCTGCGAGCAATGTGCCCTGCCCACTGCCACTTAAGTTTGGCAATTCTCGGGCTTGCCAAATTCTATTGCTCGGGCTATGTCGGTAACACTGGTTCTCTTGCGGATTTCTATATTTCTGATTCGACCACGCAAGGAAACTTCATGCATAGCCCTCTCCATTGCCCTTTGGGTGACTGTAAGCTTTCTGGTGAGGCCCATAGTAAGCGACCATGTCTCAGAGCCATATGTCTGGCAACACACACTGGTCATAGACTTTCGTCTTGAGACACTGTGGTAAGTTGGACGAGAAGATACCGCAACTTCCCGAACACTGCCCAGCCAAGTCGGATTCGACGGTTGACCTCTTTCTCGAAGTTGGCCCTACCCAACTGAATCGTTTGTCCCAGGTAGACATAGTCACCCACAACATCGAGTGTAAGTATCCGACCTTGATTGGAGTGAGTGTAACATGGACATTCAACATCACCTTGGTTTTGTGCATGTTCATCCTAAGACCCACTCTTTAGGAAGCTCTACTGAGGTCATCGAGCATTGTACTGAGGTCCTCCATAGTCTCAGCCATGACTACTATATCGTCGGCAAACCGAAGGTGAGTGATGTATTCGCCATTGACATTTATGCCTAGTCCTTTCCAGTCCAGAACCCTGAAGACATCCTCCAGTGCAGCGGTGAACAGTTTTGGAGATATTACGTCTCCCTGTCTCGCACCTCGCTGCATAAGGACGGGTTCCGAGGTCTGATCCTGAAGTCGAACTGACATGGTGGCGTTTTTATACAAACATTGCAACACTTCGATGTACCGGTAGTCAATTTGGTACCGTTGGAGAGACTGCAGTACAGCCCAAGTGTCGATCGAATCGAAGGCTTTCTCGTATTCCACAAACGCTAAACAGAGAGGCAGGTTGTACTCTTCGGTCTTCTGTATAACCTGCCGCAGCGTATGTGTGTGGTCTACGGAGACGATTAGTGATGACCCTTGAAAATGGCTCTATATCCATTTATTTTTGATGAATTCCGTCTTCAGGTGACATACTTGCAATTTCATAAGGACAGTTTACCTCTATTATCGAGTCTTCACCTACCAGACCATCCGGACTTGCCGCTAAAAAGGGTTTGTTTTCATCGATAAACATTCCACACTCTAATACCTGTAGCCCCGTGTGCTTGATAAATTGATCGATCGCTTCAGATTCCTTTTCCTTGCCATAATTGGTAGCCACGGTTCCTTTAAATTTGTTATATAATAACGTTTGTCATATTTTGCGAACCGATGTTTTCGGTCGCATCTTACATAATCGCCCAAAATTCGATGCCGTAAGCCTCTTTAGTCTTTCAATTTCCCATAAGCTATTATCACTTTGGCCCCCACTATTTTTCTTTGAACATCCTTAGTTGAGAGCAATCTTTCAAGAAATTTATTTTTCTTTTAATTTATATAAATCCAAAGGCATATCTTCTTCCAACTCTAAGCGACCGTAGTTTTTAACAGGTTATGTACCTAGTTCTTTTTATTTTGCTCGTTCCGTCTTTGGGATACGTCAGTTTCCTTTTTCGGTAAATCTCTGTGGTTTTTTTCGAATGCTGCTTTTGTTCTATATTTTTCTTTTTTTTTGTATATTGGCCCGGACTGCAGCACTGTATTTTTTTTTTGAATGCGTGCATGAATAGCCCTTTACTATTCCATGAAGTTACTACTCCATAACATCTTGTCTGATGTGATATGAGCCACTTCCTGCAAAGTTAATTCTTTTTCCGCAAATAAATTTAGCAATTACATTATTAAATTGCTCTACAGTATTATTAGTCACGTCCAAAAAAAGATTTTCTGCGTTTGCTGTTAAGAATAACAGATATTGTTGGATATCTGTCCACAATCCACAACAACAAAAGTAACGAGTGACTCGGGCGATTACAAGAAATGCGCGACCCGCGGCTGGGAGCTGGGAGCGTTTCGGAGGCACGCACACACTGTCAACTTACTCACACATGGATAGGGCGGCCGGGCGCCACGCGCTCGCAGTTCGCAGAGCGACAGCGATAGTTTTTTCAAATACCTATTTTTCAAAAGTCTCTCCGCCCGTATTTCTTCTTAAATAAAACAAAATGACAGTGACTATTTCATACTATTCTAAGCTGAAATCTTTAGGTACTAGTTTATAATTAACATTGTTGCAAGACGTATGCCACCATTTTATTAGGTACTATTCCAGTAGGTAGGTTATATGCTCTAAGTTTCTCAGCCATGTTTACAAGTTGTTTTCAAGATTCATCAACGAATCGTCTCACGCACAGGTTGGACGATTTCCAGCCTCCCGAAATAGCCGGTTGCCGAAAAGGCTTTAGCACCGTAGACCACATACATACGCTACGGCAGGTTATACAGAAGACCGAAGATTATTTCCTGCTGTTTGTGGAATACGAGAAAGCTTTTCGTTTCGATCGAGACTTGGGCTGTACTGCAGTCTCACCAACGGTGCCAAATCAACTACCGGTACATCGAGGTGCTGAAGTGTTTGTACGAAAACGCTACCATGTCAGTCCGACTTCAGAATCAGACTTCGGAACCTATATCCTTCTGCAGTGCGGTGTAAGACATGGAGACGTCATATCTCCGAAACTGTTCTCTGCTGCAGTGGAGGATGTCTTCAAGGTTCTGGACTTGAGAGGGCTAGGCATCAACGTCAATGGCGAGTACATCACTCACCTTCGGTTTGCCGACGATATAGTGGTCATGGCCGAGATCATGGAGGACCTCAGTACAATGCTCGATGACCTCAGTATAGCTTCCGAAAGAGTGGGTCTTAAAATGAACATGGACAAAACCAATGAATGCCCATGTAACACCCACTCCTATTAAGATCGGAGACTCTACTTGTCTTGTACTTGTTGGGTGGGTCCAACTTCGAAAAAAAGTTCAACCGTCGAATCCAACTCGGCTGGGCAGCATTCGGGAGTTTCTACCACAGTGTCTCAAGACGAAACTCTATGACCAGTGTGTGTTGCCAGTGATTACTTACGAGACAGGGACGTGGTCGCTCACAATGGGCCTCATCAGAAAGCTTAAAGTCACCCAAAGGGCAATGGAGAGGGCTATGCTCGGAGTTTCCTTGCGTGATCGAATCAGAAATGAAGAGAACCAAAGTTACCGATATAGCCCGAAGTAGTAGTACTACAACTAGAAGTGGCAGTGGGCAGGGCACATTGCTCGTCGAACGGATTGCCGTTGGGGCCGAAAAGTTCTGAAGTAGCGAAAAAAAGGGGATTCATTTTTATATATAAAGATTATATAATTGGGCGAATTTGGGCTACTTGTGATGATTTTTTTAGGCAACTTGAGGCTCACCAATCTGGCAACACTGTTTTGATGTCATGATTGTCAATGTCAATGTCATGCATGTCATGTCGTACAAGTTCCCATAATTAGGGATGGGCAAATGGATAAAATATATCGATATGTATCGTATCGATACTTTTCATATGTATTGATATATATTTTCTAAAAATATCGATATTTCGATATACCGATATTTTTTGCTCAAGAGTTTTCATACATATTCCCAAAGCATTCAATTCGAATAAAAGAATAGACATGAATAAAACAGTATTTTTTATTAATGCTCGAGCGATAGAGTTAACGATGCACGAGTAGCATGCAAGGAATATCTAGTAACATTAAACACGAAACCAAAGTTGCGTTAAAAAAATATCGAAATTGATACGAATCCGATACTCTGAAATAAATATATCGATATTTATTTCAGAGTATCGTGATTAAAAATATTGACGATATATATCGATAATTGTATGGAAAAATATCGATATTTTCATATATCGATATTTCTTGCCCATCCCTACCCATAATGCCCCTGCCCAAGTGGCAAGTGCCCATGGGCCCATGCCCTGCCTGCATTGTTTTGTTTTTGTTTGTTTTGATTTGACTTTTTGAGACGACAAAAATAAAAATCCTCTCGAAAATTAAAATAATATAAATATAGCAATTATTATAAAATGGCTTCAAAAGAAGGTGGTGGTGATAAAGGAAAGGTAAGAACTTTGATGTGCACCTGTTGTTTGTTAGTTTTTTGCTGTGCAGTATTGTTATCAACAAATATTGTTGAATTTTTCAGTCTTCCCAGGGTGCCGGAGACAATAAAGAAAAGAGAAGGAAAGAATCTATCCTCGATCTTAGTAAATATCTGGAGAAAAGCATTCGAGTGAAATTCGCCGGCGGACGAGAAGCGGCGGGTATTCTAAAAGGATACGATCCTCTTCTGAACCTCGTATTGGACAACACTACAGAATTTTTAAGAGGTAAACTTTCTTTCCTGCATTAAACATTTTGTAATGCTGATTCTAAAACAACAACGCAACACGTATGTAAACCCTTCAACACAGAGGTACTTGCACAATTAAATCTTCGGTTCAGCAGTGTCAGTTATGCTGTTAGTCTTGTTCTGCCTTGACTAATTCTATTTCGGCTTTTCTATACTAGATGTGGGTAGAACTATGATTCTATCTATGGCAGGTATGGCTTGATGAGATGCCCCATTATGGGACTCTCATCAAGCCTGTAAGCTATCCCCATCGCGGGGCTGTTGCCACTGCCACATAATCTGGCGAGCAGACGCACTTTTCTTTCGTACGACAGCTGAGAAGCTGTCGACTTGGCTATTGCGAACATCTCTGACGCACTGCAGTAATGTAGCAGCCACATCAGCGCCCTGAAGGCATTATTATATCGGATGTGCATCGCATTGATGGCACATTTGGTACTGCTGATCCACAATGTGCTCGAGTACAGAGATGTGCGTGTGTTTGATTGCTGCTGTACATCTGGCGAACCTACTGGCCAACATGTTAGCCCGTAACGCCATTGCAATGAGTAGTGTATGATAATATAGTGGTCACTCTAACTCCAGATTTCTAAATTAAGAATGTGAAGTTGAGTATTTGGCAGACTCTATCCTGAAAACCTGTCTAATACTCAATTCAGAAACCAGGTCTTAGAGCTCAAAGCCATAGTTATTACAGAAAGGTTTTTGTGGTCAATAATAACATACAGTATTAAACGAAAATATTCTCTTTCTTTACAGATCCTGATGACCCATACAAACTATTGGAAGATACAAGAGCACTAGGACTTGTAGTTTGCCGAGGTACCTCAGTTGTTCTTATATGCCCCATGGATGGCATGGAAGCCATTCCTAACCCCTTCATCTCACATGATGGTTAATAACTTTAAATTAATTATGTGTCTACCCCCCATTTCTGAATTAAATATTTGAAGTTGATTAATTGTCAAAATCTACTTTAACCTGAAAATCTTCTATTAAAGTAGGGTTTGACATATTCATAACTCCAAATACTCAATTCAAAAACCCGCCCTATATCTAAGCTGTAAGTTATTATAAATTAAGTAAATATCTAATATAAAAAAAACTTTCTTTTTATTTTCAAATACAAATTGATCAAGACACAACATCCATTTATTATTTTTCTTAATAATTAATGCACACTTATAATATGTCAAAAGTTATTATTAAAATACTGTTGCTAGTAGTTTAGTTTAATATCACCATAACATTACATTACATTAGAAACTGATTACCTGACAATTTTGATTAATATAGATTTGCAATGCTTAAGATTGTTATAGTGCTTAATGTTGCATGCCATACGGTAGAATGTATTGGATCCAATTGTTTTTTCTTTTTTACACTATCAAAACTTATGTTTTGTTAACTACATTCTTTGCAAATAAAATGATTACTGATTCTGATAAAAATTACTATGCCCAAAAAGTTAACTTCTCTTAACGTCAACTCTCAAACTATCCAAAATATAAAAATGTAAAAGCTAGTTATAAATCCTTGGTTTATTTAAAGGACAATCGGCCAAAGTGGTCCTAGAGCCTCCACTGGTGAGACTTGTGGGAAATGAAAAAAAAATAAAAACTTGCTACAACCTAGGGGTCTTCAAGTCAAGAGTGAATAGGTTACTTCTAGGCAAGCGTGCTTCACCTTCGACCACATCATCACTTAACATCAGGCGAGATAGTGGTCAAACGCGAACCTATAATAATAAAAAAAAAAATATACCTACTTGTCATATGATTCTGGTAAAAGATTATCAAAATCCGTCAGAGGATACTTTTTTATGATCATGTTTACCTGACTATAAATAATACGATTTTGCGTCTCTAAAATGCGATACCTCGCTTCTTCTAAACATCCGTAAACCCCGCCCCTCCCCGCCCGCCTGTTGCGACGCACGCGCCATAGGCAAGCGCGTGCACAGCGCAACACAGATATATCGGATGCAATGGAGCACGTTTGGTTTTGCCTTTTTTGCCCATTGTCCTTTATTTAGTGTTGTGACCCAAAAAGCCGTTTTTGGAAAGTGTTCGTTTTGAAACGGAGAAGTGGACTTTTTGGCCATTGTAGATATGTGATCGTTTTGGGAAAGCATGTCCCTCACAACTGCTGGAAAAGACAGGTGTTGCCCGATCCTGGCGACTAAAAACTGCCCACACTGGGCACTCCTCGAGCGTGTGCTGTGCAGAGTCAAGGTCGCCTCCGCAGTGGTGGCAATTTGCCGTGATGTCTCGCCCAAACATATTCAAATACGTACGTATTCCGAAGCAACCGTGCCCGTTCAGTACCTGACTGAGCGTGTAGGAGATGTGCTCCTCTCTTTTCAGCCATGCTTTGGAGTGCGACAGGACGGCTCCGACAACGTACTTGCGTGAAAATTGCGGCTATAGCCGCTTGCGCCAACGCTCAGGCGCGTGTCGCCGTTCCTGCCGTCTCTGCCTGAATACAGCGATTTCAGAAAATATAAAATATTTATTTCTCTTCCACAAAGGTTTCTTATGGAGGAGCTCGTGGCTAAATAATAACAGCCGCACGGGTCGATCTTTAAGGTTAAGCAACGCTTGACGAGGTCGGTCCGTGGATGGGTGACCATTTCAACATACCGAGTTTCCTCCGTGCCTCGGAAAGCACGTTAAGCCGTTGGTCCCGGCTGTCATTTGAAGATCTTTGACAGTCGTTACGAATAGTCAGACGCTTGAGATCTGACACCAGTCTAGCCAAGGGGTACCGCTGTTACCCAGTTACTGGGTTCTGGAGGTCAGATAGGCAGTCGCTCCATGTAAAACACTGGTACTCAGCTAAATCCGGTTAGACTGGAAGCCGACCCCAACATAGTTGGGAAAAGGCTAGGCAGATGATGATGAAAGGTTTCTTATAAACTATTACATAATGGTGCAATATAAATTGGTAAATCCTTTGTGGGAGACTGGCATCTGTACTAGGAAATCGTGTCACACAGATTACCAGGCCCCCCAACAGAACTGTGATTATTAGTTGATTTGATTACATTATTGATACCTTTGGTATAAAGTACACGGAAAAGAATGGAATACATATTATTTTTAAATTATTATTACATTATTACAATTTTATATTAAAGTATTATTAGATTCATATATTTTTAGATTATTATTAATACATTATTACAATTTTATATTAATATTAAATTCATTATTCTTAGATTATTATTAATTGTTATGACACTTTTTATGTTAATATGATTAAATTCAAATAGTCTTGGATTATTATTAATTATTTTTAAGTTTATTGAATATTTTTTATTAAATTTTTATTATTTTATTAGTTGAAACAAAATGTTTAAATTCATACAATAATTAAACTAAAAAGTTATGAGTTGTGAAGTAATGGTGTGTTGTGGTAGTAGTTATGATGTGGTGTGGACGTGAAAATAAAACTAAGATGGGACGACAAAAGGTTTTTCGCCTAGGGTCAGCCATAACTGCCTTTTTGCACTGATTTGTGTTGAGACTGTAAATGGACAATATATTGTTAGCTTTGTTATAAATAAAGTGTCCTAGGAAACAGTAAAACCTTTGGATAAATGATAAATGGCACCTTTTTGTAGACTAACATATCCTACATTTTAAGGGGGTCATAGACGGTGTCGTTATGCTGTTTATGAACTGTGCCCAATAGAAACAGTTGTCTAACTGTAAGGACTTCACATTAATGGTATAGAGATTTCGTGGGGAACAAAAATGATCTAAAAGTGCTTACTTTGAGAATAGCTCGTTGTGCAATTTCTACACATTTCATATTTGTGCCTGGAGCTCCCCCCCATGAAGTTATGCAGTACGAAGCTTCCGGACCCTTTCGCTAAGAATCGCAAAATGCTATGCAAAGTCTAAGTGCGAATCCAGAGTTACATCAAGGTATTTGATGTGATCAGTTTGATCTAGTCGTCTGCAAACAAACCCATTGGAATCGTAGACGCCGCATTTATGAGCAACTAAGTAGAGGTCATCTGGCGGGTTACCTGCATCACGGATTGGGCAGCATCAAATACCTCATTCCAGGTTTTGGCAGCAATCAAAATAACAGTGTCGTCTGCATATGACACCAGAGTGCCATTTAGTGGCTTGAAAGAGCTCAGATCATTTAGATAGATCAAGAATAAGGTACGCCCAAGTACGCTACCCTGTGGCACTCCGTAGGTGACCGGCAGGTCTGCGCTGGCAAGTAGCCATCAACAGCCGTAACTTAGCATCGATCAGTTAAGTAGCTCCTAAAAAGGTCTAACTGTGTACCACGAATACCCATGGCTTCCAGCTTACGAAGCAGTATGGCGACTGAAACAGTATCAAATGCCTTCGCCAGGTCCAGAAAGACTGCTTAACTTTTCTTACGTTCATCCAAATCAGTTGCTATAAAGTTAGTAACAGTATGCACAGCATCAGAAGTGGACCTGGCGCGCCGAAAACCGAATTGACAGTCCGATAGTAGTTTATTTTTTTCTAAATAATTTACCAATCTAACATGTTTTTCAAAACATTTTGGAAATAGCTGACAACAAAGAAATTGGCCTGTAATTTGAGACACGATCTTTGCCACCACCCATATTAGAAACTAGGGGGCCGCTACACGAGCTGAGCCGAATAAAATTGTACAGTCGAACGACAAACGAAGATCAGGATCATTGTTGGTAGTTTATTGGCGTATTTAAAGATTTGGCGCCCGTGGCCACATAGTTTTTGCCGCCCGCCGAACTTAACAGAAAACCTAACCATCGTGCTAAAATTTTCGTGTACCTACGCTACGCTCGATCTTGCACCCTCTTTTATGAAGACTTATTTGCATGATTTGACACTGAAACTTCTACGAATACAGGTATACAAATTGAAGCTAGAACTTCTATTTCTATGTCGTATTCGTAGAAATTCGAGTGCCGACTCGTCAGAATAGATTCATGAAAATTAAATCCTACCCATCAGAAGCGAGATGTTTTTATATTTTCAAGCTTGCTTCGCTCGCTCTTGCATATATGTTTTAAAGTCACGTTAATAATTATAGTTGTATTATTTTGGGGGTGCTCAAAACTCTTGGAGTATTATTGTTCTGTGTCAAAACCACCCCGGGTTCCAACCCATGCTACGTCGCCACTGATGCCAAACGCTTGTGAGGGAGAAAACGAGGGCAATAATAGATGAGAAGAATATGAATTTGCATTTTTTTTTTAATAGTGTGTTACTTAAAGTTTAGTTTCTGAATTGTTACAAGTAGTGGCAATAAATGGCATTATTATTTTAAAAACCACGTCTAAGAAATTCATAGTGCGGGGAAACACCTTTTCATAGACATCTAAATGTTTTTTCTATCTCATTTCATCTTTAATTTAAAAAAAAAAATCTCTGTGACCTCTTGTCCCTTCGTATTCCTTTTCCTACCTCAATACTTTCTTTACTTTGTACAAATAGCTTTTTCCAGTGTATAAATGTATAGTCTCATTCATCACCTTAAATAATATTAAGCTGTAATTTACCTCATTGTAATCTACTCATTATTTTTTTGTTACGCCATTACCATTAAAATATACTGATCCAATATCCGTCCTTTCCTAAATTCCGTTAAATTTAATATATATATATATATTTAAATTTGGTTTCCCTACCTTTTATACTTAATAAAACAACCTGACGTGACATTGGCTGAATGCACAAACCGTGCGAAGCCAGAGGAAAAAAAATAAAAAAATGTTTGACAACCTGAGTCACTGTCACTGTCATTCTTAGTGTTTCCAGCTGCCGCTTCTACTTGAAATTGGTTTCATTCATCATTTGCCGTTTATTTTTGTTGCCTATTCCCTGACCACAGGCAGGGCTTCATTGAACACCAGTGTAAGAACAGTGAGCGAACATGAATGAAGAGGAAGACTGTGATGACTTGCCGTCAATAACCGTCAACACGTCTGCTAATAACTCGGTAATTTACACCAATCTTTCACTCTCAGCATTGAAATATTGGATCAAAAATAATTCATTCAATAAAATGAAATTGCTCTATATACTCGTGTAAATGGTTAGTAAAACATACGATTGTATCAGTAAGACAAGGTTTACAGTAGAGTTAGTGCCTTATCACACGCCCCGGTTTCCGGGTAGCCGGTGCCGGGTACCCGGCGGTGAATGTATAGCCATGTACGCCGGTACCTGTGAAAGCTAACATACATGGCTATACACTTCGCCGCCAGTTACCTGGTAGTGGCTACCCGGCAACCGGAGCGTATGAAAAGGCACTCAAGGTAAAATATTAAAAAAAAATTGCTTTGCATCCGAATACTACAACAATGTTATAAATCAATAACATAATATTTTGCTGTACAAGAAGGAACATAGAATTATATACTTTTACTAAATCTTTACAGTGAACTTATTGTATTTCTATACTTCCAGCTAGTATTATTTTGCATCATTTCTTGTTGTAAAGTGAGTACCTATGTAGTTACAATTTAAATTTTATAGTAGACCTATATGATGTATTACAAAGAGAACCTGGGCGACATAGTTCTGCTCTAGGTGAAAACAGAGAAAACAATTATTTCAAGAAAACTAAGTTGCCCAGAAATGAGACCTAGCTAGATCAATTTTTCATCCCCAAAAGCGGTAATGGACATCAGATTCCATGTATCTCATTTTCCAGATATGAGTAAGATAAATATGAGTTAGTAAGAAGAATGGTTGGTAAGAAGTTTTTTAAAGTAAAAAAAAACTGGTTGCTTTTTTTTATTTTAAGAAATCAGTTTGGTTAAAGTTAAAGAAGCTTGAGAAATGTAATACTAAAATGGGCAGAAAATTTACACGATTATTAGGAAATTTGCCATTACCTCCCAAAGTGGCTATTCCAGAAGCTTGGCTGACACCAATTATATAGTTTTATAAAAGTTAAGAAAATTTAACAGTTTCATAAATACTTTGATTGTTATTGGCTTGGAAAAATTACAGTCATTGTTTATAAATATAATTTACATAAGCACAGTCAATATTATAGCTATTAAAATTTACTACGACATTAGTCTGGTCCCCAACCCAGTCACAGGATTCAATCACTGGAAAAAGATGTATAACAGCATATTCATACAAACTATAGTACGTCCGATGAGTTGTGGCCCGTCTGAATATTGCCTTTGTGAACTTTCGCGCATGTACATCGTGAAGAAAACAGCCATTTGGTTTGTTAAACAATGTTATGCGCAACCGCTTGGTGCTAAATTCAGACCGGCCACGAGCCACGACTCATCGGTCATGCTGTACTGTTTGGAGTAGACCACTATTATAACATTTAATTTTTACTGTGACTATATCCCATATATCACATATCACATATCCCACGCCATGTGTTGCAACTTAGCAATAAATATTAAATATTTACACTGTTCGTAACAGGTGGTGTATATAGTTTCTGCCTACCCCCATGGGAAAAGTGCATATGCATAATATACGTGGGAATGTCCAAAAGTTTTGTGGAGTATTTTACTTTTTAAGGAAAATATTCATCAAACTTTTGGACTGCCCCTCGTCAGTATAGTTGTTGTCGATTTTAGTAATGACTCCTTTGGTCAGGCTGATAGTAAAGTTGTTCATATTAGTTTTTCAGTACTGTGTTATGTATTTTGTTTTTTCACAAATAAGACAGTTTCACAGTCGAGTTTATGCTTTGTGAAAATGTTTGTGTTTGTTTTACTAGTGTAAACTAGTTGTACTTGTAGCACACATATTTGCTGTATCTCAATGATAGAGTTGATGAACACGCCTGCTGGACGTGTGCGTTGATAATGTGGATATATGTAATGCATTGTGCGACATAGTGAACGGATGCTCGTGTGAGCAGAGCACGTTCGCGATGCCGAGCGCGGAGGAGCTGGCAGAGCAGCGCGCGCGCGAGATGGACTGCGAGCTACAGCTGGAGCAGCTGAGGCAACGCGCGCGCGACGACGAGTGCGCGGCCGCACGCAGTCAAGGCGACTCCAGCGGTTCCGAGGGCGAGCTGGCGCTGGCGGCCGCCGTCACCGCGCTGAGCGTGCGCGCCGAGCGCCCGCGCGGACCCGCGTGTGGCGCGCCGCCCGCTGCCGATCTGTGGACCGCGTTGTCGCCACACCTGCCGCCGCCTGCCGCCGCGCTTCTGGCCGTGCTGAGCGCGCCGCGGCCGGGTGCCGCTGCCGTGCTGGCGCGCGCTGTTGATGCGCTGGCGGGTACGCTGGCGGCCGAGTCGGGCGAATGGTCGCCCGACGAGCTGCTGTGCGCCGGCGCGCTACTGAGTGTGGCGATGCTGGCACACGAGTCTCGCTGCCGCCGCGCTGCCGCACGCGCCATGCATAAGTTGCTCGATGACCACGCCTCGACAGATCAGGTGAGCTTGCGATGCTAACATATATGTGCGGTTGTTATACAAGATGAGTTTTCCGAGTGAGTGTGGTATGGACTATGGATGGCGAAATTCGAAACTAAGAGAAATAGAGAAAAACGATGAGGGGACTATTTAATATATATCAATCTGCCTAGCCTTTTCCCAACTATATTGGGGTCGGCTTCCAGTCTTACCGGATTCAGCTTAGTACCAGTGTTTTACATGGAGCGACTGCCTATCTGACCTCCACAACCCACTAACTGGGTAACACGGTACCCCTTGGCTAGACTGGTGTCAGATCTCAAGCTTCTGACTACTCGTTACGACTGTCAAAGATCTTCAAATGACAGCTGGGACCAACGGCTTAACGTGCTTTCCGAGGCACGGAGGAAACCCGATATATTGAAAATGGTTACCCATCCACGGACCGCCCTCGTCAAGCCTTGCTTAACCTTGATGATCGACCCGTGCGGCTGTTATTATTTAGCCACGAGCATTTAATATATATATATATATATATAAAAATCTGCCACTTTTCGTTGTAATTTTATAACTCAAGAACGGACTCACCTATCCAAACCAAATGTTTAGGCTTTGTTCGGACTGTTATAGTAGATGGTTAATGTTTTTTTTTTTTTCAGTAGGTATGGTAGGTAGGAAGCCAGTTGACGGTAGCGAAGCCGCGGGGGTCAGTTAGTATAAGCTAAAATTGCATTATCAGTTTAAAAAAAAAGCCAAGCCAGGAATCAAAACCGTTGATTATTAATAATAGTTCATAAAATCCGACTGCTAAAGAACGAACTAAAAGGATGTAATTGTAAACAAATAAGAAAATCACGCTGTGCAATCATATATGGTAGGAGGATACATATGGTTTTGGACAGCCAGCTCGCGAATATGTATCCTCCGACTGTGGGCATGAGTTCAAGACCAAGAAATCTTCAATAATACAGTCCATGTTAAACCAAAGGTTGAGCTATCATCATTTCATCAGTGGCGGATTTTGCAGTCTTGGCCGCACTAGGCCGTGTAGTATAATTCTCGCCAAACTTCTGGGCCGCCCTGAAGTTGGCTTTCCGATACGCAAGGCACGAATGGAGCTGTTTTTGTATGAGATTTATTGCGGCGGCACGCTCGGCTCGGCCAGAAGCCACACGCGGGTCCGCGCGGGCGCTCGGCGTGCACGCTCAGCGCGGTGACGGCGGCCGCCAGCGCCAGCTCGCCCTCGGAACCGATGAAAGCGCGCTCGTCGTCGCGCGCGCTTTGCCGCAGCTGCTCCAGCTGCAGCTCGCAGTCCATTGAGAACCCGGAGGATTTTTTTGAAGTCTGTTAAAAAGGCCTTTTTTAGCTCCTTGGTGAAGAGGATGTTGTGATTTATTTTACGGAGGGAGATTACGTGTGGGGTTCCGCAGAGGTCAGATCTGGTTCCTCTCCTGTGGGATCTCGCATTTATGATGCGGTCCTGCGTATTGACCTCCCCGTCGGTGTTAATATCGTGTATTACGCAGACGAAACCTTGGTACTGGCCGGCGGGGACACTTTCGACGAGACCATCCAACTTTCGATCCGCGAGTTTGGGTTTGGAGAGTATTTTTTTTTTTTTTTTGTTCCGGGGTGGAAAATCCTCATCGGATGTCCTCCGCCCTGGGGGACGGAGGGGTCTGTCAGACTCCTGCTGACTAAAAACCACCCCGGTGTTCCATCTCACACTTACGCTGGGGGTCGCGGGAACAATGATACGTCCGCAACCCTCGGCTAGTGCCGGCCCGCCTGTGCGGGCCACGGTCTCGGGTTGGAGGGGGAGTGAGGTGTTTGACTCCCCCCGCGACGTCTAACAGGGGCGCGCGTGGAACACTACGCGCCGCCACCTCGGGTTTGGAGAGTATCTTGGCCTAACACTGGACGGTCGGTGGGGCTTCGAAGAGCGCTTCGAGCGCCTCGCCCCCGTGTTGAAAAGGCAGTGTGTGCTTTGCATAGACTGCTGCCCAACCTTGGGGACCTCGGGCAGAAATTCGCCGACTCTACGCGGGTGACGTGCGGTCGATGGTCCTTTATGGGGCACCTGGTTAGTCAAGTAGACTATCAGGTGTCCGACGCTGCAGGACTTATATTAATAGCCTGCAGCAGATAATGGCCATTCGTATCGCCTCATTTCAAACAAATTATAATAAGTATTAAAAAAAGATCGTAGATTGCAGCATACGTAACAAATGTGTAAGTAACAATCACTTAAAAATGTTAAACAGCAGATTTAGGATGAAATAAGTTTAGTAAAAATCAAAACTTGCTTCTTTAATGTTAATTTATCAATTTACACGCATTAATCAGGTGTTTTGAACAAAAAAGATAAGTGAAGACTTTGTATGTTAAATTAGTTGAAAGTAGCTTCGACTTTTCGTTTTGTTTTGAGTTCTTTGCAATAGATGGCGTTTTTCTCAATTTGTCCTAAACTATATATCCATCGTAAGAATCATTTTGTAAGACAGGTATTATTTATTATAGGCGTAATTTAAAAGATATTATTTATTATAGGCAATAATAAATAATATCGTACTTTTAAATATTAAAGTCTTGGTCTAAGTTAAGTTAAGACGGGCTGGTGCCCGCAACTCCACGTCTAAGCGCGTATTTTGCGTACGGAAGTCTTGAATTACATTTTTGTGAAGCTTGTTTACACGTCGAATTAACTAGATACCTCGCTGGAACAGGACTCGTATCGCGCTAGGGCCTACTCAAATCGCACGGTTATAAAATCAGAGATAACGCGACGCGTGTCCCGCCTGCGGCGTCCGAGTTTACGCGTCGCATAGTAGGTACAGTTTGATTCTAACTTAATGACGGCTCGTAACATTTCGTGAGCCACTACGCGCTAGCAATTTCATGTGACAGCGGGGGTTAGGAGTAGGGTAGGAGTAGTTTTTTTTAAAACATCATTAAGTTTGATTCGACGTCCGGTTAGTAAATACGTAAATAATAACATAAAGTAATTTTTGTCCTTGTGATTACACGGCTCCACTACTCGTACAGTTCGATTCAAACTTAATGGCGGCTTGGAACACTCGTATGAGTTGCTGCGCACCGCTAACCACCGCTGTCAAAATTATTTTTTAATATGCAGTGTCTGTTGCGAGTCACCATTAAGTTTGATTCTAGTCTACAACAAATTTGTTCTAGTAGCCCATGCTACTTAACTAACAAAAGTATTAAAAGTAATCATTTTTGTAAAAACATCATGTTCTTTCTAAGCACCTACCTAAAATAAAAAAGGATAATCCCTAAAGTGAAAAATAGAAGGACATGAAGTAGGTACCTACCTACTTCATGTCATTCCGTTGCCGCGGAAGCAAGCTACCTACCTACATTTAATTTTACAAGGAACTCTATGGTTTTGATTGATTTGGAATATTCGTGAATATTGTGAAATTCGCTACACATGCGACCACTTAAATTTAAGAAGTTACCGCGGTCTGAGCGGAGTCTGTCCCGATCTAGAGATGTGCAACTCGAGTTACTAACTCTGCGCCTCTGAGTTACTAACTCTGCGCCTAACTCGAGTTGACTCGAGTGGTGGATAGCACTCGCCAACTGCCAACTCGAGTTTGGAAGGATTTCCAAACTCGAGTTGCTATCACTAAAATCTCAAAATAAAATATGTCGTAAAACAACCAAATACACACATGTCAAACATTAAAATTATTATTTCATATTAATTTTTACAACAATATAAATATTTTTAAGGTATGTACCAAAAAAAGGTAAAACCAATAACCAACATTAAAATGCGTCTCGATTAATCTCGAAAGCCACGATTTCGGAACTAGTATGATAACAAATTAAAGAATGCTACAAAAGTAGCCATTTTGCATTTGTAAGGTTATATTTTTAAAACTAGTCTGATATAGCCGTTTTGACGTGTGTTTGTTAACAAAAAGTTTTGCACCCAACGAATAGGGTATAAGTTTACTAATCGTTTTTTTTCTTAGCCTGTATTGTCCCGCTCCTGGGCAAAGGCCACCCCTTCCATTTCCCTTGGTGTTGTGCCTCATCTCGCCAATTCTCGAGGAACTTATCCAATTTATCTGTCAATTTATGTCTGTCTGTAATATGTATTAGGTAAAAAAGTAGTTTTAAACAAATATATAATTTGATTTGGTTAGTTTTGTTCTGCTAACTCGAGTTACGCAACTCGAGTCACATAACTCGAGTTGCGTAACTCGAGTTAGCAGAACAAAACTAACCAAATTTCAACTCGGGTTAACTCGAGTCGTGTTTATCCCGAGTTGGCCTATCACTATCCCGATCATACCTAATTATATTATTTCGAATACGAAGTAAGCTTTAAGCTTTCAAGGACAACTGGCAAATAACGTCTCTGAGTAGGTACATGATGCGATTCCGTGCTCAAATTGCCATATGATTTAGTATCTAGGCAAACTACTAGATGGCGTTAGATAACCAGACTCCTCGGGCTATTAATGAGTCACTGGTGCTGCCGCCTGTTAAAAACAAAGACCTTATACGTATTTCTTACTACTAGACTGTGCACCAAAAATTTTTGTTTAGCTAAAATGAAATCTATTATCATACGCCTAGGTTAGCTATTTCCTTATAAGCGGCAGCTAACCAAAAGCGGTCCTGGCGAGAGGGTACCCGCTGGTAGTGTGTCCTTGTCTGACATCTTGCTAGCTCAACTAATCATTGGATTTGGTAGAAATGGTAGAAAATTTTATATTTTTCATTTTTATGTTATACCAAAACGAACGAATAAAAAAAATAATTTAAATACGTTTCATTGTATTTAAAAAAAAAACATTAATATTGAGTAAGAGTAGTACTTTTAAATGTTTGGGCCTGGTAATACTAAATGTAAGACCACCAGGTGATTCGGTTTTTTGGCGGGAACCGAAAAGCGCGTCTTTTGAAAACCAAAATTAAATTAATTATAATAATATAATTAAACGCTATTAAAAAGCCACTTATTTGGCCAAATGGAGTCGGAAGGGGAAGAAGAGGATCGGGAGTTTATTTTATCAAACCCGAAAACCAAAAGGAAAAGAAAATTGGGCGAAAGTGAAGATGTGGATCTCCCAATAGGTGAGAAGTATTCAAATTTTACGAAACCGGGATATACTCGAAATTATCCTGACCACAGCACTGGAACTGAATTTCCAGTGTATGTTGAAGGCGTCTCCAAAGAAGAAAAGATCGGAAACAAAAACCCCTTATCTTTTTCCAAAATTTTTAAAAACGTAAAGGGCATACATGAACAGCGTCGAATAAATCAGCATAAAATTATGCTCGTTTTCAAAACAGCTTCCGCTGCAAACGATTTTTTGAAAAATAAATGCCTAACTGAAAATTACCTTAAAGCTTACATACCAGCAATATCAGTCGAACGCATTGGTGTCATAAGGTATATTCCCATTGATAGCAGTAATGAGGAGCTATTTAATAAATTGTCTGCTGACCAAGAAATAGTAGAAGTCAGAAGGTTTAAAAAGAAGTCAGGAGAAGAGATGGTACCCATTACTACTATCTCGGTAACATTTGTAGGGACCTCTCTGCCACAATACATATACCTCGATAACTGGAGATATAAAGTATCCGAATATATTCCATTAGTTTTGCAGTGCTATCGTTGCATGAAATTCAATCATGTAGCGAAAGCCTGTCGAAGTGAGCAGGTCTGTTCACGGTGTGCTGGGTCTCATAATTATAAAGAATGTAAGGAAGATACTCTTTTAAAATGCATAAACTGTGGGGGAGCACATTTAGCTATATCTAAGGATTGCCCTTTTAAACAAAACAAGATTGTTAACAAAAGATCATATGCAAATATAACAAAATTAAATAATGCAAATTTTCCAGCCTTGAGTCATTCAACACCAACAGTCTCTCCATCTGCCTCTATGACTAGGAAGTCTCCCATAAGTATTCAGAGTACCACAATTAACAATATACCGCGTCCAGCTAGAGTGAACACATCTGCTCAAAATAGTAATCCCATGAGCAAATTAAAAGATATAATCAATGATGAGAATTTAATTAATATAATAGTAAAAACATTAATCTCTCTAGGGAATTCCAAGTCAGCTACCACTGTTTCCCACATAAAAGAAGCTTTTTTAAAGAATTGCAAAATGTAATGGGAAATCTCAGGATAGCCCTACATAATATTCAAAGCATAAACAGTAAAAAACCATTGCTGAAAAAGTTTTTAATGGAAAATAATATAGATATTTGCTTAGTTAATGAAACTTGGCTTAAAAAAACTTCCAGGTTATTCAATATTCCAGGTTATAATTTCATTAACAAAAACGCTGCCAATGAACATGGAGGTGTTGGTATTTTAATTAAAAATAACATAAAATTCAAAATGATTAAGACATATTTTTATCAAGACATCCAAAACGTGGCTGTGTCAGTAGACACCGACTTAGGTCCGCTTACAGTGCTGTGTCTTTACTGTCCACCTGAAAATGAAAATATAGGAAATAGAATTAGAAAGGATAAATTAACAAAATTGATAAGGAATATGCCCACCCCGTGTGTAATTGCTGGCGATTTAAATGCCCACCATATAGCGTTTGGTTGTAATACAACAAAATCAAGGGGCAAAGATATATTTGAAATATTAGAAGAATTTGATCTTTGCATCTTAAACGATGGCAGTCCAACAACAGTTAGTAGCCCACTTTTTACTCCTTCAGCTATTGATATATCTGTAGTCAGTCCCAGTATTGCACCCCTATGCAAGTGGAAAGTACATGATGATCCTTTAGGCAGTTACCATTATCCTACTATTATTGAATTAGCCATCACAGCAGCACACTATTACATAAATAATAACATAGAAAAGTTTTCCTATAATAAAGCAGATTGGTCAAAATTTCGTTTAGAGGCTGAAAATATATTTTCTAACTTTGAAATTTCAAATGACAATCCACTTAAAGCTTACGATGATTTTTGTTCAGGTATTAACACCCTCAAAAATTTATGTATTCCAATAAAGAAAGTTGGTAGGCATATCAGCAAAGTCCCAGCTCCTTGGTGGAATGAGACATGCACAGAAGTAGTACAGAAAGCTCATAAAGCCCTAGTTCAATATAGAAAAAATGGCAAGTTGGAATCTTTTATTGAATATAAGAAAGCAGATGCCTACAAAAAAAGAACTCTAAAAGAGTTTTGCAAAAATAACTGGCAAAACCTTTGTAACTCATTTAACAGGTATACATCAGTTTCAAAAATCTGGGAGTATATTCGTAAATTCAAACGCATTAACATTGTAGCCCCTTTAAAATCAGATGAATTTATACCAGGATTTTTAAATAAACTGTCCCAACCTTCGACCTCAGATTTTGGAATTGAGTTAATTAAGATCTTTGAGTCAAACAATGATTCTGAAGTAGCTGATTTCTTCTTAAAGGCTTTCGAATGGAATGAGTTTTGTTTCGCTTTGGATAATAGAAAAGATACAACTCCAGGATTAGATGATTTTCCTTATATTGTTTTAAAACAATTACCAGAATCAGTGAAAAAAATATTGTTAAAATTATTGAATGAAACATGGTCTCAACAGCTGATACCTGAAACTTGGTAAACTCAATGTGTAATTCCAATTTTAAAACCAGATAAACCTGCAGATGATCCAAACTCTCATAGACCTATCTCATTAACTTCTTGTATTGGAAAATTGTTAGAAAGTATGGTAAAAGCTAGATTAGATTATTATGTAGAGAAAAACGCCATCTTACCTCCATTTCAGTTTGGTTTTCGTAAGGGTAAAAGTGCTGCTGATAGTTTTGTAACATTAATAGCTGATTTGAAGAAGACCAAACTAGCTCAAAATACCACAGCTTGTGTTTTCCTTGATGTTCAGAGAGCATATGACAATGTAGATCTTCACATACTGGCACTTGTTTTAGCAGACTTGGGATTACCTGGAAAATTAATAAAATGGATCTTTAATCTTTGCACAGATCGAAAATTGTACATAAGACATAATAACAACCTTTATGGACCAGTATCAGCAAATAAAGGTTTGATGCAGGGTGCATGTCTATCTTCAATTCTTTACAATATGTATACAAGTCAAATCTTAAAATATATTCAGACCAACATTAAAATTTTACAGTTTGCTGATGATATTTTACTATATTATACTGATAAAAATGTCAATAATATAAATAGAGTATTAAATGATTCTCTTGAACAATTACACAATTATTATTCTAATGTATTAAAGTTAGTTATTAATAGTGAGAAAAGTTCCTGTTTAGTAATTGGTGATAAGAAATCTCATGTAAATATACATTACAATAATGAAGCTATTCCAATTGTCAAAGAAAATAAGTTTTTAGGAGTCATCATAGATGAAGAATTAAATTTTAAAAGTCACATTAATTACATAAGCAAAAATGCTCATAAAGGTTTAAATATATTGCGTTCCTTAACTGGAACTTTCTGGGGATCAGATCCAAAGATATTGAGCCTATTGTATAAAAGTATTGTTCGAAGTCACTTTGACTATAGTTGTTTGGCATACATCAATGCAAAACCTAATATACTTAAAAAACTAGATATTATCCAAAATATGGCCTTGCGAATAATATCAGGTGCAATGTGCTCTACTCCAATAAATGCAATGGAGATTGAAACATGCATTGAACCTTTAGTATTAAGAAGGTTAAGTTTAGCTGGAAAACATTGTATAAAAGCTCACGCTATTGATAAGTCTTTAATTACAAATAGTCTGCTCTTGCCACAAGAATTAACAGTTCAACTACCAGAATTTGAAATTGCCCCAACAGATGTATTATTTGGTTCTCTGCCTGATATATGTACCATAGTGTCACAATTAAAAATAATATGTAATAATATGCATCATACTGAAAACTGGCCTATGTATATGCACACATTTGAAGCCTTATTATTGGATTGTATTAAGATAGATACCAGAAGTGTACAAAATAATCAAGAGTTTCAAGAACAAATGGCAAATCTGATAGGATACAGAATATATACTGACGGTTCTAAATCCAAAAAAGGTGTACAATCAGCATTCTTTGATCCTCAAAAGCAAAAATCACGATCATTTAAAATTCATGAGGAATGTAGTATTTTTACAGCTGAAGCATATGCCATTTATCTAGCGTTATTATATATTCATAATATCTCCAATCACAATAAATTCATATTTATCACAGATTCACTTAGTGTATTGATGGCAATTCAAACAAGCAATTTATCATTCAAACAAAATTACTTAATTCTTAAGATTAAAGATTTATTGTTTAAACTTAATATTAAGACTATATCAATACTATTTAAATGGGTACCTTCTCATCAAGAAATATTAGGAAATATAGAAGCAGATAGAGCTGCATGTGGTGAATGGGATGAAGATCACACAGAAAATATGACTATACCTTTTACCGATATGTTCTCGGTCTTAAAACAAAAGAAAAGAGACATTTGGAATAAATATTGGACATACATAAGTCAAGATAAGGGTCAATGGTACGCCAGTATTCAAAATTCTTTCCCGACCAAACCTTGGTACCACAGTCGCTTACACCAAAACTATTATAGCCGAAAATTCACTTCAATCATTAACAGAATGCGATTTGGACATTGCCTCACACCAGCTCATCTACATAGACTTAAAATTATTAATAGCCATGTCTGCCCACACTGCAACAAAGAAGAAGCTAATTTACAGCACCTTATTTTAGAATGTCCATCCTTCAATATTCAGAGATTGGTTATGATAACTGATATACTAGAAACTGAAGAAGAAGTTCCCCGCCGACTCCAAGATATTCTTTCAAATCCAAAAATGTATCAATCACTCTTTAATTACATAATAAATTCCGTCGAAAAGATTTAAATAAAACTCCAAAGTTCAACATCCAACACCATGTTTCAAATTCAAACAAAATAATTCAAAATATTCAATCAAAACAACACAAGAAGCAAGTGTCAAAGTGAAGTTGAAGCACAGAACTTAAATAACCAGAAGAAGTGTATATAAAATTGACATTAAAGTGAAGACGCGGCTAAACGGACTTGTATCCAGGCCGGTTAATCTATATAAAAAAAAAAAAAAAAAAAGACCACCAGGTTGGAGTTTTTGGCGGGATTTTTTCGAGTGAAGTTCAGCGGCTGTTAATATTATTTGCAAATTGATTCCTAGTGGATATTGTGATATAAAATTGGTGTAGTTTTGTGTCTCAACTGTCTACGCAACTGGACAATATGTGAAATCATTGAGATCCTTTGGGGTATTTCAAAGCATCGTCTGAAGACTGCAGGATCCTGCAGGATCTAAAGCCTCTCCTTCATGAGCTTGAGAGTAAGATCAGAGAGTTTTTTTTTCCTATCTATACGATGGGTCTTGAAGAATAAGACTTATGCAGACTTGGGATTTGAGGATTATCGAGTCCTCCCCGAATACACCATCGTGAACGGCTCAATTCCTCCTTCGAGTTCGGTCTTCTTATCGTCGGTCCGGAGTCCGGAGTGTGCGCGTGTTGTTCGTTGCCAGGTCCTGTCGTCGGTATTTGTTGGGGTAGCCGGATCTCGTCCGGGATTCTTTGCACCCCTTGCCATACCGTAACCTAGACAGCTACCGTAGTCGAAGTTAGGCAGGCTGCCGGGCACTAGGGGCTATGTTTTATTTGTGCTATTCATGGGGAGTGCTTTGCAGGCGGGTTGGCGATCCCAGTATGGTTGTTACAAATGCACAGAGAATGCTGCTGATCATTCTCTGGTTTGTCCCTTAGTCGCCTCTTACGACACCAATGAAAAAACATGGGATGTCGGAATTCTGTACGCTCGACACCGACTCGGTAAGTGACGTAGATTCCAAAAAAATATACACTTTTTTTTTCATGAATTTGGTAGTACGAGCCCTCTCGTTCGGACCGGTTTTTGCGCCATAGTGCACAGTCTAGTAGTAAGAAGTATAAGGTCTTTGGTTAAAAATATGGAGAAAAAAAAATAGCCCGACTTAAGGAGGTGACATTTCTTTGTATGGCATTGGGTATCTGTACTGTAGTATTATATTATCTGTGGTATCGCAGGAGGCAACCGAACGGTATCCTATGAGGCGGCTACTCTCCTGGCACGCTTTACTCCGCTAGATATTCTGGCGGACATAGACGCGAGGGTTTATAACCGAATCCGCCAGAATGCTGAAAGCGTGCCAGGAATTGCTTTAGTAAGGCTAAGGCGGCAGAAACGGCGACACGCGCTCAAGCCGTGGCGAGTGCGGCTACATGAGCCGCAATTTTCGCGCATGCGCGTTATCGAATCCGTCCTGCCGCACTTCGAAGCCTGGATGCAAAAAGAGTGGCGCATCTCCTACAGGCTCACTCAGGTACTGACCGGGCACGGTTGCATCGGTGGCTACCTGAGTAGGATTGGGCGAGAGACAACGTCCACTTCTGCGGAGGCGACCTTGACTCTGCACACGCTCGAGGAGTGCCCTGCGTGGGCTTCTGAGCGGCAGGTCTTGGTCGCCAGGATCGGGCGAGACCTGTCTTTGTTGTGAGGGCCATGCTGGCAGAGATAGAAAACTGGAAGGAAATGACCTTCTTCTGTGAGACCGTGATATATGGAAGCTGCCGAGCGGGATCGCGAGAAAGCCGATCCCGCCCAGCTTGTTTTGCAGTTTGGTACGGAACCCTAAATGTGCGAAGCTTGCCACGCACTTGGACGGTTTTTTGTATTCGTATGGTAGCTAGCTAGCTCCCTAAAAGGAGGCCAGTAGCCCCTCAGGGGTCCGGAGTCGGCTGATGTGTCACTGTGTGTGGTGCAGGTGAGTGCGCTGACGGCCGTGCTGCTGGCGGCGCTGCCGGAGGCGCGCGCGCGCCTTCAGCTTGGCGACGCGCTGCGCAGTGGAGGGGGCGAGGGTGCCGACTGCGCCGCCGCCGAGCTCACCGGCGCTGCGCTGCTGCAGCTGCTGCGCGCGCCGCTCCCACACGCCGACCCGGCCAGCCTGGATGGCGTGGTGAGCGCGGCGGGAGCGTGGCGTGCGTGCGCGGCGCCGCAGCGCTACGTGTGCGTGCAGCTAGCGGGGCGCCTGCTGGCAGCGGCGCCCTCGGACGCATCGCCGGCGCAGCGCGAGCGCTTGCTAGCGCACTTGTCGCTGCCGCCCACCGCATCCGGCGACGCGCTCACGGACAAACTTAAGGTAGGTCTTCTCGACTCTTTTTGCTTATTAAATACGGCTGATTGTAATTATAAACTTTTATTATTTTAGGTTTCGGTAGGAGTGTCCAAATTGAAACTCCTGTTCTGCACAAAGAACGTCGTCAGTAGACAAACTCGGCCGCAGCTAGACGCTTCCACGTACGTAACAGATATTGGAATTGAAAATAAAACATGTCAAGTATTTATAAAACAGTGTATTAGAATGTACAAATGTTGTTACAGCGATAGTCCGGCGCGAGAGTCATGAGGCATGAGCGACACGTGCAGCGAGAGCGCGGTGGCTCGGCCCGCAGCACAGGGCGCGCGAACTTATCGCGCAGCTCCCACAAACCGCCTATTATTATGTTTAATAAACAGTATTCTTGCTATAAACACTCTTGTTTCCTTAATAGTAAGTACAAATTATAGTACAAGGCGGAGTTATCTTGCGGTTGCCATTTTCTACCAGTTACAACATGGAAAGCGCAACGGCGCAACAGAATAGAGACAATTAAAACTTTTTTTTAAATTTAGAGGTGAGAAACTCAGCCTAAAACGCCCATAACTTTAGGAAGGCTGAACCGATTTTCATCAAACATAGCTAAGAACACTCTCGATAAAGTCACCTTTCAAACAAAAAAAAACTAAATCTAAATCGGTTCATCCGTTTAGGAGCCGCAGACAGATACAAACAAAGGTACACACGTCAAACTTATAACACCTCTTTTTCCGTCGGGGGTTAAAAAATACAACTGACTTCCAAATAAAAACACTACAATTTAAAAATAACTTCAATTTCGGTTGTCAAAGTCGATGTTCCTGTTTTTGTTTCCTTGGTTTTCACTTCTAGTTGTGGTACATAATGGGCAAATTCTACAGTAAGGTACCTATACTGCCCACAGTGATGCCAGAATAGATCACAGATTACTGATATGTAGCTAGTTACCCGAGTAACAATCAATCAAACAATATACCTAGCCTTTGCCCAACTATATTGGGGTCGGCTTCCAGTCTAACCGGATTCAGCTGAGTACCAGTTTTTTACATGGAGCGGACTGCCTATCTGACCTCCACAACCCAAAAATTTAGTAACACGGTACCCCTTGGCAAGACTGGTGTCAGATCTTAAGCTTCTGACTACCCGTAAGCACTGTCAAAGATCTTCAGATGACAGCCTGAATCAACGGCTTAACGTGCTTTTCGAAGCACGGAGGAAACTTGGTATGTTGAAATGGTCACCCATCAACGGACCGACCTCGTCAAGCGTTGCTTAACCTTGATGATCGACCAGTGCGGCTGTTATTATTTAGCCACGAATGAAATAAATTATTTTACAAAGCATGTCCTCGAAACATATTTTGCTCGTGCCTTTTTGTGTTACGACGTGACAGCTATTTGCACATACGCAGTAGTAGATATGCCCGTTACTCTGTGGCTATGCTAAGCGCGCTTGAATAAGCCCGCCATTTTATCAATTTCTTGCTTGGTTCAGATATATTTCCTCGCACAATGCATAATAAAATGTTGTATGATACACGTACGTAAGATGATTCCCGACTCGTGTCGCGGTCGAAAAAAGCCACTCATCGGGAATCACCTACCTTCCGCACTTGTAGCATAAATATATAACTATTATTAAACAGATTTCCTTGAAGCATTTAGGAATTGTATAAAAATCCTAGGATATGTATGCATTGCCTAGGAAATGTGTGTATTAATTAATGTAAGAAATATCAGTTATATAAGCCCGTAATTCTTTAGATTGCTGAGGAATTATATACAATTCTTGGTTTACACAGATTTCCTATAACATAAATATACAAAAAACAGACATGCGATTGCAGCAATCCCGAGATTTGCCGTCGTTAATTGATGAGTTCTGCAGCCTTATTGCGTAATTAACTCGGCAAGGCAAAGAGTATGAACAATCGACCAAACACATAGACGGAAATCCACATCGCGTCTTTCATCTCGCCTTCATTACGCAATAAGGCTGCTGTTGTACATATACGAAGTACTTCGTCAGATCTTCACCAAATAAAATTGGGACTAATTTCATACCATTTCAAACAAAAAAAATATTTTCACAATCTGTTTACAATTGACGGAAAAATCGTCAAATATACATTAAAAAAAAACCTACAGCCGATCATAGAACGGAAAATAATGATTGAAAACTACACAAGTATAGTATACATGTAATGTAGGAAATCTGTGATCGTCTGGATTGTTCATCAAAGTAATTATTTTTATTAAATAGGTTCTTTACGAGTCAAATAAGCTTATTCTGGTAAAAATATATACGTATAGTAATTGGGTTTTTAAATAAAACATTTTTTTTGATGATTTTATTTATTTTCACACCTTTATATAACGGTTTCTACAGAATAAAAGGTTAGCTTTGCTTGACCAATTCCTACACATTTAATACTATGAAATACATTCAAAAAAATGTGTACTCATTTGAGCAGCTACATGTACCATGATTTCCTCAAATTTCTACGTTTCTTAAATTATTGATACCGAAAACACACCTGCATTTTTAGGGTTCCGTACCCGAAGGGTCCAACCGGAGCCCTATAGCTGTCATTCACGTGTCCGTCTGTCTGTCACACATGTTTTATATCCAAACGGTTGCAGTATAAAATCTTGTTGAGCCAAAGCCATACAAAATGTCAAAAAATATTTTTATATAGTTTTAATGGAGGCACATACAGAAAACGGGGGCGCGAAAAAATATGTGGCCAACCCCATAGAATGGGGTATCGTTTAGATCTCGTTGAGTAGATAAATACCTACTGGTTTTTGTCTTAACACCTTAACCGCCAGATGCCCGACAAACAATACATTTTCTATTGTGTCTCGTTCTCTGGCAGCCAAACTGTTAAACAAGTAAAATTTCATAATTTTAAAAACCCCCGGCCAATTTATCTTGCGAAAACACCCCGATTCAAACAGTAAAACGCTCATAACTTTTGAACGGCTGAACCGATTTTATTCAAACATAGCTAAGAACACTCTCGACAAAATCACCTTTCAAAAAAAAAAAAACTAAATCAAAATCGGTTCACCCGTTTAGGCGCTATGATGCCACATACAGACACACAGATACACAGCAACACACGTAAAACTTATAACACCCCTTTTTTTCCGGCGGGGGTTAAAAATATTGGCAATCAAAGGAATGAGGAGCCACCAAAATCCGCTTTTTTAAACAAAATGTTGTTCTGAAGATATTGTTTTACTTCCCATTGACCTAGGAACTTAGAATTTAGTGATAATATTTAATATAACGTATATTTTACTAACAATTACCAATATATTGATAAAACAGATTTTTCTTTGAAATTCCCTTATTTTGCCTATTAATACCAATTTGAATTTGCGGTTTGGTATGGAACCCTACATGTCCGAAGTCCGACACGCACTTGGACGGTTTTTTTTTAAATTATAATAACAAACCTATCCATTTGATATAAAACTTGTTCACAAACTTGAATTTTGGCCTACTTGTTCTTATGACGTCATACTAGAAACCTGCATTGTCGTTGATCCTAATAATTTAGAGAATGGAATAACTATTCTATAATTATTTTTGATTGGTTATTTTAGACACAAATGAGTAGCCATAATCAACGAGGGAACCGCTTTTGTTTGAGCGCCGCGTTACTGGCATCATAGAGGCTGACTCTATGAATTTAATTATACGATCTAATTGATAAACTGCTATGTATTGTATTTTTAAAACATCAAACATGCATAGGTACTACTGTTTAATTATGTATGGTTATATGTATTTAATAGACAAATATACTGATATACTAATTGATAATATTCATAATTATAAAAATATACTTATGCAATATAAAACCATAATTAAATATATAAAATCATAAAAGAAATCGAATGTTGAGAAATTGAATGTGGATAATAAAGTAAAATAAACGTAGTGAATGGTCCTGAACTTTTATAAAGCGAATCCAAAACTTTTAGTACTTAAGTAGATAATAAATATATAGATATCAAAAATACAAGGTAAGTATACATAAACTACGAGAATTCAAAATCACAGTAATCTAGTCTTAGTTTGCTTTAGTTGGCATTGCCCTTCTTGCGGTCATTAGGGCCTTTTGTAGCTAAAGCCCTGGCCATATCCCTATCATCTCTAGCGAAGTTGTCTTCGTCATCAGCGTAATCGTAATCCTCAAACTCTCCGTCTTTATCATCAAATGCCCAATTACGACTGGGGGTTGGTAGGTTCCTGTCGAAATGATTCGGGTCCGGCCTACCATAGTTTGGGTACAGGTACTCCACATTCCAGTCTGCAATAGCTAAATTATAACCAGCCACGAAAGTGGGCTGTTCTAATAGTGAATACAAAGAGCCGTCTGGGTGCGTGTGGCGATCTTCTGTTTCATTTACGGAGGGCGGCAGGAACCGCAGCTCGCGGTTTTGGAGAACGTGCGTGCCCACGAACGGAGTATCGTCAAACTGAGCTGCGTTGAGTTCCCGCGCTTCCGCATCCGTGAGGTACATATACGGGAAGCAGCCAGTTTCCGCGGCAACTTGAGTAATCATTCTGTAGTAATCCTGCGTCAATCTATTCCTGTCGACAAAACACACATTTGCATAACGCTAAGTGACATAAGTTCTGCAAAATAATAATATTCAGTGGCGATAAGATTACCAGTTAGCACATTCAATTTTAGGTTCAGAGGTTATTATGTGTCGTTATGATTATGTCTGATAAAAATATAAACCAAGAATTACCCTGTTACTAATAAACACGGAATAAAGTTATACCAGGTATAACCATACATTTTCATAGGTTTATACTTGGTATAACTTTATTCCGTGTTTATTAGTAAGATGGTTAGACTATAAATAAACAAAATAAATTACTTCAAAGTGGCACTAAATAACCTTTCCTTTATTTAAAGTAATTCGGCATGGTAATGGCTCAACTATATTTGACAGCCATACGTTGTTGACCTACTGAATACTGAGTTCAGGTGCCATCTTTCTATAATTACCCAATAATAATGCTAAACTATGTTGTTAAATCACTTATAGTCCGCAATTGGCCTGCGTGGTGGATTAAGACCCGTTACATCTTCCACAGAGAGGAGCCCTGCGTTCCAGCAGCGGGAACATTAAAAAAGACGATGTTGTTAAATACATTCATACCCATACGTACACCCTTTTCTCAAGGGGATGGGCAGAAACTACACAACGCTATCTGCTATGATTCTTACTTAACTACTCCTTATACCAAAAATAAAGGTACAAACTAACAGTGACTTGTAAATAAAAATAATTGTATTTATTTCACAGGACGTGATGTAAAATAGTATATTATGCAACTAGTGAATAAAAGACGGATTTAAAGCGAGGGCCATAGATGAATCCCGAGTAAGTGAAGGATTCTAACGACTGAATCACGACCGTAGGGAGTGATTCATGATGATTGAATCACGAGCATAGCGAGTGATTCAAGTGTTAGAATCATGAGCGATGCGAGTGATTCATGGCCCTCGATATAAATCCGTTTTATTCAAGAATTGCATACTATATTTTATACCATGACTACGAGAAAAAGAAAGATTTAAGCACAAGGAATATTAATAAATACAAAATAAATGGTTTATTTCCTTCATAATTTACAAAAAAATGTGAAACCCTGACCCCTGAGCTAGGTAACAGCTCCTGTGTTTCAGGGGCCGGTGACCACCTCCGTTACGTTACATAATTATAATTAACTAGCGACCCTTATTTAGTTTCTACTCATTTATGTCTGAATACATTTTATAATCGCATCTATTTTATTGTTGATTTCATATTTAACACAATACAATTTTATGTACTATGTGTATGAATACTGTTATATTTCAATATATTATATTCATAAAACATTAATTTACACCAATTAGTAAAATTAAATTGAGGAGTCCTGTCACATCAATTCAATGAATCAGTTATGATTGAGCCTTACCTACAACACTATGCTCCGCGCTTGCAAAATTTATAATAAACTAGCTGACCCGGCAAACTTTGTTTTGCCATTAAAACACCAAACATATATCTACCCTACCTTACACTACCTACCCTACCCTACCCGACCCTACACTACCCTACCCTACACTACCCTACCCTACACTACCGTCCCTACCCTACGCTACACTACCCTACCCTACATTACCCTACCCTACACTACCCTACCCTACACTACCTTCCCTACCCTACGCTACACTACCCTACCCTACACTACCCTACCCTATCCTACACTACTCTACCCTACACTACCCTACCCTACCCTACACAAAGCAAAAATAGCTAGCTTAATTTAATAGCAATAAAGCTCAAACTGACTCTACGTTTTAGTTAGAAAACGTTTGTATGGGCAAAAGAAAAGGGCTGTTTTTAGGGGTGTTCCGGCAATTATTAGAAATTTTCTCGCTGTAAAAACCATCTTTGAACTTCAACGAACATTTAAAAACAAGAATTGGCCAAATTGGTCCAGGCGTTGTTGAGTTATGCGCTTACCAACACATTTTGCGATTCATTTTTATATTATAGACTAGCTGACCCGGCAAACTTTGTTTTACCATAAAAACACCAAACATTTATCTACCCTACCTACCCTACCTTACACTACCTACCCTACACTACCCTACCCTACACTACCTACACTACCCTACACTACCCTACACTACCATACACTACCCTACACTACCCTACACTACACTACCCTACACTACCCTACACTACCCTAAACTACCCTACACTACACTACCTTCCCTACCCTACGCTACACTACCCTACCCTACACTACCCTACCCTATCCTACACTACCCTACACTACCCTACACTACCCTACACTAACCTACACTACCCTACACTACCCTACACTACACTACCCTACACTACCCTACACTACCCTACACTACCCTACACTACCCTACCCTACTCTACACTACCGTACCCTACACTACCCTACCCTACCCTACCCTACACTACCCTACCATAAACTACCCTACCCTACCCTACACTACCCTACCATACACTACCCTACCCTACACAACGCAAAAATAGCTTATTCAATAGCAATAAAGCTCAAATTGACTCTACGTTTTAGTTAGAAAACTTTTGTATGGGAAAAAGAAAAGGGCTGTTTTTATTTTTTTCCCGGCAATTATTAGAATTTTTCTCCCCGTAAAAACCATCTTTGAACTTCAACGAACATTTAAAAAAAAGAATTGGCCAAATTGGTCCAGGCGTTGTTGAGTTATGCGCTTACCAACACATTTTGCGATTCATTTTTATATTATAGATTAAACACCATTGTAATTAATATTAGAATTACAATCCAAATAAGTATTCAATAAATATCCTAGACTAAAATCAAAATCATTAGTTAAATCCTTAATATAAACAAACTCAAAATTAAAATCAAAGATGGAGTTTGAAAGTCGAGAATTCTCTGCACAAGAAGTTTGTATCGAGTATTTTTTGAGCAAGGAGGCGCAAGGAGGTTTTAAAGCATTGAGATGGAGGTCTAATACATTGGTGTGTTCCAAATTCAAACACCAAAACAGTGATTAAAAGTGCTTTTTATTCACTGTTTTCAGTGAATAAAATAAGCTTTTTAGAGGGGGAATGGTATAATAGTATATTATGCAACTAGTGAATAAAAGACGGATTTAAAGCGAGGGCCATAGATGAATCCCGAGTAAGTGAAGGATTCTAACGACTGAATCACGACCGTAGGGAGTGATTCATGATGATTGAATCACGAGCATAGCGAGTGATTCAAGTGTTAGAATCATGAGCGATGCGAGTGATTCATGGCCCTCGATATAAATCCGTTTTATTCAAGAATTGCATACTATATTTTATACCATGACTACGAGAAAAAGAAAGATTTAAGCACAAGGAATATTAATAAATACAAAATAAATGGTTTATTTCCTTCATAATTTACAAAAAAAATGTGAAACCCTGACCCCTGAGCTAGGTAACAGCTCCTGTGTTTCAGGGGCCGGTGACCACCTCCGTTACGTTACATAATTATAATTAACTAGCGACCCTTATTTAGTTTCTACTCATTTATGTCTGAATACATTTTATAATCGCATCTATTTTATTGTTGATTTCATATTTAACACAATACAATTTTATGTACTATGTGTATGAATACTGTTATATTTCAATATATTATATTCATAAAACATTAATTTACACCAATTAGTAAAATTAAATTGAGGAGTCCTGTCACATCAATTCAATGAATCAGTTATGATTGAGCCTCACCTACAACACTATGCTCCGCGCTTGCAAAATTTATAATAAACTAGCTGACCCGGCAAACTTTGTTTTGCCATTAAAACACCAAACATATATCTACCCTACCTACCCTACCTTACACTACCTACCCTACCCTACCCGACCCTACACTACCCTACCCTACATTACCCTACCCTACACTACCCTACCCTACACTACCGTCCCTACCCTACGCTACACTACCCTACCCTACATTACCCTACACTACCCTACCCTACACTACCCTACCCTACACTACCTTCCCTACCCTACGCTACACTACCCTACCCTACACTACCCTACCCTATCCTACACTACTCTACCCTACACTACCCTACCCTACCCTACACAAAGCAAAAATAGCTAGCTTAATTTAATAGCAATAAAGCTCAAACTGACTCTACGTTTTAGTTAGAAAACGTTTGTATGGGCAAAAGAAAAGGGCTGTTTTTAGGGGTGTTCCGGCAATTATTAGAAATTTTCTCGCTGTAAAAACCATCTTTGAACTTCAACGAACATTTAAAAACAAGAATTGGCCAAATTGGTCCAGGCGTTGTTGAGTTATGCGCTTACCAACACATTTTGCGATTCATTTTTATATTATAGACTAGCTGACCCGGCAAACTTTGTTTTACCATAAAAACACCAACCATTTATCTACCCTACCTACCCTACCTTACACTACCTACCCTACACTACCCTACCCTACACTACCTACACTACCCTACACTACCCTACACTACCCTACACTACCATACACTGCCCTACACTACCCTACACTACACTACCCTACACTACCCTACACTACCCTAAACTACCCTACACTACACTACCTTCCCTACCCTACGCTACACTACCCTACCCTACACTACCCTACCCTATCCTACACTACCCTACACTACCCTACACTAACCTACACTACCCTACACTACCCTACACTACACTACCCTACACTACCCTACACTACCCTACACTACCCTACCCTACTCTACACTACCGTACCCTACACTACCCTACCCTACACTACCCTACCCTACCCTACACTACCCTACCATAAACTACCCTACCCTACCCTACACTACCCTACCATACACTACCCTACCCTACACAACGCAAAAATAGCTTATTCAATAGCAATAAAGCTCAAATTGACTCTACGTTTTAGTTAGAAAACTTTTGTATGGGAAAAAGAAAAGGGCTGTTTTTATTTTTTTCCCGGCAATTATTAGAATTTTTCTCCCCGTAAAAACCATCTTTGAACTTCAACGAACATTTAAAAAAAAGAATTGGCCAAATTGGTCCAGGCGTTGTTGAGTTATGCGCTTACCAACACATTTTGCGATTCATTTTTATATTATAGATTAAACACCATTGTAATTAATATTAGAATTACAATCCAAATAAGTATTCAATAAATATCCTAGACTCAAATCAAAATCATTAGTTAAATCCTTAATATAAACAAACTCAAAATTAAAATCAAAGATGGAGTTTGAAAGTCGAGAATTCTCTGCACAAGAAGTTTGTATCGAGTATTTTTTGAGCAAGGAGGCGCAAGGAGGTTTTAAAGCATTGAGATGGAGGTCTAATACATTGGTGTGTTCCAAATTCAAACACCAAAACAGTGATTAAAAGTGCTTTTTATTCACTGTTTTCAGTGAATAAAATAAGCTTTTTAGAGGGGGAATGGTATAAATACATTTTTAGTCTCATTAAATGTGGTAACTTCATCGCCATCGCTTTATACTAGAGCAATCACTGTAAGTAAAATACGATTCTTTAATTCATTCTTTTAAATTTAGTGATTTATTTTACTTATTATGCAATATCCATTATATCGACTCTTTCTAACGAAACAATGATGCATGTCACATCACCTACAGCAGCACAGGAGTCAGGGACTTCACTGAATTGTATGTTTTCCTATGTAAGATATTTATTTATTTAAAGATATTTATGTTTTGGCCGGTCCCATGTAAACGAATCTAAGTTATACCACGCGAAAGGTCTGAAGGTTATAATCACATTATCGGTAAAAGCAAAATTTCTATGAAATGTGGTATTCTTTCTATGCCACCGATTAATTTAAACACCGTATCTGTACGGCGTACGTCTCTTATTCATAATATGCGCAGTAAAGCGGGCTATTCACACAACTGCGGCGGGGGCAATCTAGGGCGCACGGCAGTTGTGACAATATAGGAATTGTCTCTACGTATGTATTATTCAGTGTTCGGGTATAAGTTGAGCTAAACTCGCGTTGGGAATGGCACCAGTTTTATTGAAAAATCAAGAGATCGGTAAAGCCCTAGGCTCTTTCTGTGGTGCTACCGCAAAAACAAAGTAAAAGAAGATACTGGGTGAAGAAGCGGCTACAGAAAAGAATTGTTCTTTTGAATTGTCTCAAGTTGATCACTTGAGCTACATGAATATTATCTCATCAAAAACATAAATGTGAAAATAGGAGTCAAATTCAATTCGCCGACAAAATAATTGAGATCTAACTAAATGGGTGTCAAGTTCTGCAGATAATCCTGAAACCAAAACTAAAGAGAGAGAAATAAATTTATTTTCGCAAAAAAGAAAATAACGGACTTTAAAAACAAGACACTAAAAAGTGCAAAATAACTTTCGTGTCGGAAGTCGGTGTCGCAAAACGATAAAAACATGGGAAGAAGCAGAGAAAGAAGAAGCAAGATGTTTGCGAAAATATTTTTATTAGTGTTTTTCTTTAGAAGTCGGTTTATTTTTTGTGAAAAGGTTATTACATTTATGTTTTTGGTGGGATATCATTTCTTTTTGTGAGAAATTATTATTATTCTTCAAAAGTGAGCTGTAAATGTGCTTACCACTCTCTCCCTTGCCATAAATATTGCTGACTGTCTACTGTTAGAATATATTGTTGTATAAAAAACTGCATGTGGCATACGACCACGGCTATCCTGTAAAAATATTATCTCGTTTCATATTTTTCAGATATCGATTTTGCTGTTTAAATTTTTAAACATATTATCTTATTATTTAAATTATTTTGGGTTTTTTTTATATAAATGCAGCGTTTCGCTTGGCTTTAGTCGAGTAAAAATTAAACGCAATTATCGAGTAAATCCAATCAATGCAGCGAGTAAAATTAGTTACACTAACACAGTAATCTTTTTGAAATTTGTTATTTCCCTTTCAATTTGATAAAAAAAACACGGCACCTTTAATTTTTTTGTTGTTTTTATTCGTGACGTCACATAGCCTACCCAGCCGATGATCATAACGCTTTTAACGATATTTCATTTATAAAATTTTGAAATGTAGTTTAGAAGTTATCAAGGGAAAAAGATGAACATTCATCATCATTCATTATCGTTTCAGCCGAAAGACGTCCACTGCTGGACATAGGTTTCCCCCAGGCGTCAATACATTGACCGATCCCGTGCGTCTCGCATCTACCGGATTCCCGCCACCTTCACTATGTCATCTGCCACCTAGTCCTAACACAACGCCTTCCACTTCCACAGTGAGCAATGTGCCCTGCTCACTGCCTCATAAGTTTCGCAATTATTAGGGCTATGTCGGTAACTTTGGTTCTCCTGCGGATATCCTCCTTCCTGATTCGATCACGCAAGGAAACTCGTGACCTGACTTTGGGCTTTATGGTGGTTTGGGCTTTTTGGGTGATGAAGCGCATTTGAGCGACCACGTCTCAGTGCCATAGGTCATCACGAAGTCGAACTCATTTTTTAGTTGCACCAAGATTCTGCCAGGTCCACTTCCTGTGTAGTCAGTAAAAGTCTGGCAGCCGCCCTCCCGCTTCACCCAGAGAGGGAAAAGTCATCGGTCACGTCCCAACCCAAAAAAAAGAATGGTCCACTTTCTGTGTTCACGCTTTTTGAAGGCGTTCATTATATATACCTTCTCCATAAAACTGGCCAGTAGGTGACCACGGTGGTTCCGACGTCCAAGTCCAAATTGCCCCACTTGCAGTCCATCATCGTCTCGTTTGCCCAGTTTCGCGTTAAAGTCCACCATGACAACGGTGAAGTGAGTTTTGAAACCATGCATGGCTCTAGAGATATCCTCGTCGTTTTTATCTTTTCGTCGGGGTGTGCCGAGGTCGGGGCGTAGGCCTGTACGACCTTCAGCGAATATCTTGAGGATATCTGACTATATGGTACGCCATCCTGGTCGACACACTCTCGATCTTCACCACGTTATTCACAAGGGACATGTGGACGATAAACCCGATACCACAATACAAGGAAATAGAGCAAGTTACCGGATTTGAGGATTATCGAGTCCTCTCACTCTCTTCGGACTTTAGATAACCCTATAATACCCGAACGTAACCTGCACAATGCATCTTCGAGTTCGGTGATCTTTTCATCGGACCAATGAATACACGTGTTGTATGTTGCTAGTCCCAGTCGTCAGTGTTTGCAGGGGTAGCCAAATTTACTTCGAGGATTCGTAGCACCACTTGCCATGCCTCGTAACCGCTACCGTGGTCGACAGTAGACAGGCTGCCGGGCACTTGGGGCCATTTTTTATTAGTGCTATTCAAGGGGTGTTTCGCCATAAAGGCCACGCTTGGCAGGCGGATTGGCGATCGCAGTATGGTACATATGCACAGAGAATGCTGCTGCCATCTGGTAAGTCCCTTACTCGTCTCTTACGATACCCACAGGCAGATATGGGATGGTACTATTCTTTACGTCCGAAATCATACGGTAACATACATACATAAATACTGGATAAAATCATAATACTCCTTTTGGCTACGCAATAAAAGGTAGTAAAGTAGAGTGGTAGGTAAGAATCATAACTCTCTTTTTGGCTTCGCCGTAGTCGGGTAAGAATCATAATCCTCCTTTTGGCTTCGCCGTAGTCGGGTAAGAATCATAATCCTCCTTTTGTCTTTGCCGTCGTCGGGTAAAAGGCGAACTTTAATTACTGATTCCATTTTCCTGCAAAGTTTTTATTATTATAACTTCGAAAGGCGCTAGATGTTAATATTTTTTGTCCTTTGTATACAAGATGGAGGACAAATTTCAACTTTCTAGGTCATCTGGAAGTGGGTTAGGTTTTTAATCTATTCTTTAGTCATTGATAAAATATAAATTTTTAGACGATAATATCTCAATATCTGTTTGAGCAAAATATTTGAAAATTTTGGGTTCTAGTTAACCTAAAGGGTTTTAAAAAATAAACCAAATTACATGTGATTATGTTAAATAGATTTTGAGTTATTAAGGTGACAAAAGTGGCTCCAAATGGTTCATGTAATGGTTGCTGCGTCACCAGTTCCTTTCTTTGAACTTGGGTCTAGATGAAAGAATTGGAAGTAGATGACCTTAAATCTTTTTAAGATTGGTTATTGCTTATTTTGAAGGGCTCCTTGTAATGGTGATGTATAATAATAATAATGCGGAATGCCATAAGTGCTAAAGAACGATTAATTACTACACTGCGGTATTTGGTTAGCGGTCAAAGCTAAGAACATTTGCAATTTAGTTGTATCATATCGCCACAAGTAATCGACATGCATGCGCTCCGTGTGACCGTTACCAACCAACTAATTGAGAAATCGCTCCAATCAACATATAGCTGGGCAGGGACGATCTAGGGACCAAGGAAGGTCTCGCGCCCCTTGCTGGCCTGCCACAGGGTCAATCTAGGAAATTGTCCCTGCTTGCCTACACACATCATAATTAAGGTGGCAATTAAGGATCATCCCCGCTTTTACACCCTATATTGCCCTTGCGGCAGGTGTGTGAGTCACCCGCTTAAGGTAGTAGTCGATTTTTCTTCCATACAAACGTAGTCTGGCAATTACTCCACTCTTTGACGATATACGTTCAAAATAAAAATTGATTGCAATTTGTCTCGTCATTATCTAGCCATCTATGGAAAAAAAAAATGTTTGAAAGTTATGAGCGTCGAAAGTTCCATTATTACACAAATTTAACGCATCTTTGGGCGGAAATAAATACCATAAACATTAAATTGCAAATCGGCCTCCATACAGGGACAGATTAGTAATTCAACAATGCAAATAATTTTATTTTGAAAATTTACATTTAGTCGTTTTTCATGACTCTCAAAGGTCTGTTTATAAAATTTCACGCGCTCGTTTTCGTCAATCATCATCCATTTCGATACAAATTTGGAAAAGTGCTAATTCGTACGCGAACTAGCTTCTTACTGCTCATCACAGCATATATCTCTTTCACACGTGTTGTCGGACGAGATAGCATGCATTTTAACCTTGCGCACAAAATAGTTAGTGCTGTCGACTAGGGGAACCTTAACGCAGCGTGCCGGGCGCGCGCCTCGTAATCGTGTCAGGGTTGTCAGTCAAATAAAAATAAAATAAAAACATAAATATATATCACATTTTATTTTTGTGCTGTGTATTTTAACAGTTCGTACCTATTGCTATATTTACAATTGTTGTAAAGCACAGCAATGTGCCATTTAGAACGTGGTTACAGCCACGTAATAAAAAGTTCATGATAAATTATCATAATTTTTAACATTCATCATACTACAGTACAATGAAACAGCGGGGTGGGGGATGAGGTACAGCACAACGAAAAGCTCACAGCCGCCATTAAGTTAGAATCGTACTGTACTTATTATTTTGACAACCCACCCAAAAATAAATATTGTCATCCACTATTGATGTTGAATTAGGACAGACTCCGTTTTTACATATCATGAACAACCCCCAATTCTGTATGATCATATTACAGCTAAATTCTAAGGGCCTTTTTTATAAAGAGCTCGTCGGTGTTTAGTGACTGATCAAAGGGTTCTAATTCAAATTTTGTATAGAAAATTTGAATTAAACATCTGCAAATCACTTGCTAAACATCGGCGACATTTTTATAAATAATGCCATAGTGTCTTTCTGTAAAGTATTTAAATATGATAAAAAAAAACGTATAAAACGAAATAAAACAAAAACAATGAGCTTAAATAATAAATAATTAACATGAATTAAAATCGAAATATTTCATTACAACCTCCGAAAAGGACTGTCTACGAACTAAATCTTAGTGAAGGTTTAACTTCCAAATATTATTAAGTTCTTCCGTTTTAGATTAAAATATAGAAAAATGATCAAGATGAAGTAAAAAAAAATCCTATAGCAATTTTTATGGTTACAATTTTTTTTTTCCTTTTTGCAATCTTTCCATTTATTGACATTTAGCATATTATGTTATATCAGCAATCAGTCATGCTGATTATGAGCCCACCAGTGCATCCACATCAATCGATTGCATAGAATTTCTGCTTCACAGTATCAAGCCTTGTGAGGTTAATCTTTGGAGCCTCCTGAATGTCTTGGTTTCCATATCTGTCACCAATTTATTGGGATGGGTTGTAATCCTATTCTTGTAAGCACTGACTTTTTGTGTGATTTGTAAGTCCCGATGCAAAATAACAGAGTGTTGTACTATGATGAAGACCAAACATAATAATAATAAAATTGTATAAACATCTCTAATGTAATGATTTTCACAACCTTAGGGTTAATAACTTTCGCACAAGTATTCACATAGTATTGCTCTATCAAATAAATCTTCACTAGGAATTATTTCGCAGATGGGCCGTTATATCATGATTATGAATATATATAAAACAAAATATAATTGTTAAAATAAAATAAGAACTAAAAATACCGTACTCAGTCGTCGACGGGAGGTTCATAAAAGGTCGGGAGCATGGACTGGAAGAACCTGTGAACCGGCGAGGGCTCGGGGAGGCCATACTGACGCGGGGCCTCGAACTTGTAGCTGTACGAGTAGCGGTTGACGGCCTTATCGAACAGCGGGTCGAAGGCGCACGTCGGCCGGTTGAACGCCAGCGGCTGAAACCATACAACACTCACATCAACAGCTGTATAGTAGTCTCAGCGGATCTTTGTGTCTCTGAAGTTAGCTGGAAGACCCTGCGCAGTTGCTATTTTTGTGTCAATGTTGAAGTAGATGATAGCATTGTATAACTGCCTCTTTCACTCGCTTACGTTTGACGCATCGTCCTATCTCGCTTACAGTATATTCGATGACAAACTGTTTCTTGGGCAATGGTTCGCAGAGCCATCTTCAGATTCAGAAACACAAAGATCTGCTTTGAATAGGTATATAAGGTACATGATTTTTTAAATTGTTTAGTAAGTAATAAGGCTCGCATCTTTGCACTTTGAGCGCGACTTACATTACATAATCATGCAGGAGAGCATGGATAATGCATTTTGTTTAAAAAAAAAATGATACAAAATATGATGATGAGTTAGGATATTACATTTATGATGTTGATGATGACTGGTTTGAAAATAATTAATGTTAAGGTGTATAATTGCTTTTGCACACAACAACAGCTGTGCAATTATTTGAGTTACAAGTGTATAAAAATTAGTAATTAAGTAATTATTATAGCTAATTTGCAATTACTTATTACTGAAGTGGTACATACAGTGTCAATGATGAGCTTGGACATGCTGCTCAGAATAGATATGTGGCGCAGATACTCTTTTGGCCACACTTTGTACAAAGAGTAGCGGCTTATTTTCCAGTTTTCTGCCGACTCCTGTAACATGAATAAAAACGATATTAGAAGCTGTCAGTGGGTGTTATTATTTTCAAGGGTTTTATTCATAAAAAGACGACACTGTTGGCGTAGTGGTTGAGCGTTCGGCTGCTGCGCTGCGTGTCGCGGGGTCGTCTCCCGCGAGGAACAAATATTTGAATGGCCTACAGATAGTTGTTCCGGATTTGGATGTCTTGTGTATGGGAGTTTAAATTTTTATAAACGTACCTACGATACATGATCAAATTTCTAGTGTGAGGCACGGTATTAATAAAAAAAGAAACTTAGAAGTTTATTTGAATTGAAATTCTAGATGTTTTTTCGTCCTTATTTCTCTATAGATCCTCATCATCATCAACCAGTAAATGTTCCCGCTGCTGGGACATAGGCCTCCTCTATGTGTGATGTCACATGTCTTAGAACTTTTGGTTCGAGGACATGCCGGTTTCCTCACGATGTTTTCCTCCGCATTTTTTTTAGAATTGGTGATGCAATAATTTACACAAAGTGAAGCACTTGCCTGGGTTCGAACCCACGACCTACGACACGCCAGTCGGAGCCGTTACCACTGGGCCACCAATGCTCTAGCTCAGAGATTTTTATGAATAAAACTAAAGTAGAAAGCAGTACCTGGATCTTTTCGTCAACATTATAGCTAGCGCAAAGCTCGGTGGCATTCTTCAGAAGCCAGCTCATCACCATGGGCTCATTCCAGCGCGGGTACGACATCATGGCATAGATCAGGAACGGCTCTGAAGCTCCGGCAGACCAACTGCAAAAAAATCAACAAAATTACTTACCAATTAATAACTTTACCACTTATTTTTAACACGAATTTTGATTTTAACTTAAGCATCTGTATTTTAAAAAAAGTCACTTTACATCTGCGATTGCCAGGCCGCGTTATTCTTTTTAACTCCACAAAGGAGTTTGATGCGGTTTTCACCAGAATAAATTAATATATAATAAAAAAAAAACAGAATTTGGCGAAGAATGAAGTAAAATCTTACGGCGTCGGTGGGTCTGGCTTGAATATCTCGTGGCTGGTTATTGCCGCATTAGTCACGTGGCTGCATTCCAAGATTTTCGTAAAGACGTTTGGAAAAGCCAATATAGCATCCTTAATGAGCCGGTCGGCTTCAGCAAGATCCTCTGTAAATAAATGATTTTTGTAAGATACAGTATACAGTACGATCGGTGAGTCGTGGCCCGTGTGAAGTTAGCGCCAATTGGTTGCGCAGAACATACTTTACGAACCAAATGGCTGTTTTCTACACGAGTGTAAGAGGCCAAGACATATCGGTTGTTCTGTAAATAACGAAAAACTTATTTCTGCAATGTAATATACTGAATACATGTCACTGAACATGCGTTTTAATTTCCTACATGTTCATTAACTATTTTCAAGAACAGATTGATTCTGTTCTTACCGATATTTCTGTCAAAATTTAATTTGTTACTATCGGGATTCGGATGATAAGACTTACGTTTATTCTTATGCGCAACATGGAAATGCGCAAGGCTGTTGGAATACATGATGTTGAAGAGCAAGCCTGCTTCTCGTTGGCGGTCGAAGTACTTCACGGTGTCAATGAGCCATTCGTGCTCCCTGGCTCTCAAGGCGAGGACGTCGATTATAGATAGCATGGCCAACGGATCGTTGGGATCTAGCAAGAGCAGCATTTTAGCTACCTCAAGGGCCGTCCGGTGGCAAGCCCTGTTAGTGAGGAGATAGACGTACTTCAACATCGCCACGTGGAAAGGACGATTCTCCAAGAACTTGTAATCAAGACGCACGTTATTCTGTAAATATTACAAAACAAATACTCCATGAAATATACAAACATACATAAACTCACGCCTTTTCCCATGGGGGTAGGCAGAAACTACAGAAGGGGTACTGCGCACTTGGCCTTTCTGAAGAACATCACCTATAAGGATTATGTATGTCTTTCTAGGGCGTCCCCTCCCGCCTTTTCCATTCACACCCGCCTTGTAAATACCTTTCGTTAGTCGCCTTTCATTCATCCTCTCAACATGGCCAAACCATCTTAACATACTCTTTTCAATTTTAGTCACTACATCTTCTTTTAAACCACAACGTTGTCTTACTACCTCATTCCTCAATCTATCATTTACACCACACATACTCCGCAAGGAGCGCATTTCTACTGCATTAATCCTACTTTCATGTCTTTTTTGCCATACCCAGCCTTCACTTCCATACATAAGTGTAGGCACCAGCACGCTGTTGTGAACGAAATATATAAAAAAAAAAATGAAATATATTTTTCAATATATGACGTTATATTATTAGCCCATATTATAGCTACAATAAAGATAATACGCAAATATCTGTTTCAAACTAATTATGTCAAAGAAAAGAAGAGCAGATTTTTGGTAAGTATTCACCTTGGATAGAATAAACAGCGGGTCTGCTACGTACTGAAGGAACGTCACGACATTTTCCACAATCTCGTTGGCAATACCGTTCTCCTCCATGCGGAATAAACGGTCGGATACCTGTTGACACAATGTTAATTTAATCAATACTTCATTAAAGTTAATAATATTAAGTGTGTACTTAGGCGCCGGGACAGGATGCAAGGGAGTGCACTTGCATCCATCTGGCTTTCAAATATATATATAAAATCATTAAAAAAATACGAAACCAGCTGCAAAAAAATACGAATCGCTCGCTCTTGCTTTCTAATTCTCCAACTTTATTATTCAAACTAAAGATAAAGTTAGTTCCAACTCTCTGCAAATGGGGCAAAGAAAACCCATTCTATTCAAGGCGGGGCCGCGGAGTGCTGCAGGTGCACTCCCTTGAATCCTGTCCAGCGCCCATGAATGTTTAAATAGTGGTAACAACCTCAAGGAGTTCTTCGATGTGCATTTTCTCCTTTGCTCCATCAAAGTTCATCACAATGTCCCCATGGTTACGCGCGAGTGCAAGTCTCTGTAGAAAGTTGCGATGCCTCTTTTGATAACGCTCGCTGTGATTGAAGACAAAGTACATACGATTTTCCTTGTCCTTGTACTTCATCATGGACAAGCCTGAAAGTTCAAAATAAAACGTTATTTATTAATACTTTTTTTTTTTTTCTTTTTCCCCCTTTAGGAATCTCTCCTATATCATGGGTGCATTTACAAACATATGAACTCACATACACAAATAACCAGACCGGCACAATTATCTATAGTACATACAAATATTTGTTCCGAGCGGGAATCGAACACACAACACGCAGCGCAGCCGCCGATCGCTCAACCACTGCGTCAACCGTGTATTAGTCGTTAATTATTTATTTTATTTATAGGCTTTGCATGGTCACTGACGGGATCACATCCCGTGAGTGATCCTGTGGATGGTTACACCAACATCGGGTTGTAACGGATCGGTTTCGGGTGGTAGGTACAATGAAACTCACGAGATCAACACTCACCAGAATTGTTGAATTCATACATAGGTGTCTTCGGATCCGGATGAATCATTACACGTCTCAGCAAAAGAGCGCGATTCTGGGCACGGCCACTGTAAAATATATTAACATTTAATTCTAATAGAAATAGAAACATATTATGTCATTAATTAAAAAAAAAATTACCGCCCGCCATTTTTTTCCTCAGGACCAAATAGCCTCCTAATCTCATTGGCTACATTCAAGTGCTTGGGATCAACGGTCAATACTTCCAATGCCTGGATGACCGGCCCCGGCGGAGGTAACGGCCGCGGCGCTCCCAGCATATCGTTCACTTCTGCTACAACTCGTGCTACTTCATCCAGCTATAAAAAATGTTTTGTTACAGAATATTCGATATTTTTTTGCAATTAATTCGTTTGGCGTAAAAAGCAGCATCTTGCACCATTGTCAACCACATATTGGCTTAACATGAGTGAGAGAACTAAAACAAATTATAAAAGAAAAGAAGGTTTATTTTATACCCCTTCATATGGATCATTGGCAACCCGCCCTTGGCCTTTGCCTTTCTTCCCTTTCCCCTTCTTTTTGTTGTTAGTGTTCTTTTTCTTAGTGCCAGTGGATTGGGCGGAAGCCTGATCTTGCGTCTCGGCCTCACTGTGTTCCGAATGTTCCGAAGCATGCTCCGATTCTGAAGGAGAGCTTACTTCCAGCTAAAAACAAAAATAATACAATTTGTAGGTACGGTCATGGCGTGCACGGTGGTGCTCTATAGCTTAGTAGGAAGTTGTGGTAGCCACGGTTACAATAAATACAACAGTATAATCTGTACACCAACAATCGCAGACGCATGTTTAAAGCATTGGATGCGCCGTGCCTTTAGATTGGTTTAAAATAAAATAACGCTGTTGCTCTTCCAAATAAGTATTCTCAATAAAGATGGGACGTTAGTAGCCTTAGTTGAGGCTTCGCCATTTTGTAGTTTAGTAAAGGAGTCAGCCCACTACATCGTTTCATACGATACTACGATAGTCGTGCTGGCGCCGCGCGCAGTAGGCAAAAATTGTTTGGATTACATGTGACTTTTTGTTGACTTATGATTTAAAGTCCGTTTGTTTGTTACATTTCGGAGTCTGTGCGATGGAATTGCAAGATCTTATACCTCCTAGCCCGTTTCATCATCGGACTACCATCCTACCCATACGCAAAAAACGTTTTGGGAACACTTTTATTGTGCGTACAGCTAAGTAGGAATTCCCTGCCGGAGTCTGTGTTTCCCTACAGCTACAATCTAAGGGGCTTTAATTCTTAAAAGAGTGAATAGTTTTTTTCTAGGCAAGCGTGATTCACCGTCGACCACATCATCGATTCAGGTGAGATAGTGGTCAAGCGCGAGCAATTACAGTAAAAAATAAAATGATGTTGTGATGTTTGGTTGTTTGTCTGAATGGATTTGGACGAAATTTAGCACATGGGCGGTAACACCATGGCCCACCATGGCCAAGAACAGGTCACGTTCAATAGAATTCATTCGCGCATGCGGGGAAAGCTGCATTGCAAATTACTGAAAAAAAACTGGCCATGTGCGAGTCGGACTCGCACACTAAGGGTTCCGTACCAATATAGCTAAAAACGGAAAAAAAATCGAGTTTATTGTATGGGAGCTCCACTTAAATATTTATTTTATTGTTTTTAGTATTTGTTTTTATAGCGGCAACAGAAATACATCATCTGAGAAAATTTCAACGGTCTACCTATCACGGTTCCCGTTTTTACCCTTTGGGTACGGAACCCTAAAAATAAAACCTAAAATAACGTATTAATTTCTGAAATAATTGGTAGGGAAGCGAAAAAGGCACGGCTTAGCCAGTCTTGTGTGTTTCAATTTCAGAAATAAAACTCATGATTGAAGCAACATGTATGTAGTACACATTGTAGGTACTAAATGCCTGCTGAAGCTATAGTTTTGTTGACTTACTATATTTATTTAATTAATGGAAACTTTCAATTGACATAGTTATGTAGGCATTGCACAAAAATACAAGAAATAAGTTATCAGTATACTGAGAATTCCAATCGCCATAACAATGTCTTACACCTCGCCAGCAGAAATGCCAAAGGAAACAACAAGTCCGTATCAGTCAAAAGTTTTCTAAAACTGCATGATATGTAGCATAAATCAAGCAGGCTCAGGATAGTTTTGTGAATATTACATGACCTTTTGATATGTTATGTTAGTATATTTTTTGGAAGTAACATTGGGTTATAGGTTTCATCAAAATATCCATAATGTTATCAGCGGTCATAAAATATTTGCACAAAATCTCTATTTACACCTTTTTTAATAAACAAATGGATCTACTTACCCCAGAGTACTTAGGAAACCCGGCCTGTTTGACATACAGGGGCTGATAATCATCAGAATCAGAGTCATCGGGTGGTGGAGGAAGGTTGTTTTGCTTGTCCCGTTTTCTAAAATGACGGGAACTCATCTTGCCTGCAAAAAAAAACATAGTAGTCTATTAATCTGTGTTAGAATTATCTATAGGTAATTTTACAGGTTTGTAGTTCTGGACACACAGAAAGAAGAATGTTCATGTCTTCACATTTTTTTATGGACATACATTGAGACAGTCTAATAACAGAATTCATAACATTGTTTATTGGGTACACTTAACAGGGGTATGGAAAATCTGTTAATTTTTATTACTGATGATATAGTCTAAAGCACTATTGAAAACCAGGGGGTGCCGGATTATTAAAATGTTCAGATTACTGGATTGTATAGACCCATTTTATAAGAAAATATGTAGGGAACTGTGGGGAAGTTGGGGGCAGAGAGTGCCGCCGGACCACTGGATGTGGAGTACTGAAGTGCCGGATTAGTGAGACTCTTCTGAATTTCCATGTGTTGACGAATGTAAGGAGAAAATTATTGGACGCTTTCATTGGTGAAGATATTCTTTTCAAAAGATTTCAAAATATGTATATAATAATATATCAGATTTGGGCGCATGGTTGGCGCAGTGGTTGAGTGAATGACTGATGCACTGGGTGTCACGGGTTCGATTCCCGCACGGAACAAGTATTTTTATGACCTACAGATAGTTGTTCCGGCTCTGGGTGTTGTGTATGTAAGTTTATATGTTTGTAAACGCACCCACAATACAGAAAGAAATTTCTAGTGTAGGGCAACATTTTTTTTTTTAAAGAAAGAAAGGAAAGAAAAAAGAATAATTTTTGGCAATACCTAATTATTTAAAGGGAAAATATCATACTCTTTCATGGAGTCATACCCTTTGCCCCGCCGAATTCTCTTACGCAATTAGGCTGCTGATTCGATAACAGATCACAAAATATAGCCACGTCTTAAATAAATATTGAAGTATGTACCTACCTTAGAGTAAATACCACAGAAACAGGCAAAATCACTTCAAAATGCGAAATCTTGATAGAACGGGGAACAATGCCTAGGGCTTAAACTAGCTCTACCTAGGTCCCGTCATGCGCAGATACGGCAATCAATAAATTGGTACCTTGATTTCAGGCATGCTCAGTAGAGACTAACTTTATTGATTGACCCGAATATTAACCCTCGCCCCTCACTCTTAACCACACTTTGTACCTACTGTGTTATGATAAAAACAAAACAAATGACACAATCCCGAAATGCACTGACACTGTATGTAATATTTAGTTATAATCAAAATAAAGCATGCAACAACAAGCAACACTGTGCGAGTGTAATGTTCTAGATTAGAAACCGATCAGAGGGCTAAAATATAATATAATACGAAAAGAATAGGAAAACTAGTTACTAAATTATAAACAACAATGATTTATACTCACAAAATTAAACTAAACCAAACCTTTTGATTTGGTTAGTTATTATTGCTTGATAAATACCAAAAACTGGACTGGAAGGAACTCAAGGAACCTAAAATGAGCCACAGATTATTTACCTATTGTGTCAGCACTGTCAGCGTGTTCTATATGTTCATACTTCATAGAACAAACAAACAACAAAAGAACTAGAGATGAAGCGTATATACTAGAACAGATCCAGGGACTAAGTATTTAACGAGTATAGGCTGCACCTATACCAACTATTAAAATACTCGATCAACCTAGTCTCACTGTGCCTACGCAGTACACGGTACCGCAGCCCGCTCATCAAAGTACCGACGACGTGGCGAAGCGAGATAGCAGCATAGTCATAGCTCATTCATGTTTGCCAAAATCATACGTTTGTCAGTCACTTGAATTTGAACCCTAATTCAAAGTGCATAAAAGTAACACGACGCGCACTAGTGTTTACATAAATAATTCGTTTGCCAGTCATTTGAATTTGAACCATATTTCAATGACATAAAATTAACGCGACGCGCACTGTCTTGTGCTAGAATATATTCTGTCCTTTTATAACTAAGCTATTCCGCAATCCTTCCATCCTTGTCTGTCAATACTCGAGACTAGTCGGGATTGGGCAGACTTTATAGAATAGGTACTTTGACAATACTCGATGCGAATGAAGACTTTATGATGCAGTCTATTATCAAGTACGGATTCATGCGATTGTGATCTCGCTTGACGTATTGATACATTGATACCTACTTACAGACATCGCAAACACGCACTAGCGGGCTTATTTAGTGTGATCGGTTTTCGTAACGATATTTTGATAAATAGTTAAAGAACATAATATACCTATATATTTTTATTACGACATTAATTCTTGTACTTATTGCTTTAAAAAACGGTTACCAAAGGAAGCAGTGTATTTAAAAAAAAAACAAAACTAATTAAGTACTCTTCTAGTATTTTGGACTAGGTGCACCTAGTCCAAAATTCACCTAGTACGACCCATCTCTAAAAAGAACAACACAAGGTGCTGTCGTCCACATGCTTGGTCCACACTTACTCTTTGGCCACACTATAATATAATCTTTGGTCCACACAAGGTCCTCATGAGGTCCACACGTAGTATCTTTATGTAGTCTGTGCTTAGTCCACATGACACTAAAATGCCACTAGCTTTTCCAAGACGCTTTATGAAACAAATTTTATTCGTGGAACTTACTACTTCCATGGTTTTTAATGAACCATCCAAGAAGTCCATGCATCCATGTGCGTGTCGGGCCGCGTAAATACAAAGGCGGATGCAACACAGACACCTAAGTCTGTGCTGCATTTTCTTGTGGATGGCTTAGAGCAGTTATAGTCTCTCCAAACCCAGCTGCAACACAGCGGTCAGTAGTGCAGGCGGATATGTTTCTATAATTCAAAGATAAAAATGAAAAGGTGGATTCAACACATACATACATAGTCTGTGCTGCATTATCTTGCGAATGGCTTAAGGCAGTTAAAGTCTGTCCGAATCCAGCTGCAACGAAGTGGTTCTCTAGTACGTAGTACATATTATCTCAATGGACTTAAGCGATGTCACAGTCATTGAGATAATATGTACTACGTACTAGAGAAGCTATCCTAAGCAAAATGCATGCTCCATTTTGTCAATTTTGACAAAAGTTTAAACTAAAAAATTCGCTGCAGCGTTGAAACAATAATTAGTCGTCTAACAAAACAATATAAACATGCAGCGCTAGAGCGCTTCTAAGGTGTAGTTTTCTCGCGACCAAAAAGACGGAAGCGCCGTGATTTTCATGGCGCTTACGCGTTTCATTCAACCTTGTCATTCATATAGACTAAATTGCTGACTGACTACAGAAGTGACATAGCATTATACCTAACAAGCTTCATTAGAATTCACACTTTTTCAAAATTTATTATTAGTTTAAATAACCGACTGTTAAAGTATATGATACTTTTGTATTTCTTTATTTAATATATAATCAAATGCGCTTACAATAAGTAAAAAAATATCAAATCGGAAAAGGGAATTGTACAATTTGCTTGAAACACGAATTTTCTGTACTTTTTATTATAATAATAAACCTTAAATAAACAAAATGTAAATTAAGTCTTACATTATGTATTATTACAGCGCATTTGACTTATACTTTAACAGTCGGTTATTTCAACTATTAATAAATTTTGAATTGGCGTGTGTGTATGACTAGATGTATAAATGTGTGTGAAGCAAAAGAAGTATGTAAGGATCGTAGCAGGAGGCGTTCTGTAGTTTCTGCCTACCCCCATGGAAAAAAGGCGTGAGTTTATGTATGTATGTAATAAATTTTGAAAAGTGAAAATTCTAATGAAGCTTCTTAGGTATAAAGCTATGTCGCTTCTGTAGTCAGTCAGCAAATTAGTCTATATGAATGACAAGGTGTTGCAGAACGTTGTACGAAACACGTAAGCGCCATGAAAATCACGGCGCTTCCGTCTTTTTGGTCGCGAGAAAACTACACCTTCGAAGCGCTCTAGCGCTGCATGTTTATATTGTTTTGTTAGACGACTAATTATTGTTTCAGCGCTGCAGCGAATTTTTAGTTTAAACTCTTGTCAAAATTGACAAAATGGAGCATGTATTTTGCTTAGGATAGCTTCTCTAGTACGTAGTACATATTATCTCAATGTCTTGAAATTACATTTTGGTGGCTCCCTATGGCCTCAGCAACATTACGCTGAACAGACCCAGCTTCCAGCATTCCCACAGCTCGTAACATCTCCGCCCTCGTCAAATGTTGGCGTTGCATGGCTACAATACCTCAATTTAAACTTTATCTTTCGTTTAAAAATGAAAAAAAACTTTAACTAAACGTAATTCGTATTGTTTTCTAAATTTCGCACAAATGAAAATTCCCTCTCCTACACATCAAGACATTTTTATGCCACCGAAACAAAAGAATTTTCAAAAATTTGAATTTGGAATTAGTCTGAGATAAATTACAAACAAATCGGTGTATAAAAGATTCCAATGCGGCCAGTACTTTTCGAGTTATTTAATTGAGTATGAAATATCCCAAGACCGTGTTGATGTGTGTATATTAGTCTATGACTGCACCGTCGTGTCCAGTCGTGTCTACATCAGTCTACATGACACTAAAAGAATAAGCATATTCTAGTTCGACGACTCGCCTCACCGCGCTTTCGTCTCTACATGACACTGGCAGAATAGTCGGCATCGGCTCAGATGCCAAAGAAGAAAAAAAAAATGATTGTCTGTTGAATTGGTTGAGTTCCTGTCAAAAATTGACAATAGTTGAAATGAGTTTGACATTGACATGCCGAGTGGTATGTAACTTCTTGTCTCTTGATTTGAAAGTAGATTGAGTTTATTGAGTTGTATGAACATTGTAGAAGAGCAATCGTAAAGAAATGACGCATTCATTTTAGTATGTGAATTAAAATGATAACTTGGTGTCGCTCGACGCTGCTTTAGTTTGAACTTCGACGTCGCCTGAGAAAGCTGTGTTTTTACCTATCTCCAATTCAAACGTGACGTGCTTCGCTTCCCGTTATCGAGAGTCGATCAAAATGAACCCAGGGCATGCAATACTTTTATTTATTGCTGTTTTCTTTGCATTGGTGAATAGTGCAGTTATTGTGGATGATGGAGATGTAGATCAACAAGGACTCTATCGTAAGTCGGACCATGTTGACATCTTAACGAACCGGAATTTTGAAAGGAAAATTTATGGTCAGAAACATGCTGTGGTGGCTCAATTTTACAATAGCTATTGCGGTCACTGTCGCTCGTTTGCACCCAAATTTAAGAGCTTGGCAGCCGAAATGATACTATGGAAAAGTATAATAAAGTTAGCAGTTATTGACTGTTCTGTGGAAGAAAACAATGAAATTTGTAGACAGTTTGAGGTAATGGCTTATCCATCTATTCGCTATATTCATGAGCATTACGTCAAAGGAAACGGCAATGTTGGTGATAAAATACAGATAACTGACTCACATGAAAAACTAAAAGCTCTAATAATTACAAAAATGATAAATGATCAAAAAGTTGGCCACTTAAAATCTGCACCATCACTCATAATTGAATCTCTCAGTGACTATTCCGAGGCTGTTAAAGATGTGCCTAATGACAACCACTATACATTCCTTGTATTAGAAAATGATAATTCAACAGTGGGTTCAGAACTAGCCTTAGACTTAAATGATTACCCACATGTAAGGATTAAAAGAGTGCATGATACTAGTGAAATTTCAGATCGGGCAAATATCAAACAGTTTCCAGGACTTATTGCTCTAAGTTCTTCACTAGAGCCTACGACACTAGTTCCTAAAGACAATACAAAGCTAGGATTACTAAAAGCAGTAAATTCATTCCTAAAATCTAAAAATTATGCTTTCCCTGCTCGGAATGAAGGTAGTCAAGAAATACTTACTAATGAACATTCTGATGAAAAACAAGTGACACTGGATACAGATCTTGTATATTATAGTGACCTGGAAAAAACCATCAAAACAAGTTTACATACAGAAATCACAAGATTTAAAACCTTGACTGGTGAACCTCTTCAAGCACTATTAGACTATCTAGATGTCATTATAGTCTCTTTTCCTTTTAGAGGTAACCTTAAAGAATACATATCCGAATTACGTATTACCCTTGCAACAAGGAATACTTGGAGTGGCAGTGATGTATATGAATTGGTAAAGAGATTGGAAACAGTTCATGCACCAGTGTATACAACCAATCTGGAATATGTTCGATGCAAAGGCAGTCAACCTAATTTCCGGGGATATTCTTGTGGGCTGTGGACCCTATTTCATACTTTAACTGTTAATGGAGCTCAGAAACCTGGTACAGAAGGTCCTCGAATTTTGAAAGCTATGCATGGCTATATTAAGAATTTTTTTGGCTGCACAGAATGTGCTGGACATTTCCAGGCAATGGCCACAAGGAACAGAATATTTGATGTAAAAGAAAATGATAAAGCTGTGCTTTGGTTATGGATAGCACATAATGAAGTTAATCTTAGAATAGCAGGTGATGTCACTGAAGATCCTGAGCATCCAAAGATTCAGTTCCCAAGCGTTGCAAGGTGCCCTGAATGCAGGCTTGCCCGAGGTGCTTGGAATCTACCAGCTGTGTACCAGTACCTACAAAATATTTATGGCGGTGTCAGCATCCAATCTTTGCGGCGTGCAAGGTCATCTGCATCTCCACCGAGCCCATTCTCCAACTTGGACATCGGAATGCTAAGTCTCCTGTACATATTATCTTTCATTATTCTTATTTTAGTTATAAAATATTTTCTATCTAAACGTTACAAGAAACGGTTTTACAAACATGGACGGGGTAAAGTATAACATGACTTTTTACAGTAACACATAGTTTAACTTTAGATAGTAACAACAAATTGTCTGTTGGCTGGTTATTTGTTATTCTTTTTTATTGATAAGTTTACTGCACAAGTATCACTAAATACGTGTTTTGTTATGGATTCAATTATTATTTATATGCCCACTGCAACTAGGTAGATTGTTTTTGAAGGGTTCCATAGTTCATTCAAGTTCAAAATATGTATAATCTATCCATATTATATGTATAGTACAAATAATATAGATAGATTTCCATGATTTAGACTTGAAAATATTTCAAGTCTAAAACATGGAAATCAATTTTCAATGGCGCTGTCGTAATAGAAAGCAATCATGAAATTCCTTATTGTTTTAGTTGCATGAAAATTAAATCAAGCTCAACATCATAACATTGCAAATGTGAAAGGGTAAAATAGTAATACAATGTATTGCATTTCTATTGTGATGATTTTACAAATTAATTTATATTTGGATAACTATCATAAAATATTATTTATAGTAATTGGTACAGTTTTGATAGTGTGTTATTAGTGGGTGTAATCGTTGACACTTCCTGGGTATTTTTTTTATTATCTTTATACGGGCACTAACAACACAGGATGGATTTTTGCGATGGGACAGAAATAGTAGAAACCTAAGACTGGTCTTAATTAAATTGCATAATAAAAATAAAAAGTATGAAGATCAATGTCATGTTGTTCAAAATATTTTAATGTGGTTACCAATTACCTTAAAAGTTAGGCTCCAGTGGACGTTTGCGCGGCTAGAACGGCTTAAGGTACCTGCCCTTACTGCCCTGTGTCAAAACGCCATCCATGTTTTTCGAGTTGGAAAATAATTTGACTAATTTCCACCAATAACTTAAATATGACTGTGCAATTTAAGTCACTTATTTCTTTTGGTTTGTTTTTCTGCCCAAATTCTGGCTCTTGACACTGTTTCACACAAAATGGTTAATCAATTTTTGTTGGTGCTCCAAAATATATTTCTTTGCACTTTTTCCAATTAACTTCTCCAACAGATTTTTCTTTAAATTCGTGGTCATGTTGATGTCGTAGCCTGCCTGATAGTAAAATTGACCATTTCACACTATTGGATAGTTAGTCTAGCAAAATACCTGTGATAAGAGCCCAACAAAGGAAAACAATATAGGTGTTCTATTATCATTGTTGATTAAATATAAACGGGATAATTTTCTCCTAGGATTACTTCATAAACCTGCAATACGACGAAAACTCAAATTTTGACAGTTTTTTTTAACGAATTATTTTAAGTCTTTTTGAGTGGTAAGGACACGAAAGCCTATAGATTAAAAAAAAACAAGTAGGTATACACAATTGACACTTGGGAGTACTATTCATGCATTTTTTTTGTCCTCTTCGGAGGAGTTTTGCTTCGCACATCTTGTCTTGTGGATTTTCCAGAGTCAAGTTATTATTCATGCATTTGTAATGAACTTTTGAGTAGAAATAGACAATGAAAAGACGATGTCACTTTTGTGTCTATAATGAACAATTAGTTTATTTTTTCAAAAGAAAATCGTCATTTTAACTGATGCCGATCGATATGCCCGGGCAAACCGCTTGTTTGGTTACATTTTATATCTTTCCATTTAAATTAAATTGATTAAGGATGAAGACTAAAAATCTAATTAGTCCGTCAGTTAGATTACTAGACATGTATTTAGAGTTTATGAGTATTAGAATATTGGACATGTATTTTTTATTTTGTCACGTAAACAAAAAATTACGACGATACAGTGGGTTGAAATATCGTGTGACGTCACGCCGTCCTACACTTTTCCTGACAAAGTGACGTCACAGGCTCCGCATGAACTTTGATGCAATTTACTTTCTTTGACAATTTTTATTTATTTGTTATAGCAAAAAATACGTGGCGAATATTATTGCATTATCTCACTGACGGACTCCTATTAATCCGGATGCCTATTAATATAGTCCTCCTAACTATGCTTCCATTCCAATAATTTATTTTTTAACTGTTTTAAATCATTTATCAAGTTTTTATTTTTTTAAGAAGATCTAGTTAAATATACATTAACGATTTTAGCTTATCTTAGCCAAATTTACGCCAGCTGACCTGCCGCTGCCAAGCAGGCAATAGATAGAGATAGACAATGGTATAGATTTTATTTCGTATTGTAAAAATCTTTAACCGGTACTTGGCTAAGACATGCTAGCCTGTAAATATGCCAGCCTCAAACCTGTGGTGCAATTTAAGGTATAGTTTCAATTAAACCACTTGTAAATGGTTATAAACAGGTTCTTTGTTTTCAAAGGACTTTTAATTATTACTAAATACATAAAATAGTTACCATTATTACTATGATTCCATGTGTTTAAAGATTACGTCGGTGTCTATGTTCTTTCGAGTTTAAGAAAATTTTGTTTTGACGTTTTCATATACGTACCTGAATTACCTGAATAGGATAATAAGGCATTAGACATTTTCATAAAATTAGTTTGAACTCATGAATGTTTTTAAAAACATGTTTAAATTAACTGAATGAATCGCGCACAGCGATGAAGTTCAAACAGTCATATTTGCGATGCTTGAGATATTTTGAGACAAAAGTTTTAACGGTTAGGTTAGGTTCATTTTGAAAAAATCACCACGCGTGACTGGCTTTATCATCATCTTCCTGCCCTTGTTACTTGAGGTCGGCGCAACACGTTTTCTTCTGCCATACCGTCCTATGGACCGTCATGCTATCACTGACTACCTTTTCATTCACACAGTTCATCCATATTTGAAGTCGGAAGTATGCAATACTTGTTGTAACTGCTCAATATCACTTTTTTCCCATTGCCAATTTACTGCCGTTTTGGATTGCGTATATCTGAATAATAACCGACTTTCTCTCGTTTGACTTGGTACATAATAATTTCCTATTTATCCAAATATAATGAGGGTCTTGTAAATATTTTAATTCAGACGGCAATTGCTTTATTAGATATCAATTTGAATGTGTCGCATTTGCGGAATGTCACCAATTCATTTCTATTCACATTTAAAGACAAATTATGTTTATCAGTTAGTTACGACCAGTTAGTTATTTGCGACCCACAAGCCAAACAAGTTAAAGGGGAATATTTACAAGTCCATGATTAGACCTATCGTAGGGAGATTACACACTATACGTCCGTGTCCGTGATTTGAGTTCCGAGTTTAAAATGTTCTGAATTATGACAGATTATGACGGATAGAGTTCGGATGTAGGCGCGTAAGAAAAAGACAAGAAATACTACGGCTACTTTGGAACCGAAATTTCACGGTCACGGATCGGATGTAGTGCGTAACCGCCCGTACTGTATGGATCAGAATGTTGGGCTGTGAAAAAGATGGATGAAAATAGATTGCATGTAGCAGAGATGAGAATGTTGAGATGGATGTGCGGAGTGACGAGAATGGATAAAGTGAGAAATGAGTATATTAGAGGAGGTTTGAAAGTGACGCCAGTAACAGGAAATTTAAAGGAAACTGTTTGTCCTGGTATGGTCATGTGATGAGGAGGGATGAAGCGCATGTTACTAAAAGACTTATGAATATAAATGTGGATGGATGAAGAGGTTCGGAACGTCCAAAGAAAAGAAGAAAGGACTGTGTGAGGAGTGATATGGAAGAAAAGAGAATCAGTTATTGCGTGACGGACAGAACGGTATGGAAGAAGAAAACGTAAAAAAAATATTATTCTTGACTGGAACCATTGCAATTATTCATTTTAAGTAACGAGACATTCATACGGCTCTCTCGCTTTATTTAGTTTTATTATTTTTAAATTAAATTAATGTTTTCGTTAATAAAGATAATATATTTACAAAAATGTTACCTAAATAAACATAGGAACACAAAACTTAACATAAGCTAAATAAAAGCCCGTAAAAGATGTAGATTTTTCCAAATGGTGCTAAAAATTATAGCTGAAAGATAACTTTATATTTTCATGCAAAACAAGAATCAGATTTATAAATTAAGACAACCATATAATTTTTTTTCAAACATTGAAATCTTAATTGATATTAGTTCTGTTTAAAACAGCCGTAATCACCAGATGTCTTCATTTAAACGTTAAAAAGCGAACTTATTCTAATTTATTAAAATGAAGTGATATTTAAAAAATATCCTTATAATTCATCTGAGTGACGTCATCGCCAAAACAGTGCAGTAAAAATGATGATTTCTTTTCACCATACTAGTATAGATAGACAAACCTTGTAATCTTCTTAAATATAAAAATTTCGTGTCACTCTTTGTGGTCGCACTCCTCCGAAACGGCTCGACCGATGTTATGATTTTTTTATGTAAATTTGGTAGATATGAGAAAAGATCGTAGAGTATATTTAATACAGATAAAATAAAATACCGACATTCACGCGGGCGAAGCAGCTGTCAGAAGCTAGTTGTACATATATTTGAGCGTCGGTTTACAAATAAATGTTGTCAATTCCAGCCTCTAGTACCAGTTAATACATTTTATAATGAAGGTAACATAAAGATAATATATATTAGCTGTAATGTCTTAATAATACATGATTCCATTATTTTAAGATACAAAATATATTTGTCATGGACCGAGTGATTAATCAGGGCAATATTTATAATGCCCGGTCATTATGATACTAGTCAAGTCTAATCGGGCAATGAAATGAATACTGATTTAAACTTCTATATTTATCACATTGTTTGGTCATTATGAATATTGCTACGTTACGGTTGGGCTATTCGATAATTATGGTCAGTGAATTAGTCCAAAAGCGAGCGAAGCGATCTCAGGTGCTTAGTGCACCCTGACACGAATGGGTTAGGTTCGAAGAGGATGACGGGAGCTGATGCGAGCGAGCATTATTAGCTCCCGTCATCTTACTTAGTTGCTTAAATAGTAATCGTACTACCTATTCTATATTAAAACCAATGTCAACATTAAATCAATAAAAAAAAAACACCTATTTATTATTATTCAGAAAGCCCGGCAATAGTTTTTGTCGTATTGGCTACTCTTATTGGGCATTTTTCTAATTGCCCGGGCATTAAGAGTAATGCTGTATTAATCACTTGGTCCATGACATATATTTTATTTGTAAGGTAAAGCATAGGATATAAGAAATACAGTTAAATTGCCTAATTAGTTTTTCAGGTCTAGCTGAGTACTAGTAAGAAGATGTTAGAAGTAGATTCCTATTAAAATACCTTAACTTTATTTCAGGGTAATATCGAAAAATCGTAGTTTGGAAAAAACCACTAGGTTTTTTCGCTAAAATGATGTTTGCAAATTTTAGCGGTAGATTTATAAAATCTTTATTCTGGTTGAACATAATAATATTGCTCGAATGTAACTGTATTGTAGCTGTTAACCTATAAAATTAAACATATTTTTTTTTTCTCATAAACCAGCGTCTACGAGATCGTGTGAATGTTATTTTGTTCATAGAAAAGAATCTATTCGAATTATAAATAAAATAAACCTACCTTTTTAAAACAATAGACCTGCATTATTGTTTCAAAACAAACAATCAGTGCACAACGTTCTACTACCCATTATGTGCTCATATTCATCGTCATTGTCTGCCATTTACCTTAAACTAGATAATATAAACAAAAAACTGGTGACATGGTAGAGACCCCGCCAAGTTGAGCCCAAGGATAAACTAAGATACTACGTACCTTTTCTGAAAACGTTTTCGTACCTTCCTTTTCGTAGTTTCGTTCTTCTGTGTAATACCTACTAAGACAGCCTAATTCGCATTGACATAATAATGCTTACATCCTTACCATAAGTCCATTGGAGTGACTTTTCAACGTTTTAAACTTAAATTACTTTGCGCAGTGTTATTTCATAAACAAACAAACACAGCCAAGCCATCGTTTTTACAAAGATATAGGGTTTGCACAGTTAGGGCTTTTAGAGTTAGTCCTTCTAGAGTTAAAGGGCATGTCCCCCCACCTTTGATGTAATAACCTCTCAACAGTCAAAGTTTTATAAGCTTTTGAACCTTGGTAACCAAGTAATTTACATGAGGTTTGTTTAGTGAGTTTCTAATAATTATAAGCGCCAATAAATTGTGCCAAAATCTAAGGATTTTCACAAAAAGGAATCGATTTTTTACAATTATATTGCGACATAAGTAAACTTATTACGTGCAGTCTTTAGAAAATAATATCAACGGAAACAGTACTCCGGTTGTCGGCTGTGCTCATAATAATTTTACGTATTGTTCGTTACGTATACTTACGCTAAAGAAGTAAAGAAATTAACGTGCTATTGTTCTACTCATGCATGATTAAACATTTCGTACCATAAAATACATAAAACAATCAGTTTGGGAGCTAAGATTTCACAGACAAACACAGAATTACATAGTCGTCAAACATATAGGTAATTTTATAAAACTTTTATAACACCTCTCTTGTTAGGTGGGGTTTATAAATGTAAGACCATGTGACTTTGGCGAACTGCCTGTCGCCTGTCATTCGTTGTTACGTAGGTCTTTGACAGGAGTTCGCTACGGGTAACCAGACATTCTGACGACCATGACGATCTATCATATTAACCATGTGATACTGTAAAATTTATGGTGTATCTGCCACAGAAGCCATAAATGAAGAGTTGCAGTCTTACCCCGGGGGTATCGTACTATCTAGAGCTTGGCAGATTTATACGTGACACTCCGATGATCCGCGGGCGCGGGGCACGTTAGGCAGTGGGGGTGATAAAACGTGCGCGCGGGACCGGAGTCACCTGACAGGAGCGTTTTTGGTTCATCGCGTCGCCACCGTCACGTCGTTGAATAGTAACGTACCCCGCCACCCGCGCGGACCCTGGGAGTGTCACGTACGAATTTGCCAATTCCAAGCTTTAGTTACTGAACTGTGTTAATCAGATAAGCAACAGCAATAACCCCCATGCAAAATAGATACTAGTAGTCAATTACATCTGGTTAGACTGGAGTATGACCAACATAAATAATAGTTATTTTAGTATTAAACGTTATTATTTGATTGTTTGTAGAAGGCAATCTTTAGAACTACTCCTGATCCGATCAAGGCAATTCTTCTATTGTTAGTAAGGTACACTCTCTCTGAGTGACATAAGCAAATTTTCATCCCACGGAGGCAATGCCGTGGAAATAGATAATTATGAAAAATAAATAAGTCAATTCTCATAAATAAATATAGATGTCGCAAATTATTATTATATACAGATTGTTGTTCAATACACGTAAATAGAACTATTAAATTGGTCTTTTAATTATTGGTTTTTGTTAAAATACATTTTTGAAGTCTTGAGGGGCAATTCTCTTGTGATGTATTTGAGGGCAGTCGCATATTTAACCGACTTCAAAAAGAAGGAGGTTATCAATTCGACTGTATTTTTTTATGTTCTTTTTTATTTCAATGCTGGTGCTTCCCATGTTGTCCCATTTAAATTTGGTAAAGATCAGATGTGGAGTTCGGCGAAATACAACAGAACTCTTCAATAAACAACGGCAAATCTCTCGGGATTGCTGCAACCGCATGTCTGTTTATTGTTTACGCCATTTCATAACATAACATCACGCCGGACCGGACTAAAGGGATACGCAGATGTATACAGTTCACCCTGGTACATTCCAATTTTACCGGTTATGTTCAAGTTTAACGTCATTCATATAACCTATTCTGGCATAATTTTGTGCATTAAGTTTAGCTACCTTATCTACTATAGAACTTGCACATTATGTGCCACAACTAAAAGTCAAAAATAAAAACTGTTTTTACCTAAAAATACAAGCGAGATCCAAAAAAACACTACAAAGTAAAAATAACTTCAATTTCGGCAGTCGGTGTCAATAAACGAAGAAATAAAAACAGGAGCATAGCTCTCTCCATTGCCCTTTGGGTGAAGTTAAGCCTTCTGTTGAAGCCCATTGTGAGCTATCGCGTCTCTGTCCTGTATATCATGGCTGGCAACTGGCAACACACACTGGTCATAGACTTTTGTCTTGAGACACTGTGTAAATTGGACGAGAAGATACCGCGCAATTTCTCGAACACTGCCCAGCCGAGTCGAATTCGACGGTTGACCACTTTATCGAAGTTGGCCCTACCCAACTGGATAGTTTGTCCCAGGTAGACATAGTCGTCCACAACTTCGAGTGTAGAGTCTCAGAACTTGAACTTTAGACCCACTGTCTCGGCAGCTCTACTGAGGTCATTTAGCATTGTACTGAGGTCCTCCATAGTCAGCCCTGACCATTATATCGTCGGCAAACCGAAGAAAAGTCATGTACTCGCAATTGACTTTGATGCCTAGCCTTCGGTCTAGAACCTTGAAGACATCCTTCAGTGCACCGGTGAACTGTTTCGGAGATATGACGTTTTCTCTGTCTCACAACTTGCTGCACACCTCGATGTACCGGTACCAGTACAGCCCAAGTCTCGATCTAGAATCGAAGGCTTTTCCGTAGTACACAAACGCTAAGCAAATGAGGCAGGTTATACTCGTCGGCCTTCTGTATTATCTGCCGAAGCGTATGTATGTGGTTTACGGTGCTAAAGCCTTTTCGGAAACCTGCTTGTTCGGGAGGCTGGAAATCGACAAACCTGCACGCGAGACGACTCGTGATGACTCTTGATAATAACTTGTAGACATGACTCAGAAGAGATGGGACTATAATTATTCTTCTACCGGACAGTGTCGACCTACTTGAAGAAGAGTACCACCACAACCCTGCACCATGCCTTTTGCGTTTTCCCTTCGAGTATGACGGAATCAAACCGCTTCTGAAGGGCCTTAAGTACCGGTTTTCTTCCCGCCTTCAGGAGTTCGGCTGTAATTCCATCATACCCGGTGCCTTGTTGTTCTAAGTTTGTCGTTGAGGCTCTAAAGTAAATCTAGCTCTTCTATTCTGTATTAAATTCACTAAATTGACTGAAGTTATCTCTGAAATAATTCAAAATAGTATAAAACGTAAATCAGGTACATGGGCACTATAATACATAATGTACCGTAATATTTATAATATTTAAATACATAAAACAATACCCAATTATATCTACACGTTGAAAAGTCCTTTAAATTTATTAATATAGTAACAAAAAGTGCCTATGGTATAAAATGTAACACTAATAGTATTTATTACAATATTTTTCATAAATAAGATGTCGCTCAACTGTCGACCACATCATCGCTTCCCATCAGGTGAGATAGTGGTTAAGCGCCAGCCGATCTATAATAAAAAAAAATACAAAATCTTTACATATCAAAAAAAATAGTATACGTGCACCCTAATTGCGTAACTTTAAAAGCTCAAATAACGGACGCACGCGCAATAGTGTCGTTATTACATAGGTATTTAAAACTCCTACTGGACCGTGTTAACCACGCAAAGAATTGATTTTCCAAAATAAAAGCGCACTTGTGCTTTAAGCTTTCAATAAAGTTACGCAATTAGGGTGCTGGCAGTTACATAATATCGGTAGGTAATTCATAATGTATCTACCTAATCAATATTAAGTGTTAATATATTTATTGATTACTTATGTATGTCATAGATATGAATAAACTATATACCTACTTATGTAATCTCTGATGACATCCGTTTGTATCCAACTTAGGGTGGCCAAACAGCTTAATTTTGCGATTTTTTTGTTGTTTCTTTTAGTTAGAACGATCAATCATGCAATCCTTGGTTATCCCTGTGCCCTTCCGATCTGAAACCGAGAAAATACGGTCTAAAGCCGTACATATAATATTTTTACAGTGTATTCGAATTTAGAGCGCTAAGCTCTAAATTCGAATGCCATCAGTCCGAATTAAGAACATTTTGCTCTGAACGTTATTGCACGGATTCGGATCGGAGATGTGTGCAAACGTTCTAATAGTGTATATGTTGTTGTGGAAAGCCACTACAGGTTATTTTAGTCGACTGTAAGTAAATGTACAGCAAATATTTTAGTTAATTAGCTGCTAACAAGTACAGCATCGACAAGCTGTTCCATGATTCGAAAGGATAATTAACTTAAAATGTTCAAATATCAAAAAAAAATGGCTACGTTTCAAAACGCAGCTCTGCTTAGGACGTCCCAAACGCAGAACTTCATAGTACTTACTAGTACAATGATCGTTTTTCTTGATTTTCAATTAACTTCAAAAGCGTATCATGTGATTTTGAATGTACCTACTGATGAATAATATTTTTACATCGTTCTATACAGTACGTTTCATCGCAACTGAGTGGAAAATGGATTCTCGGTTAAGGTCAGTAGGCTATCTACTACTTAATTACATTTTGTGGTGGTGGATAACTGTTTAAATTAATGGTGGATGTATTATTAGTGCTTTATCAAATATGTTACATATTTCATTAACGGTGTACCGTAGACAGAATTGTTATGACGAAAACCATATTTTGTAACCCTAAAGTAGCAATCTTTTAGGTATTACCTACTAATATTTAAATCATTGATAAACTCTCTATAGTTTAACTGTAAATTAACCGTTAAATGACCTACTGTTTACGTTCGGTCTTATAACAAAATTGTATTTGACTTGTGCACCTGGATGTGCTTTAGTGCAGGAAGGTCACTTGGCGGTGGCGTTGTTAACACGAGAGATATTTTTTTTCGTAATTTGCAATTATGTAAAATAATTAAAGCCACACCACCGCCCAGATAAGCTTTCTGTACTACAGCCACCTATTATAAACATTTTTAATTTAAAATAATGGTTAAATAATAACTATTGCTTTGTATGTTTGTATTTGTACGGTTTGTAAATACGAGCGAGTAGGTACCTAATATCAAATCAAATTAAAAACTTTTTAAAAGAGTGATATAAAATTGTAAACTATTTATTAGCTGCCGAAAACAAGTGCTTTAATAAATATTTTAGATAGGAAGTATCATAAAAAATTAAAAACCATAGCTGCAATTCAGCAAGTCAAGAACAATCAAGTCGATTATTACGTATAGATAGAGCTTCTGGAATAACACAGAGTTGTACAAAATTCTGAATTACCCCTTAGAAGGTTAAATGCTCTCAGGAATTACCCCGATCTTTTGCAAGGTACTACCAAATCAGAGAGGCACAGCGCCATAAAATGTGTTTCAGATTTTTCATGAAAAAGGGTCGTTGTCAATATCACCTACACGACATTTGTCATGTTGCCTAGGTATTAGGTAGTAAGTGCATAACACATCATTATTTGTTATAAATATGACGTAAAACCGACCGCAATGATTTCATCCTAATAACCACACGGGAATTCATTGGAAAGTCAATGCACTCATAGGTGCATACAAAAACATTTTGATGCATCATATTTTATGTGCACGTGAACAGTTTTGGTACTAAAAAGCGTTGTAGCGTCAAGCGTCAATTAGGAAGTCGTGAGTTTGTGTCTCGACAGGAAGTGTTCATAGGATAGGGAGCTGATGAACCTAGTGTTAGGTATCCTATTCGTCTACCATTTGTTAGGGGCATTTGGATGACAAATATTTTTGTAAATTAAGATGAGCAAGCATTTTTTTCATGACACGATTAAATAATATTGCGGTATGCGATCAGTGTTTCCTCTCCCGACTACGCTGAGTAGTTACACCAAAAGAAATTCGAGCTGTCAGCATTGATATTAATCTTTATTTTAAGGCCAGACATTTTCTACAGAGGACCATACAGACTAAAGGTTGAGATGGTCTTTTGAGGAAAGAAACACTCGTGATTCCCTTGAGTACCTGATTTTAAAATGAGAATCACGTCTAAACGGCTAGTCGTAATTTATTGGATAAAATATATTTATACTAGTTGACCCGGCAAACTTTGTTTTGCCATAAAAACACCACACATTTATCTACCCTACCCGACCCTACACTACCGTACCCTACACTACCCTACCCTACACTACTCTACCCAACACTACCCTACACTACCCTACCCTACCTACCTACCTACACTACACTACTCTACCTACCTACCCTACCCTACCCTACCTACCTACCTACCTACCTACACTACACTACTCTACCTACCTACCCTACCCTACCCTACCCTACCCTACCTACCTACCTACACTACACTACTCTACCTACCTACCCTACCTACCTACCCTACCTACCTACCCTACCTACCTACCCTACCTACCTACCCTACCTACCTACCCTACCTACCTACCCTACCCTACCTACCTACCCTACCTACCTACCCTACCTACCTACCCTACCTACCTACCCTACCTACCTACCTACCTACCCTACCTACCTACCCTACCTACCTACCCTACCTACCTACCCTACCTACCTACCCTACGCTACACTACCCTATCCTACACTACTCTACCCAACACTGCCCTACCCTACCCTACGCTACCCTACCCTACCCTACCCTACCTACCTACCTACCTACACTACACTACTCTACCTACCTACCCTATCCAACCAAACTTTTTTTTTTTTTTTTTTTGCTTTTAAGCCTTCCCTGTATTCTGTCGAATATAACAAAAAAAGAATTATTCAAATCGGTCCAGCCGTTCTCGAGTTTTAGCGAGACTAACGAACAGCATTTGATTTTTATATATATAGATAAGACCATTTTCTTAATCATTTCATCTGAGCAAATTTTGAGTTTTATTCGTATAACATAGTGTAATTAATTTGTAAAGTTATGTCTAAAACGGACAAAAACACGACAATCACACCAAAACCGCTGGGCGTATTTTAAAGAAATTGACACCAAATCAAAGACAATTAAATTATCTACATTTTGATCTGAACATTTTGGTCTGTCGTCTTAAGACGACGACTAACGCCAACGACCTTGAGGGAACCAAACGCGCACTCGTTTCACACCCGCGCGACCCAAAATTTAGTAGTTTTTTGTACTTTCCTTATTATTCTATGACTTTAAAAAAAAAAAGCTTCAGATCAAAATGTAGATAATTAAATTGTCTTTGATATGGTGTCAATTTAATTAAAATACGCCCAGCGGTTTTGTTGTGATTGTCGTGTTTTTGTCCGTTTTATACATAACTTTACAAATTAATTACACTATGTTATACGAATAAAACTCAAATTCTGTTCAGATGAAATTATTAAGAAAATGGTCTAATATTACATATATATTTTCCAATAAATTACGACTAGCCGTTTAGACGTGATTCTCATTTTAAAATCAGCTACTCAAGGGAATCGGCGCCCCAACCCAGTCAGTCCATTTGAAAACGTGTAGCTCAAACACAACATGCCCAACGACCGCGACCGAAAAAATATCGTAGATACAGTCAACAATTTTGGTGTAAGTTGATAGATTAAGTGAAATTACAATCTTTATATTTATCTCAATAGGTATGTACGACCAGGCAATTACAGTTGATTAACACTTACGACGGCTTTTTAGGGTTCCGTAGTCAACAAGTAACCCTTACAGTTTCGCCATGTCGGTCTGCAGCCTAATTGTGTAAGTGAATTCGGCAAAGGAAACAATCTGTTTCTTTCCCAAAAACGACCTTTCGTATTGAAAATAGTCTGTTTTGGGTAAGAAACAGATTGTTTCCTTTGCCGAATTTACTTACACAATTAGGCTGCTGTTCGTCCTTCCGTCACGACGACAAAGTGGTAAAATAAAACAAATATTTTTTATGGTATCTCCTGTACTGTACACGTAAAGTTGGGATGTTTTTTCTCATCTATCCCATGGCCCCACCATCGTATCTTTGATAGGCCATTCAAAAATATTACGGGTCTGTGAAAACAATATTTGATTCAGGGATCAGTTTGCGTAAAATTAGTCAAGTGTCCGCTCCCGGCCAGCTAAATGGTTGCTTTTGGATATCTGAATAAAATCACGGCAGTAATATAATATAACGAAATTAAAAGGAAAACTAACACAGCTAAATAGGCTTTACAAGTTTACGAGTAGATATTAGTCGACCCAATCCATACTAATATTATAAATGTGAAAGTAACTCTGTCTGTCTGTCTGTTACCTTTTCACGCTTAAACCGCTGAACCGATTTAGATGAAAGTTGGTATGTAGATAGTTTGAGACCTGGGAAAGGACATAGGCTATATGTATAGGTAGGGTAGGGTAGGGTATGGTAGTGTAGGGTAGATTATTGTAGGGTAGAGTATTGTAGGGTAGTGTAGGGTCGGGTAGGTTAGGGTAGGGTAGGGTAGTGTAGGGTCGAGTAGGGTAGGGTAGGGTAGATAAATGTTTGGTCTTTTTATGGCAAAACAAAGTTTGCCGGGTCAGCTAGTTATAAAATAAAAAGTAAACATTATGTATATTAATTTATGGGGACAACAGTTTTCGAACGGCAAAGTTAATTTTGTCTCTCAATCAAGTTCTTTTCGTTAGAGCAATGTTCAGTGCTTTTATTGTTTATTAACGTTAGTAATGTTACATATTTATTTTGGTGAAAGTAGCTGTTTATGCTTGGCCGTCTTTTTTTAAAATATTATTGAGCAATATGCTCAGGTAGTTAAGATCTGAACAGAAGTAGGTATCCTATAATATAGAGTTATTTATTTATTGCTTAAAACAAAAGCGAATCGAATTATTTTGTAACAATGCGATGATATGTAGATATCAGTAATTTTAATAATTACCCATATATTGGCGTGTCGCAATGAAAAATTCCTTTTACATCACTATTCTAAATTATACATTTTGTTTTTATATCTACGCCAAGATGCGCCTTGCTGACCATTAGCCCTCTCTTTTCCTTTATAGACCAGGGTAGAAGCCTTTAAAAATAATAAAAAGTGAAAAAAATTACAGTAGGATGAAACCCATTAGAAAAGGAGGGGAATATGATCAAAATGAAAGGAAAAATAAATTACGGTCGATCCGAGTTCGAGAAGTGGGAGGGGGTGAGTTTTAAGGGTAAAAATGGTTTATCTTGATTTCCGGCAAAACTACAAGTCCTATGGAAAAAAGTTAAATGGCAAAGTTGTAGATAATAAAAAGATTTACTACTTTTGAATTGACACTTTTTTCACATAACCTCAAAATGTATGTGAAAAATTCAAATAACCAAGTTTTTGGTTTTTAATTTTTATCTTTTACAATTTTTTATTGATTTTCACATAGTTTTTTTTTTTTTTTTTTATAACCTATAGGCTCGCGCTTGACCACAATCTCACCTGATGGTAAGCGATGATGTGGTCGACGGTGAAACTCGCTTGCCTAGAAATAACCTATTCACTCTTGACTTAAAGACCCCTAGATTGTAGCTATCGGGAAACACAGACTCCGGCAGGGATTTACCATAGTAATGTATATTTTTTTTACACCATCAAAAAGTAGAGATTTCAACGAACAAAGAGCCCACCGATTTTTTTTAAAAAAGCTGATATTTTGACGTCAGAATTTTCGATTGAAAATTAGGGTAGTTTTTTCGATATTAAGTCAAAATAAGGTGAAAGAATAAATATTTTAAATAAAAAAAAATACAGTGTGTTTGGGACATAAAAAGGTAAGTTTTTACCAAACTATGTGAAAATCAATAAAAAATTGTAAAAGATAAAAATTAAAAACCAAAAACTTGGTTATTTGAATTTTTCACTTACATTTTGAGGTTATGTGAAAAAAGTGTCAATTCAAAAGTAGTAGATCTTATTATTATCTACAACTTTGCCATTTAACTTTTTCCATAGGACTTGTAGTTTTGCCGGAAATCAAGATAAACCATTTTTTACCCTTAAAACTCACCCCCTCCCACTTCCCGAACTCGGATCGACCGTAATTTATTTTTCCTTTCATTTTGATCATATTCCCCTCCTTTTCTAATGGGTTTCATCCTACTGTAATTTTTTTTGGTTTCAAAAATTATCGACCCTGGTCTATTATTGAAATAATTGACTTTAATTTAGCTTATTTTTTCTATCTCGAAGTAGGTACCTATAAATTGTCATTTAAATAGGAAGGTAAATCCACCACCTCCTAGACAAGCACGCTTTTAATTCCGATTGAATTTAAAGTAGTTATTTGCAAATTAGCTACAAATAATTTATCATCTTTCAAGAAAGTAGGTATATTTAATAAAAGAGCCTCACGGTTTGCAAACTAGGCGAAAGTCGCTTAGATTGATTTAATTATTAACTAATACGTCGTAAAACGCGATTTTGTGAGTTATGTAAACTTATCAGAGGTATCTACTTGTTTATAAAAATACGCCATTTATTTGATTTAATTACAAGTTTTGAAATACACTCATTTAACTAAATGTAATGGTATTCGCCCTCGGCTTTACCAGTATATCTGTTGCAAACTTGTTAAGGGACCTCATAAAATATATATAGAAAACATAGTTTTAGCCACGAAAAATGTCATCCACTACAAAAGCAAGAGTTGCTCAATGAAGTGCAAATGAGGTGCTGTTCCACAGATGATGGTACGAACATCGATACCTGATTCCTGTTGCACGAAACTGATGGACGCTATTGATAACGCTAATCTCGTAGACGATTAGATTGCCATCGATACGCGAGCAGTTCTTTCACTCGTGAATGAAAATAGTTAGGTAATAAGTAATAGGTCTAGTTCCCAAATGCCCGACAGTGGCAGTAAATGCAACCCAAACAAGCGAGCATTTACTGCCGTTGAGTTTATAAATCGTCTATGAACCTTTACGGTTGAAATAAATTTGACTGCTGCACCAGGGTTGCTTTTCACTCCTATATCGCTTTTTACATTTTTTTTTGCCATCGCACACTACATAAAGCGGGGCAGGCCTTCCACTGCACTGCATATATGCACTGCACTGCATATATGCACTTGCCTCTAATAATTCATATGGGAGACGGATTCGCTTACGCATAATTATGCCATTGTTATGTCAAAATCATGCACTGGGATGTGGGTGTGGGATAGACATCCCAGTGCATGACACTGGGATGTCTATTATAAGATCACATAAACCTGTAATTTTTTTAATTGTCTATTGCACCGCCGACGACGTAACGCAACCGTTAAAAAATCAAGCCAAAATAATCGATAGCTAACGCTATCGATTATTTTCTCGCTGGTGAACGAACGAAAGATTTAGATCTCGTGTCAATAAAAGAGACACTGCCGGCGAGAAATTTCTTGCCACTAGTCGCATTGACAAGAGCTATCACTATTATTCACTATCAAAGATAATACTCGCTCAGCTAGCGATGCTGGGCTTATTCCACTTTTCCCCGTTGGATGATCCCCATTGATGGGGATTAGTGAACTTTTTGTTCACTATTCCCCGTTGACCCAAAATTTTTATTTAATGGGGATAAGTGAACTAAAAAGTTCAATAATCCCCATTAGCCTTGTAAAATCAAAGATTACAATCACTTAAGTTTTTCTAATTAGGTACGTTAAATAAAAACAATATAAAAATAAAATATATGAGTCATGTAGTTACTTTTATTTTTATAAGGAATAACTGCGAACTGATAAGAACTGCACGCTTGAACTACACTACACACTACTAACCCTTAACGACTACGAAACAAAAACAAAAGATGGGTCGACCAATCACATACGAGCTAACTCGCACCCCGCTCCGCCACCGCCTTGCGCGCGCGCCTCTAGAAAATGAGCATCTTTTACAGTATTGTGTATCTTATTAGATAGATAGACATAAGGTCTTATTCCCAAACATCGTTAGAACAATTTCGTTGGGGCAACAATCTGTTTTTCGTTCTAATAAAATCGTAAAGTAGGTATGTAGGTAATTTAAAATTTTGTTCTTACCTTATAAAAATAAAAGTACATGACTCATATATTTTATTTTTATATTGTTTTTATTTAACGTACCTAATTAGAAAAACTTAAGTGATTGTAATCTTTGATTTTACAAGGCTAATGGGGATTATTGAACTTTTTAGTTCACTTATCCCCATTAAATAAAAATTTTGGGTCAACGGGGAATAGTGAACAAAAAGTTCACTAATCCCCATCAATGGGGATCATCCAACGGGGAAAAGTGGAATAAGCCCGATGCTGGCTTTGCGGTCAGAACTCATGCCGCGCGAACGCGTGCAGGTTGTCGCTGGCCGCCCCGAGCAAGTGGTGCGAGTAGTCGGTCGTCGCACAATAGAACACTTGCTTACAGCCGAGCGATAAAACTATCGAAACTACACACTCGCTTCTGATCGTCGGCGGTGCGGTGGGACAAGTGCCTAACTAGCTAAGTAGTACATATCTACTCATCACTCATTGTCTCAATAGGTACCTATTCCTGTTACTTCCTACCGTACAAAGGAATTACAGTAGATAACACTATAACGTTTTTTATTTTTATTGCAGGTACATGTCAGCCTGATAAGTTGACGTTTCGAGAAATCATCGCTTCAATATAATTTTTATACTCGAGTCCTGCCGTACCTAAACATGACGCTAGTACTAAGCTAGAAATATTGATAGTTGAACTTTTAGTTAACTCTATAAAAAACTCATTGATGTTTGAAATAATTACTTTGTATCGTCAAAAATATCATATTTGGAGATATGAATTGATCTCATTTGAATTCAACTAATCGATTGCATAAATAGTTAATTTGTCATATTATTACTGCAATGTCGCAAATCCGCAATATAGAACTGAAATAATGTTTCTTGCTCTTTTTATTTTCTTGTCCAACTTGAGTTGCTATATTCCACCTTAATAAATAATTAGATATCTGAAAACGATAGTTTAGGCTAGTAGACTTCTCTGCTTGTACATTAATAGGTATCCAATTATGTTATTTTATCGCGTCATTAGCCACGACAGAGTTATTAGTAAGATCGGAGTTTGTTTTTTTTTCTTATTCCACGCTAAGGAAAATTATGAATTCACTACCTATCTCATTGTACTTTTAATTCTTTAACATCAGGTACCTACTCATGAATAGGAACTACTTTGAGGTAACTAATAAGGGACCAACACCGAAATCCGAATTACTTTTACATGATTCATTTTTGTTCTCATAGTACCAAATATGGTTCTACCTAATTCGTGAGTTATTTCACCCCCTAAAAGATTTAATTGGTATTCCAATTAGACTTTCAAAATTATTAAAAAATGGAGATAACTAACATTTTAATCTTTTTAAAAGTGAATCTTTAATTTATAAAAATTTCGGCTTGCGCGGACTTACGTTTTTTTTTAATTCAAATTATCTATGATTTGAGTTAACTCCCTTATCTGGCCTTGTGCTCCCCAAATCGCTTTTTAGACAGTGGTTCTCAGCAAACCATAGATAACTAGCCGTTTAAATACTTTTGATTGAACGCTTTGTTTTTATGAAATAGTCATGTTTGACCAATTTGAACTAAAAGTTGTGTTGATGATTTTATTGATATTAATCTGCAAATACATACTTAATCGTTACTGTCTCAAAACTTTAAAACTACGACCCAACCTGTAAACTGATGAGCTGCAATGCAAAAACGTATCTACCTAGGTACCTAAGATGAATCTGTGTTTTTAAGATGATTATACCTACTAATTGATGTAGAGCCTGTAGATATTTGTATTGTAAATAGTAAAAACGAACGTTGGGTGCCTATAATATAGGTACTTATTAAATATTTGATTTTAATACAGATTGGATTTATGAAATACAATTTAGTTTTTTTTTATTATTTTGGTAAATGTAAAGATGTATAATAGTTAACCTAAAACTGCTGCCTAACCCTTATGCGGGAAAATAGGCGTTAGGTGTTAAAAACATTATTTGTACGTAAATTTAATGGTATAATAATTATGTACAGGTACTCCATTTATTTTAGCATTACCTAAATACTACGAAACGTACGTACTAGCTGTCAAATACCGTTGAAGCTAAGTAGATATTGTGTTTTTATGTTGTATTAACTGCATTTAAGTGTTCAAGGGGCTATGAACTTTTTCTATGGAAATGGCACAGTAAAGTCACCCTATGCCAATTTGAAGTTGAGGCGCACAATGTAAATGACACTGAAAAAAACGAAAAATCTCTCGAGGTGTCCAGAGTCGCGTTGACAAGATATTTGGACACAAAGATTTTTTAGACGTTACATAGTGAAGAGAACTTTGATTCCAAATATTTCAGCAATGTGGCGTTTTACTATATTTCAATTAATTTTTGTTTGTTTCAGTGTCCTGTACTCATACATGGCAGTACTATAGTCATCGCAACTTTGAAGAAAAATTAAAATGGCGAATGCCTGACTGTACCAAATAGGTTCATGTTTTTTTTATATGTAAATAGCTTTTTATTTATCGCGTAATTACGATGAAGACACAGGTACGATATTTTTCTATTGTTATAATAAATGGAGTATCTCGAGGGATTAGTACCTAATTTTCAAAATGGATAAGACCTAATTATTGCTGTAGCTTTCAATTTAACGTGTACGCTAAATAACCTAACATTACGACACGGCCATTCATTTGTCATTATCATAGCAAACAAATGTACTTTTTTAAATTCTAAATACCTATTTCCTGTATTAAGTAATCTAAGTTAACCTTGGATACCGCTGGCTAACGGTTAAGAAAAACCTGCACTCTAATGGCGTACTACATAATTCATTCCAATCGTTTTCAATTTGACAATAAATTATTTTTAAATATAGTCCTGGATGTTTTTTTTTACGTTCGTGTTGGGAAAAAACTTTGGGTGTAACAGTGAAGCCTAAAGGAGAGATGTTACTTGTTCTACCTATTTGATTACACTGATTTTACTTTGCTTAGCGAGTGTTTCTTAGGAATATGGACCTTAGGTATTCTTATAATTTTTATTTATTGAAAAGCGAACGCGAATAGATAAACTCTTGCGAATATCTATATATTAATGATTTATACTGTTACTTCATTCACCATACAACCTACCTACCTACTTACCTACCTGGTCTAAAACCACTACGTTTGCAAAACGGTTGAACATTTGTGTCCTGTTTTAGGCACCTGAAGATGTCTTTGCCCCTTGTATTCCAAAAAAGCATAAAATTACCATTTCGTGTATCTAATCGTAAAGTTACGTCATGACATGGCGCCAACTGCTTGCGAATACATCGGCTTTATTGGAATACAATAGGGATAGTAAATACTCAGTTGAGAGGAGAAAAGAGCACGTATTGCCTATTGGAACATAATATAATGGGTAACAACGGCTCCAGTTGATGGACTCTCGTAAATAAAAAGCGATTTTGTATACAATTTTTAATGAATACACATTAATAAAAACCACGTCAATACACATACATACATGTTAGAAATGTGATCCACTCAGAACATAATTAATTAATTGTGCCGCTCTCACACCCGGTTTCTGAAACGAAATGATCGACGCATCACAAATTAAATGAAAGAGTGATGCGAGTAGCTGTTGATTGCCAATAATTCATACATTTTGTTTAGTTTGGTATACTTTTCGTTCCAGAAATTAGGTGAAACAGACAAACTTTATGCTTAGCCAGCTAAATTATAGTTTACACACTTATGTAAATGTAAGCGAAGTTCTTTATGTAAACAAGAACCAATACATATAGCGTCAACTTTCCGATGCCATCGAAATCCACAGTTACGTAATGCATTAAGTAGCACAACATTATATAAAAGAAAGCAGTCACTTGACGTTAGCATGATATTTCAAGTCAAGTGGAGTGCAAATATTTTACATCTTTTATTCGAACTAACCAAAGTTAGTAAAGTATGGACATAGAAGGGAGAGGGAATTTCGCTAATGAATAAGTGAGGTAATATCAGTACCAAACAAATGCCGTCTAAGAAACGTCGTTGTCGTATCTCTGGCAAATAATAAATAAAATCACCTTTTATAGGTGAGGAACTGCCTACACTAATATTATAGTGAGTTAAAGATCGGGATGAAGAGGGGAAAACCGGGTTTCATGAAAAATCTTATACCTTCGATTTAGAAACGTAGTACAAATAGTTTTTGATAAAGATTGTGATGTATTCATGAATATTTTTTCAAAAACTGCCTTTTAAGAGGTTGAATTTCACAGAGGTACCCAAGTACGAACTCCACGCGGACGAGGTGCTAGTTTTAAATAAAACACATCGCTAGCAAAATGTTTATTAGACAAATCATTGGATAATAAAAACACGTTACCCTCCTCACATGTTTCACACAATCGTTTTCCTCACTTGCACATAAGATGCCATAGCAGTGCCTCAGTCTTTTCTTAGCGGAACTCCGTCCACCCTTTATTACGTCCATATTTTAAGAGATCGAATAGTGCAATAAAAATCACAATACCATTTTTAAATCTGTTGCAAAAATATGTTTTACCTAAGAATAACATCCAAAACTCGTTATCGGCAGTGACAAAAGATTTTCATACAAAAAAATATTATTTGTGCTGACAATAACTAGATATAAAAAATATTATAAATGCGTATTTATAAGAAAAATGTTTCTTTTTTTACCATTCCTCATAAATCTAAATAAAATTTGTTGTATAATTAACCTTAAATCAATCTAGTATGGCACTTATAGCCAAGACGGTTGAAGTAAACATAATTCGAAAATCACTTAATACGTTTTTATGATGGCGGTAGGGTCACAGGGCGCAGACTTCAGACGACGGCATCATGGTGATATAATTTTGTATTTCGGCACACAACCATGTGTGATACTTAGAACAAAGAACTTAAACTACCTTAACGCAGCAGAGGGCGCGCGCGGAAAAACTTTTGGGCCAAACTCGAAGAAGACCACCATTTAATTGTTCCACCCTGTAACGCTACTGCCATTAAAATTACTAATATCAAATATGCAAGTAAACAAGTTACATACGAGATAGTAGGCAAAAGATTTATCACTAGCGATCTGCACTTTACGTAGATACGATATTTTTGTGACGTTTGTACTAAAACGAAAATCAAAAGAAAATTACTTAGAAAAAAAGAGATTCAGCATTGTCCTAATACATACATACACACATATCCACAACGGGAAGGCAGTAAGACAACGTTTAATGCTGAATCAAAACTGTCAATCACATCCAAAGTGATTTAAAACTTGAAGCTATCAAAACGCAATTCTTTCAGTATCAATTTATTTATGAGTTAAATACGAAAGAACTATAATCTTATCATAGTTCTAAATATATAGAAGGTTACAAGGTAGAAACTAAATAATAGATCGAACAGTATGTACACGCAATTATAACAATTTAACATTATGGATCTGAAAATTTACATTTTTACTGAAACAAATACAAAATAAATTGGTTTTATATATTTAGGTACTTTCATACAAATAAGTGGAAAACTACCTAAGTAGGCAGTAAACTTTTTTAGAAAAGGACATCAATAATGTCTATGAACGTTGTTAATTATAATAACTATTAGAATTTCTAAACTGCACTTTTTGAACACCAAATATTTTCATATACCCTAACGACAGTTTAGCTAATTAAAAAAATATAGGTATCATTTTTGTATAACAGTCATTATTTTGTAATTTTCTACCTCGAGAACAAGTAGGCGTTTTGGTCATATATTGTTTTTTTTAAACTATATACGCTCTCTTTTTTTAATTTTGTCGTTACTAGAAAAATTAGAATAATTCAACATTCAGAGTACTACTAAATTGTCACGTACCAATTTTGAGAGATACATTTTATTATTTCATAAAAATATGACACAAGTCTAACGTCCGTATCCTTTAGGTACGCACGTCAACTTACTTTGAGGCATACTTGGACTGCCTATTCATTCCTTATCATTTAGTTCTTCTGAATCCATATTAAACAATTGTATGGATAAATAGGTTTAACGGGAATGCCCGACTAATGCGACCTGTACAAATGCCATTATAAAAAGTAATATAAAACAAAGACTAGTTCTTCTGAATCTATATGAAACAATTTTACGGATAAATAGGTTTAATGGGAATGCCCGGGTAATGCGACCAGTACATATGCCATTAAATAAAATAATATATAATAAAGACTATGTAACACTATCAGATAAGCCTAAAAGCCAGTCAAAGGGTACTTAAGTGAAGATACCCAGATACAGCGAAGCAATTTAATCCAATATAAATGGATCGACTGGCGATTATGCTCCATTTTTATACCGATAGTGTTTTTATTGGTTTTTTTAAACCTCAATTTTCGACTTTACTGGTAACCACCATCTAACTCCATACAGTTGGTGAAAGCTCTCTGTCCCCTGAGCAACTAGTTAAAACTGTATTACAGGAGCCAGTGCATTTCACAATGTTACAATTATGCCGAAAAATAATTAACAATAGGCAAAAGCATTACAAATGTCTGCAAAAAAGTGTCATCCCATCATACTATTCATCAGACTTTTATGAAGGAGTGGAACAAACTCAAATATTATGTAATGCCTAGTTTAATAAGCTCGGCTCCTGACGCTGGTTAATCCGACAACGTTACCTAGCTAACTATCGCAAAACAGTGTTAGGTAGGTATATTACCATTAAGAAAGATAAAAAATAAATAAGTCAGTGTCCAGTCTGACATATTTTATGTACGAATTTAATGTAACGATTAGTCGTTTTTGTGGTAGAAAGTTAGGACCGTTGACGTTGTAAAGATTTTTATGGTTGATCATCTGACTTCACTCATACTATTTTACAATATTAACGACAACGAACCACTGTATGGATGGTGGTTAGCTCCACTGTGATGGTACTATTTATTTTTTCATTTTCATAATTAAAATATAACGTATTAGTATGAAGGGTAAATAAAAATTAATTTATAATAAAGGACATAGCATGATTGAACCAAATTGCTATAGTCATCCCCATCGCCATTTTGATTTTACTTCATAGATGCGGCGTACGTTTAAAGTGGCACATACCTACTCGAAGAAAAACAAAATATGTTCTTTTGACGATATGTTTACGTGTAGCTTAATATATGGCAGTTCTGTGTTGTAAATACATCATTTAATATCTATAATCGAATTACTTTCGACCATATGGCAAAAAACTGAGTCATTTTGGCAATAATCTTTGTTGTTGTTAATTAAAGACTTTTTATTTTGTTATTGACTTCTGATTTGATATCGATTCACTGACTTATGCAGTTTAATTACTTAAAACAAGTTTATTTTGTAGTAAAAGTTGGTAGTGGTAGCAATAACCGTTTCTTCGTTAGACATCCCGCACGGCGCAACTTTGCAGAAAAATCAGAATGGCGATGGCGATGCGGTTACTATTCATTAAAAGTTCAAAACCCTTTGCTTTGGTATCTTTTTAGAATAATATTCCAAAAGTGGCACTTAGGTCGAATAAAATTAATCGCTTATCTATCTTATTTCAATAAGTAATTATATTTCAAATAAAAATAAACGCAGGTAGGTAGGTATATGTAGTAAGCAGCTTTTAAAGTGCGCGAACACCCTGTAAAAAAGGCAAATCGTTAGTAAAGTTGCTACTTGAAATAGCTGTAAATCTAATTTTATATAGGTCTATCTATAAAGGACTTGAAGATTAATTGAACTAGGTATTGTAATGTTCAAAAAAAAATATCGACTTCTTCAATAATATCGTCAAGCTATTGCAAACATTAGGTACTGCGAACGTAATTAGTCGTCGTTTGTATATATCAGCGACCACACGGCTGTGTGGTCGATGGTATAATATGTTTAAACGTATATATAAATAAAAGTCATGCGAATGGGCTTCATTAAATTACTCATTTATTTTTAACGTAGTATAATATAAGGATCTGTTCTGAATTGTTTCAAATACTTTAATTTTATAAGAAGCAATTACAAAATTAACTTTGTGGACGGACAATAAATTATGTTTGAGTTCGTTTATAATAGGCAGCATGCACGCACCTTTCTATATTATCTGATTATATTCGAAAATATAAATTATATATATTTTTGATAGTTAAAATTGCTATAACCGTTCAAAACTTTAAACGCAGGCGGTCTGCGGCTTCATATCTATGTATATGGCATTTTAATATTACTCAATTCAATACTTTTATTTCAATTCATTATAACAACCCAAACAATACCGTTACTGAAAAAAGTACATAATTGTTTTCATGGTCCGCTACATAATCAAACTTAATATCCAATCGATGTAATAAAAACGGATAATATCCACCTATTCTTTCTTTAGATACTTCATACTTTTTTCAATTATCACTCAATCTTGTCCTTTATCTTTTACGACCATGATGCTGAAAGTAAAACCAAAATAAATCTGCTACGAACAAGTCGAATTACGAATAGTGTTCTTTAAATAGCAATACAGAGGTTGCTAAATAATATTGCGAATCGTAATAAGTTGACTATACGTTATGCACGAACAATAATTGAATGACACACTCACAGTTCAGTTGAAGAAAGAAAAATGTTTGCTAATAAAATTATAAGTAATCAAAGGACTTAAAACTAGATTTCGTGTTTGTAGAGTTTAGAAAAATAAGAATGCAACATAATGCATGCAAGTTTACGTACACATAAAGCCAGAGTTGCATGAATTGGTGAATATCCGATGAATGCTGCTATAATAAAGATGGCCTCACCTTCATGAGCATTAGGTAGATGCCTAGTATAAGTTGTGCAGTTATCGCTGCTTTCTCGCCGAATCTCCTCGAGCTGTGGGCGTCGGTAACCTTGGCGGTTCCAGCACAGCCTGCCCGTACCACATCGACAACGACACGTTAGTCAAGCAAAGCGTTATACTCCCAACTCCTAACAATTGAACAGGTTCTTCTGGACATGTCTCAATATTAAGACCAGATCAGTTACTGCAAAAACGGTTAATCTTCATCGAAGGCAAAACCCGATCTTTTTCATTCAAGGTTTTTAACCGATTTGGTTAACTAAGGTCCAATTGCTACTAGATTTTAATCAACACGACGATTTTACCTACATTGCGAGGGCGATTAAATATGAAAAATATACAATGAAATATAGAGAAGAATGCTACTAGTGTGTAAATACAAAACAAATATTTAGCATTTCAAGTGGTTTACTTTTTGATTTCGTGTAATTAAAAAAACACAGATGCCGCGTCATGTGATCGCCATGACGTCATCGTTGAAACGTCAAGAGGAACCTATTCAATTGCTGGGAAATATCAGCAAAGTGTCAACCATGTCATGTCAATAGACTACTGCTAATAGATAACAATCAACAGTTAATTGTAAACATAACAGATGAGGATGAGGTGCGAGTATTGTGACTGTTGTGAGTAATACAAGATATCTAAACAATTGTATAAACAATTTAGAACGATAATAGATATAAGTACATGTATAAACAGATATTTTTTTATACCTTAGATATTTAGGTACTTAAGATAAGAACCTGTACGTGGAACTAATTAGATCACAATATTTCAGAGCCGTGAAATATATTCAGGCCACATTATGATTGAGATTCGTTGAAATATTCACGTCATGTTTGTGTGCTCGGGCCTAGTTATCTATATGTTATTATGTTAAACAACTAAATAACAACCTAACTGTTAGGTACTTAATACGCAGAAATGATAAAGCATCTTTGAGTAAATAACGTTGGGAGGATAAATACAGTGAGTGATAAGAGTAACTAGTGACATGAAATATGAACGCAAATCTCAATAAGTGAATTACAAATCATTGCGTCACGCTTATTAACAAACAATGATTATAATTTAGTCACAAGTGCATAGAGCGCTCGTAATCTTGTTATACTCTTAATTGGCGGTTAGGGCAAAATGCAGGCACAGTTTAAGACCCGACTGCTCGCCAAGTTCTGGTTTAGGGAGTTTTAACTTGGGTGCCTAAAACGTGGACCCACGCGAGATACAATGGCTTTTTGTTTCGATAATTATGGCAACCGGTAAGGGATTTGTATCTATTCTCATATTCTAAAGTTCCAATTATGCAATAAAAAATATAACTTATAGACGGTCTTTATCTATTATATAACACACCTTCCTTAACAAAATAAAGTTATAACAGTAGTTTATTATACCGACAGCATTCGTGTGATACTATAATAAATCACACCTGCTGCAGCTCGGTTTATAAACTCACACAAATATTTTAATTTAATAACCTTTGTTATGTGGCAGTGTTATAAACTATCTACTATTTTGACGTAGTCTGATTATAATAGCATATAATAATCATGCTTTTAATGTTTCCTCTGCTATGACACATGCCTCCTCTGCTCTCACAGAGAGTGGGCGGTTTTCTATCACGTGGACCCAGTACTGGTCGGTAGATGTTACGAAGTCACGGAACTTCTAACTTTTAGTTCTAGGACATGCCTTTTCTTTACCATTTTAGTGCAGTTTTGACTAAATATTTTATCACAAAGTCACGGGGTCCCAGCGCTAACAAAGTAAATTTGGTTCAAATAAAAGTCACTAGATGACGCGATATGCATCGATTTGTTACTGAATTGTGTGTAAAATAAACATTTTCTAGAATTGATCATAAACATTGTACGTTCTTGTTTAATCAAATCTCTTAAGCACAAAATTATGGAATATTGGGCTCTTCATTCATATTTCAAAGATTATTTAATTAAAAGGATCTTAAATGATACGGTAGACGAATTGATTCCAATACGAGTAGATGGTTGGCGGTCTAAATTTCTGAGGCATGACACTCGAATTTTTAAATTTGTGTTGTAACATATTTTGGTACAATGAAAAATACTATAAAACAAATCGTCACTGTATTTAAAGAAATAAATGTCACGAACAGTCGCTGCTAACACCATCATGTGATGACGCATCTGTGTGCTAGTATTATATTATCTGTGACAAAGTAAAGCGCCACCCTGGGTTCAAACACACGAAATCAACTCTAACCGGGGCCACAACTGTTCGTCTGATTATAATGTCACTGCTTAATGTATCATCGCTTTAGACTACAATCGAGTTTCTAAATATATAATTTGTAGTTATTTTTTGATCATGCTATAACTGCAAACCGTGATAATCTATCCTTACACCTTAGTAAGACGAAAGTATTCGCTTCGGTTCTATTGTATTAAATAAAAAATAAATGGATAAAAATATTTTGCCTGTTTGTCGCGTTTTTATTTCGATGTTTAATAAATACTCAGATATCTTACGGAATATTATTCTAGATCAAGTCTAATTAAGAAGATGTCATAGGTGATTGTGATAATACGCAAGTTCGTTTCAAAGTATGACCCTAGCGCGATAATGTTTTGCGATAACTGTTTTATTCAGCTTGTGCTGTAAGAGAAATACATAATAACACCATTGTTTTTTTATCTGCCGTCAGCATAGGTGAGAAAACCGTTTGTATTTTTTTTTATCCTCTATAGCCTTGCGCTTGACCACTATCTCACCTGATGGTAAGCGATGATGTGGTCGACGGTGGAGCACGCTTGCCTAGAAAAACCTATTCACTCTTGACTTAAAGACCCCAAGATTGTAGCTATCGGAAATCACAGACTCCGGCAGGGAATTCCACTCCCTAGCTGTACGCATAATGAAAGTCTCCCCAAAACGTTATGTGCGTATGGGTCGGATATCCACCATGTATTGATTGGCATTTTACCTAACTTAGCCGTAACTAGACGTAAGGCGGGTGCCTTTGTTTCGCACAGGTAGAATGAAGTGATGAAGCGACTGAACGAAATATGGGGAATGCAATCTCGAGTCGAGATTGTCAACATGAGATCTCGCATGCTACGTTTGGGGTCTTAAGTGTCGAAACTCACCGTGATGTTTTTTCGAGATTGCCTCTACTTTCCTTAAAGTTAAAAATATGTATATCGAAGAATTTTTAAGCCTCATTGGAGTGGTGCTACATAATTAGCGGATCAAGAGAACAAATATCTTAAAACTTTATTTTTACCGTTACAGGCAGGTTTTCTTTTGTTTTATAATAAAACCAATTATGCCTAATTGATAAAATAATTGATAAAATAATTGAACATCACCTTTCATGCGATTGTTTTAACTTTATTCGAACTTATATCATTTTGACAAAATTTTGCTTATTGCCATTTTATGGATATGTTTTAAAAATTCGTAAAATTTTCATTAACATACTGAATTATTTTTAACGTTTAGAACTTTTTCGAATTTAAGGACGACATTGTGGCCAACTACATCTAAACTGAGAGGGCCAGGGCACTTGAGGTGAGGAAAAAATTTTAAACCTACAGATGATGTGCATAAATTAATCTTTTACCTGTTTCAACCATTTATTACAGTTTACAATGATTCAGAGAGACTAATGTTTTATAGTGACAAAATCTGGACAAGACAGAAAACCCGTACTTCTAACATGATTAATCGTTTCATTCAGCATCGTGTTCGCAATAACCTGCGTTTAAAGGCCGTTCAAGCCAGAAATGAGGTGGCGGAAGTTTGAGGTGCAACAGTAAGTGAGCTTATGGTATGAAGGAGGTGGAAGGAAGCTGGTTTTTTTCGTTCGTGCCCGCCAGATCTCCATAACATGAGGCACACTCTTTAGAAACAGTATTACTTTTGCTAGAAAACATCGACTTTGGTCAACGGACTAATGCAGTAAAATATTGTTTAGTAATGAGTGTGTAAGCCATTTAAATGGAATTGACGGACTGCATTAAATGTTTTATCATGAACAAGAACAACATAATCTGTAAATTAAATATCTACTGTGACATATGGTAGAGGAACAATATTGGAAGGTAGAATATGTTTTGGAGCTCGTACGGACTTGGTGGTAATTGATAGAAGAGATCTTATTTAAGATCACTGTAGAAGTGTTATTTAAGATTAAAACGGGATATCATTTGCCCTTTCATCAAGGGTCAGTTCGTTTTGATCCAGGATAATGCTCGGCCACATACCACTTTTTATTCAACTTCAGTCTATGTTAAAAGTGTCAATATCGCAGTTTTGGAATAGCCGGCGATAACACCAGTTACGCATCCTACAGAACACGTTTGGGCCCTGATAAAACGAAGGACAAAATTAATGATAACTACACCAGCTGTCAATGTGGATGCACTGCGAAGTGCCGTTGTACAGGAATGTTTGAGACTACTACGCAACCACGAGACAATGGTTACCATTATTCTCAACACGTCTAGGCAGGTGAACACTTTATTAAAACAACGTGGAGAAAACACTCGATATTATGTGTTTTAATTTTATAGTAAAAAAGTATTTTTTTGATTTGCCATAAACATAACATAACAACAATGTGCAGTTTTCACACAAAATCATGTTGCTCACACAAATTGTTTTAAATGCAATCATATTTTTATCTCAAAAGGTGTATTTTTAAGTAAAGAATCCTGTCCTAATATAAGTTTCAAAAGATTAAAGCGTATTTAAAAAGAAAATCGTCTTTTTTATTTAGTTCTGCTAATTTTGCCGGTGTGTGTAGATAGATATAAAGTAGGAGGTACTAAAAGGCAACAATAAAAAGAACAAATTTAAAAAAAAAATGATTTGGCCTATTTTTGTTATGTTAATATATTGTCCCGCTGCGAGAACGCCTCCCCATTTCTTTCAGCCGGTTTTATCTGTATCTGCTGCCTTTTCCGGCCATATGTTTACTTTTTAAATACTTTATACATGTCTTTTTTAATCATTTACTATATTATTCAAGCAATTTAAACCCGTTTTCAATAATATAATAAAGTCTCTTTTCGTATCTGTCTGTGGGGTGGTGTTTAGCTCAAGTACGCAACGAATTCTAATGCGATTTTCATAATCATGTAGTAAATTTCTTCCGTAAGATTAACAGTACATTAATATAATTATAATCAAAAAATGTCGGTGTTGTGTCAATTATTAAAAAAGTGCGAAGCCCTGGCCAGGGGCTTGTACTAAATAAATAAGTAGTTAATCCTAGATAACGTACTGTCTGATACTGTATAGATTACCTTTCCACTCACAGAAATCTATCGAAGTACGTATATGTGTATATCGCCTTTATAATTAAAATAGAAGATTCAGATTATTTTAGGCGCCAGTTTAGAAAGCAGGAAGAAACCTTATGATAGATACCCAAATGGAAATGGAGCAGCGGTAGCCCAGATGTAACGGACGCGACTTATAAGTTGTAGGTTATGGGTTCGAAATCGAACCCAGACAGGCGATTTATTTTGTGAAAATTATTTCATCACCACTGCTCTCAAACCGGTAAAGGAAAACATCGTGAAGAAACCGGCATGTCTTAGAACCAAAAAGTCGAAGACATGTGTCATCCAACAACCCGCACTCACTGGGCCCGCGTGGCGGATTACTGCCCATTCCCTCTCACAGAGAGGAGGCCTGTACGCACAATGGACCAAATGACAGTTTAAGTGCGGCAAAGCGGGTCCATCTATCCTATAATATCCTACCAAATGGAAATAATCAGCGAATTAAAATATTTTCGAGTATTTTAATAAAAACGAATATGATTATCACGTGTAGGTTTACATCCGTAGTTTAATGACATGACATGAATTCGAACCCAGACAGGCGATTACTTTGTGGAAATTATTTCATCACCACTGCTCTAAAACCGGTAAAGGAAAACATCGTGAAGAAACGTGTCTTAAAATCAAAAACTCGAAGACATGTGTCGTCTACCAACCCGCACTGGGCCTGTGTGGTGGATTATGGCCCATTCCCTCTCACAGAGAGGATGCCTGTACGCACAATGGACCAAATGACAGTCTAAGTGCGGCAAAGCGGGTCCATCTATCCTACCAAATGGAAATAATCAGCGAATTAAAATATTTTCGAGTATATTTTAATAAAAACGAATATGATTATCAGAGTAGGTTTACATCCGTAGTCTAATGACATGACATGATAAGATAGTTAACATATATTTGAGTGTCACATAAACATACCAGGCCCCTCAGAAAGTATTGCGAAAAAAAGTTTTTATATATGGGAGACTGGCCAGTTATAATGTTTTTCGAAAATATGATTATTTATAAGTAAAAATAAGTAAGTTCCAATTTCAAAATTTCCCTCCACATTTTTTGCGAGTTAATTCAAAGTATTGTGTCTCACTGAAATATGGATCTGCGCCGGGAACATTTTAGAGCTATGATTTTATACGATTTCAAGTGTCGCCTGAAACCGGATGAATCGTACGATAGACTTCAAATGGCATTCATGGATGAAGGCCCTTCCAAGGCAACCGTGTATCGTTGGTATAACGAATTCAAGCGCGGTCGACCAACTTTGGGGGATGACGAAAGAAGCGGTCGCCCTTTGACGGCTGTTACCGAAGAAAACGTGCTAGCAGTGAAAAATTTAATCCAAGACAATAGGCGAATTACATATCAGGAGATTCAACACATATTGAAGATTGGATCGGGAAGCGTTCACGAGATTCTACACAGCCATCTTCGCGTGAGGAGGATAGTATCACGCTGGGTGCCGCACAACCTCACCGATGCTCAGAAGCAGGCCCGGGTGGAATGGTGCCGTGATATGCTTAACAAATTTGAAGCAGGCTCGTCTCGGCGTGTTTACGACATCGTTACAGGTGATGAGTCCTGGATTTATCAATACGACCCAGAAACCAAGCGCCAGTCGACTGTTTGGGTGTTTCAAAATGAGCCAACGCCTACCAAAGTGAAGCGATCTAGAAGCGGGGGTAAGATTTTGATCGCTAGCTTTTTTAATTTGACTGGCCACTTGGTATCAATTCCCTTACGGGATCAAAGAAGCATTAATGCCGAATGGTATACTACCAAATGTTTGCCAGAAGTTTTCTCTGTTATAAGCAACAAGCGACCAAACACAGGGCTCCGCGGGCTACTGCTCCACCACGACAATGCACCTGCGCACACCGCACTCAAAACGAGGGACTTCCTGGACAGCACGCCAGTCAAACTCCTGGGTCACCCTCCTTACAGCCCTGATCTAGCACCGTGTGACTTCTTTTTATTCCCAAAAATAAAAAATCAGCTCAAAGGGATACAATTTTCGTCGCCGGAAGATGCGCTGGCTGCGTTCGAGCAGGCTGTAAACGAGGTGTCTGCGGCGGACTGGAAAAAGTGTTTTGAAAACTGGTTTAGGCGCATGAATCTTTGTATAGAGGCTGGTGGAAAGTACTTTGAAAAGATTTAATAAAAATATATGTACGTATAGAACAATTTTTTTTAGTTTCGCAAAACTTTCTGAGTGTCCCACGTATTAGACGAGCACCACGCTAGCGTTACAGCTTGCTTTCCTTCGTTACCATAATACTCTTTTACACGCGGAGAGTTTCTCGCCTCAGAAAATCGATTACCAAAGTTAAAAACTTGTCTCGTGTAAACTGTTATCATGATATTTTCATGACTAACAGTGATCACATCGCTCGTCAATAATTCTTATAAACTTTCAGATGTAAATTCACAGATAAAGGAAAAAACGCCCGCTTTTTCTCTACCTATTACAACCCTAGACAGTCGAAAAACTCTCCTCTAAAGAGCGGTGAATGAATTAATAATGCAATAAAATTGTGACATACAAACTTGCAAGGTATAACGGCTAGGTTGATTAGAGGGTGTTAAAGCGTGTTACAATCGTACGACGTCTTGTGACCCGAATGCCAGTTATTTGGCCGCGTTGATAATGTTCCAGGTGGGAGTGTACTGACCTTGGAGATGTCGACTCCTGTGATGCCCTTGACGAGCTCGGGGATACACTGCACGATGTTCAGCACCTCACCGGTCAGCTTGGCAGCACCGACCTCTCCCCCGCCGCAGGATACCATCGTCACCTTCCGAGCTTGCGACAACGGAGCCGCCACTTCCGCAGCGACCTAAACGATATTAAACGTTCAACTGAGTACCAGTGTTTTACACGGAGCGACTGCCTATCTGACCTCCACAACCCAGTAACTGGGTAACACGATACCCCTTGGCAAGACTGGTGAAAGATCTCAGGCTTCTAACTACCCGTAACCACTGTCAAAGAACTTGAAATGACCTGCTGAGACCACCCGACCAGGGTGATTTCAGAGGCTCGGAGGAAACTTAATAGGTAACATGATATTATAGGTTATAGAACGAACCTCATTTATTTATATATCCATTTTTATAGACAGAAGAGAAAAGACTTTGTATGATACTAACAACTCTCAATCGGTTTCATTCTATACAAATAAAGAAAGTTTGTACAAACAAACTGAGACCCCTACTCCTAAGCTAAGGTAGAATCATCATTGTTACAGAAATTAGTATCTAGTAGTATGCAGGAGATTGTGTAATATCGGAAATGATTGTTCAGGCAGTGTTGAAGGTATGTTACACAGACTAATTGAATGCTCTTCAAACATTAAAGTAAAATCAGCAATTCACTAAGGAAATCATTTGTAAAAGTAAACCCCTAGTACAATGATTGTTAATCAAATTATATAATAATGCAACCACAAATAATCGATATCAGAGCAATCAAAATATTCGTCACAATGACGTTGGTTACTTACCTTAGGTAAAGTCTCGAGCATCATATCGACCATCGCAGCCGATCCGTACTCCTTCCACGCCTCTGCCTTCTTGGCCATTTGTTCCGCATCTGCGGCCGCTTTCGCCTTGATAGCATACGCCTCCGCCTGCAGTACAAACATGACAATATAATACAGCCTAACAAACCATAATCGCTGGAACTAGAGCAGTTCAAATCAGTTATGGTAAGCATGGATACAAAATTATTGAAAATAATAATCGAAATAATAATAGTCAACAGATGTGTTTATACTTCTTTTCATGAAAATGTGGCTCGCACATTTGTTCCAGTGCGTTAGTGAGAATTATAATCTTTTCATTCAATCTTCAAGTTGTGTTTGTATCGCCTCGATAAAGTAACATTACGACTGTATTGCCAGAATAAGGCAGAGGTGTGCCAGCAACCCTATGTCCCACATTGCACCAGTTTTGTTTAAGATCCACGGGAGCATATTGCCATCCACCAAATTCAGGCTCCAGGGGGGTGACCATAAGCTCTTAGAGTAAGATTATTTTGAGTGTGTGTAAGGGACAGATGTATATGATTTGTATGAATCTATCCCTTACGCACACTCAAAATAACCTTACTCTAAGAACTTATCGTCACCCGTCCTGGCTACTAATACCAGCAACACAAACCGTGTTGCTGTATTCATGTCGCAACAACAGTGCGCTACAGTAAATCTAAGCCCTAAGCAGAGATGCTGGCCTAACCGTCTGACAAAATTCTAGTTAATGGTTTTTATGATAGTGTGGATACTCGCCTCTCCGCGCACTTTGACAGCCTCGGCCTCAGCTTCGGCTTCCAGTACGGTTTGTAGTCTGCGCGCTTCGGCTAACTTTTCAAGCTTGAACTTCTCAGCTTCTGCAGGCCTGTTGGGTATCACAGAACGGTATTACTTCTGCTATATTTACAGCTAAGTGCGAACTAGAGGCACATCTATGCATTCAATATTGAGTGACAATTCGTCCATCTTTTTTTGGCCTCCCTCGAAATAAAGGTGGACGGATTATGTAAGGAATAAAGAAAAGAGTGTCAGTGTCAGCGAGACGATTGAAATGAGAGAATGGAACTTCATGGCAGACTAAAACGTGTTGCACCGACCCCAGGTAACATGGATTTAGGACCCCCCAAAGCACAGCACTATGGCAGTACCGTTACTTATTCAAATTTCATATCAAAAATAGGTAAAATTGTTTGTTGGTTTAGGTGTTTGTAAAAATTACAGTGGGATTGTCCAAGGCAGCGGCGTCGCGTGAAAAAGCTAATCAATCACAAACATATGAATACTGGGCCGGTACGAAGTTTACCGGGTCAGCTAGTTCTTAATAATTGCATGCCTCATTACCTACCTAAATAGTGCAACAAACAAATGACGTACCTTACTCATCTATACAGGGTGATATTTTTATGTGGGTGTGGATGTCCATATCCAACTATGGGTTATATATAGCTTCCTCATAGTTTCTATAGTCCATAGAAACTATATGGAATAGCGGAAAACACTCAAAGGAGTCACGAGAACGATTTTGATCAAAATAAACGGCACCATTGGATTTTTGATAAATCAATATACCTAGCCAGGAATCGAAACCGTTGATTTTGAAAAAAAAGACATGCTTGATGACATATGACACAATTAAGAAAATGGCTCAATTTTAACAAAATATTTTTTGTATTTATAAAAATCAATTGCTGTTCGTTAGTCTCGCTAATACTAAATACAGCTCGAACTTTGTTTGGTTCGCTAGAATACAGGGAAGTTTAAAAAACAAAAAAAAAATAGGTAGGTAGATAGCCAGTTGACGGCAGCAAAGCCGCGGAGGACAACTAGTATCTATTATTAATCTTGACACAATAATTACTTAGTCAGATACCAGTACATACATTTCCTCGTATGTCAAAGAAGGATAAACATTATTTGTCAGTTTTTCCTTTTACCATTGTAGTGAAGAAAAACCATGACAAAGATATGTTCAGGAAAACCTTAACCTTTACATGAAGTAGGTGAACACCAATATTAGTCATTTAGTGTCTCACCGAACCTTCGGCTTCGGCCGTCTTCGGTAAAAAATACCGCTTTCGGTTTCTGCCAAAACTTCGGCTCTTTTTGACAAAACAACGGAAAAAGGTTGGAGCGCAAGGATGATCCCCTGTAGCGCCGGCCCGTCACAATCGCGATTGTTCGGATTAGGACAGAAATCGACCATCGGCATCAGTCGGACACTATAGTTATGATTATTATTATTCATAATAGGTACGAGTTGGAAAGGCCGGTGAGAAAGCGGAAAACTAGCCTGAGAACATGTAGTCTTATTAATTTTTGTATGCATTCATCTTATATATAAATTTCTCCTGTCACAGTGTTTGTCTGCAGTCTTCCGAAATTGCTTGACCGATTCTTATGAAAATTGTTGTGCATATTTGGTAGGTCTCAAAATCGGTCGTAAACTATTTTTTTAAACCTCTAGGTAGGGTAGGGTGCAGGGTAGGTAGGTTCGGGTAGGTAAGGTTAGTAAGATAGGGTAGGGTAGGTAGGGTAGATGAATGTTTGGTGTTTTTATGGCAAAACAACGTTTGCCGGGTCAGCTAGTAGATATATAAACATTTATTATTGTTGAATTGTTAATAGGCGAGATAAAAATCATAACATCATCCTTTATTGTTATTTAGGGGCATAGTAAATCCCAAACAAAGGCAAATCGAAGAAATGTTTATAAACATTATACCTCATTAAAACGTTAATTGATTTCGTTCGCGCGGATTACGCACTAAGAACTTCAATAGGTGCATTAGGAAAACCGATTCAAATATCTTTATTATTTACCTTAAGAAAATTCTGTGGCTACAATTGTCACTGCAAATATTCTTTCCCCAAAAATGGGTTGATTTTAGATAAAACATTTGGTTGCTTCCATTATGCCATAAAAGCTTACTTACGCAAACAAGTCGCCTTCCTTTATTAAATTGAGTACCCCTTTTCACTCCGAAGGGCGGTTACGCACTTCATTAGATCCGTGTCCGTGTAAATTCGGTTCGGAAATAGCCGTAGTACTTCTTGTAGGGAAGCTTACGCACTACATCATAATTCTATCCGTCATAATCTGTCTTAATTCAGAACATTTTGAACTCGGAAATTAAATAACGGACACGGACGGTTTATCCGCCTTTTTGAAGATGCAAGTTACCGCGAATAAATCACAACAATTTAATTACTTCCAAGGTTTCGAAATCGATTCTTACGTACCTATATCACAGATAATATAATACTAGCATACAGATACCTCATCCCATACAAAGAAACCGTGTCGACGTAACTACCGTTTTCAATCTTGTCATTTGTGTAAGTACATCAATCGCGTTCGATCCCGTTTCACAGCAATAGCTGGTGTTAGCAGCGACTTGCAAGTAAAGGGGTTTACTAGGTTCGTGATTTTTTTTTTTTCAAATACTGTGAAGGTTCGTTTTATAGTATTTTTTTGCACGTTTTTACAGTTTTTTTGCACCAAAATGTGTTACAATGCAAATTTTAACAATCGAGTGGAATGTCTCAGCAATTTAAAAATACGCCGTCTATTGGCATCAATTTTAAATAATCCGTTCAAATAATCTCTGAAATGTGAATTAAGAGCTCAATATTCCATAATTTTTTAATAGGAGAGTTGATAAAACAAGAACATACGATTTTTATGTTCAATTCCAGAAAATGTTAATTTAACACACAATTCTATTGAATTGTGCGTACATGTCGCGCCATCTAGTACGATTATTTGAACCAAATTTTCTTTCTTAGCAATGAGACCCCGTGCCTATATTCACAAGTTTATTGAACAGTTGTTTTTTTCGCGATTTTATGCTTGATCCTATAGTAAAAGGGTTGCCTGGAAGAGATCGCGGCAAGCGATAAGGTCGCCCATTGTATATGTTTAGTTTTAAGTTTCTTTTGTTCCTGTATTTTTTGGTGTACAATAAAGTATAAATAAATAAATAAAATAAATAAATAAAAGTTGTTCATAACAATGAGGGCAATGACCCCTTGAATGAGGTCTTCAGTCATTTCAATTACACTTGTATATTGAGAAGATTAAGGTCGGCTTGCTTTAACTCATGACGTACGTTTAATCGTAAAAAAACTAACTACTGTTAAGTGCTGTTTCAATCATTTTTAGCCTTAACGTATGTACTTCAAAAAACATGTCAAACACCTGATTGGCGTAATTTTATTGCCCATACACGAACTAATTTGACAACTGTTTTTATGCAATGAAACATGCAATTAAACAACACGTACTACTTAAATAATGTTACATTTTTGGTAATTGTTATTATTTAACGTACTTATGTTATGTTAATAGACCGTTTGAAGTAATTCATCCTAAGAGAAGAATTAGATGGAACATAGAAGACTAGAAAGGGCTTTGTATGATGCATTTTGCATGGTTGTGACGCATATTTTGTACTTGTATTTAAGTTATTCCTTGCGTTGTACCTTGTGCAAATAAACTCTCTTCTTTCGTTCTTTACTTACCTGCGCACACTGGCGTCTAGTTCCTTTTCCTTACGCTGCACTTCCCACTTCATGACCTCGATCTCTTGAGAACGCTCCACAACAGATACCTGCATCTGTTCCTCCATGATGCGCTGCTTAGTTTTCGCTGCTTGTAGCTCGTAGGCCATTTCAGCTTCAGCCTAAACACGTGAATAATAACTAGGATAAATATCAGTGTCTCACCACAACTGACCAAATGAGAATCTATGTGCTAGTGTCCGACAGAAAGTTCCGTTCCGGTTTCGGTCGAGATTCGGCAAAAAAACAAGTATCGGTTTCGGCGTCAAACCTGCCGAAATTACGACTGAAACCGAAACTTTATTCGGGAGTACTCGCGCTGTGATCGGTCAGGTTCGGCGCGTTAAATTCCATACAAGCGAATAAGCGACACATTTTGCCGCATCCACGTGCTTATCATGTCGTGACTGGCTTGTGTTTGCAGTTAGTTTTTTTTTAAGATAAAAAAATAAAGACTGACTTATTAAAATAACGTTTTCTTTATTTTTCCCTTAAAACATGATCCTTGTAAGGAAGTTTCGGTTTAGACCGAAACTGAGACTGTTGCCGAAATTCGATTTCGGACTCGGTCGTAACAACCAGTTTCGGTTGGGCACTACTAAGTGCGGAAAAGGGAGTCCCACTATGTATCTATCTAATATCACCTTTGCCCTGCAGTGGGCGAGTACAGGACTTCAGGATGATAATGATTAAAATCGTATAATTTTATAAATGATTGCTGCGGTCGTACCTTCTTTGTTTGGACTTCAACGTCGTAAGCAGCTTTTTTCAGTTCGAAGTCTCTCTGAGCTTTCGCAATTTCGGTGTCGTTGAGGAACCTGGCGGCCACTCGTTGTTCCTCAGCCATCGCTTCCTTTATCTTGGCTTCGGCTTGTGCTTCGGCCTCACCAATACGAGCATCTCGTTTCACTTCGGCTGTACGCGCCATACCAAGCGCTTTCAGATAACCCTGTATATAAAATACAAACTTGTATCTATGCTCTGCTCATTTCAAACACACACCGTGAACAAAAACACGTGCGCACATTCAAATACACAAAGTTTAATATCAGCCGTTTACAATCTTGAGAAGCTTGAACAAATCGCAATTACTAGCGATTAATTTAGAACTAAACAATGTGGTTTTATAATTAATGATGTTATATTTTCGCCGTCATTCTAAATCAACCGCTTTCATCTAAATCTAAATTAACGCTGGAAAGAGTGATTAAATAAAAATGACTAGTTATTTTATGTTAATTAAAATTCTGATGCCCCATCTCTCTTGACCTGGGCAGACAATAGATTTCCCGGTCGAGCACGGCCTCTGTGATAGGTTTGAGTCACGCATTTTATCACGGCTTTTGCTTCCAAACTGTGATGAAAAATGTGTGACTCCAGCCTGTCACAGTAGGCCGTGCTCGCCCGACTGTTAGGCCCCAATGATGCGGCGGAGGTATAGTCTTCGCCAAACTTCTTGGCCGCCCTGAAGTTGGTTTACCGGATGCACGAAGCACGAAACGGTGCTATTTTTGTATGAGATTTACTACTGCGCAGCCATTGTAGCCAACTTCAGGGCGGTCAAAAAGTTTGGCGAGAACTATAGTTTGGTAATCTAAGACATAGGAGTGCCTCCCTAATGAATGTCGAGAGAAACCGCTAAGACGATCTATTAAATGTATACCTACGATGACATTAAAATCTAAACATAAGCACACCAAAATATGCCTACATTAAACTAAGATTTAACAACATCTGTAAGAACTTCATAAGTACCTATGTAATCTATGTACGTATATGACGCATGGCTGAAGTTGATGGAAGTAAATGACCTTACTAGTTTACGTCAAGCCCACAAAAGCCTAAGATATATCTTGCTATGAAACTGAATTTGAGTTTCGACACTTTAATAGTGTAAATGAATAGCTATAATATAAGCACATGTATGACTTTTTTACTACTTGAAGCGACCTATATATATATAATCTTTCTACTTCAACTCTGTCTTCATTTAAAAATCAGCGCAGGCAGTACATAATATGAACCTCCGTGAGATAGTAAGTAGGCGTTCGATCAAATACGCGTTTGGACGAGCGATTGCTGATACCAACCAGAAAAAACCGACCAAGTGCGAGTCGGACTCGCGCACGAAGGGTTCCGTACTTGGTAAATTGCGATTTACGATTTATGACGTATTAAAAAAAACTACTTACTAGATCTCGTTCAAACCAATTTTCGTTGGAAGTTTACATGGTAATGTACATAATATATTTTCTTTAGTTTTATCATTCTCTTATTTTAGAAGTTACAGGGGGGGGACACACATTTTACCACTGAGACACTTCCGTCTCTCGCGCAAACTATTCAGTTTAGAAAAAAATGATATTAGAAACCTAAATATCATTTATAGCCCACATATCCTATTCATAGATACACCACATGTATGGGTTTGATGAAACAAAATTTTTTTTCAAAATTTATTGTTTTTTTTCTCTATTTTTATGTGAAAATCTCATTGCGGTTCACAGAATACATCTACTTACCAAGTTTCAACAGCATAGTTCTTATAGTTTCGGAAAAAAGTGGCTGTGACATACGGACGGACGGACAGACAGACAGACAGACAGACAGACATGACGAATCTATAAGGGTGCCGTATTTTGCCATTTGGCTACGGAACCCTAAAAACAATACAATATTAATGTTAAATTACTAAGGTATAACAATGTTTGTGTACTTGAAACTTTTTCATCATAAGCCTTTTAATTTTCCCTCTGCTGGGACACAGGCCTCCTTTCTGTGAGAGAGGGAATGTGCCTTAATCTATCACGCGGGCCCTGTGCTGGTTGGTGAATGTCACATGTCTTCGAATTTTGTTTCTAGGACCTGTACCTTC